>OY998163.1:54810500-55162380 GCA_963921995.1 Oxystoma pomonae | reverse complement strand
AAAAAGAACTTTTATTATTTGTAAATTAAAATTAACTTTGGTTTAGGATTCAATTGTATGTAATCTAATAATTTTTAAGACATGACAAAAACTGAAATTATTTACTGATTTCCTTTAAGTGCTTAGATAAATTTAATTCGATTTGTTTTTAGCTTTGTCAATAAGAAACCTATTGTATTTTACAAAATTTTTCTTAGATAATAAAGCATGTGTTCATTCATTCATTCATTCATTCATTCTTATCAGTGCAAGAGTATAAAAACGTTTTAATAAAACTCACTTTTATTACGCAAGTGCAAATGTTTAACACTGATATTCAAAACTTACAGACTAATAAAAAATTAAGCACTAATAGTAAAATTTTATGTCTGAAACCCTATTTAGATGAATATGGTTTATGACGCGTAGAGGGACGAATTAAAAATTCAGACCTTGGCAGTGATTATAAACATCCCATTACTTATTAGTGACAAACACCCATTTTCAACATTAATAATTCAGTATGAACATGCACGAAATTTTCATTCAGGCTCTCAGGCCACTTTGACGGCTGTCAGACAAAGATTTTGGCTCATAAACGGCAAGAACGCAATAAGAAAGTTGATGCGAAGTTGCATCACCTGTTTTAAAGCAAATCCCGTACCTAATGTTGTAAATCAAATGGCAGATTTGCCTGAACGTAGAGTCAAACCAGCGCGCGCCTTTTTGAAAAGCGGAGTGGACCTGGCAGGACCATTCTTTATCAAAAATAGTATTAATAGAAACCGGCAAATGATCAAAGCGTACCTGTGCATTTTTGTCTGTCTTTTTACCCGCGCGGTACATTTCGAAATTTGCACTGACCTTACCCGTGTGACATTTTTAGCCGTTTTAAAAAGATTTATATCACGTAGAGGTATTTGTCAATCTTTACTATCGAACAATGAAAGTAACTTCATTGGAGCTCGTCGTGAAGTTCGTGAAACCTTCCAATTTTTGCAAAGTTTACACAAAGATGTGAGTATTTTAGACTTTTTGAGGGAAAATTACATTACTTGGGAATTAATTCCACCTAGATCACCACATTATGGTGGGATCTGGGAAAGCGCGGTAAAGTCTGCCAAGCACCACCTTAAGAGGGTTGCCGGTGATGCCCATTTAACTTACGAACTTTTTTATACTTTAGTTGTCGAGATAGAGGCTATTCTTAACTCCCGGCCATTAACTCCCTTATCCTCGGATGTTAATGATTTCCAAGTGCTTACCCCTGCTCATTTTCTTATCGGAGACTCATTGAAGACAATACCTGATTATGACTTCGTCGAAACACCCATGAACCGTCTGCAAAGCAACTATCAAAGGGTTCAAAAAATGTACCAGCAATTCTGGCGGCGCTGGAAGAACGAGTATTTAACGAGCCTCCAGCAAAGAACTAAATGGAAAACCGAAAACAACAAATCTGTTGATGTCGGCACTATGGTTATAGTTAAAGAGGACAATACATTACCCATACATTGGCCGATAGGACGAATAACAGAAATTTTTCCAGGAGAATATAAGATTATTAGAGTGGTCAACATAAAAACCAGAAGCGGAATTATGAGAAGACCAACAGCCAAGATTTGTGTCTTACCATTACCAGACCAAATCTAAAGTTACCCGAAGAAAACTCTAATCCGAACGAGACATAATTCGAACGAGATATAATTCGAACGAGACATAACCCGAACGAGACACATGTCATGGTTTTGAAAGCTGCAAGTACTGCACCCTTTCAAGAGGGGCGAGATAAGGATAGGCCACCAACAAGAGCCACACAAAAATAAAATTGCGATATGGCTTATTGCATGCCGCCAATTCAAAAGCATCACCATATATGGGCATGTCGTACGTGCTCGCTATTGATCGGTGCGCAGGTGTGGGGCCAAGGATAGCAGGTCATGAGGGGAGAGAAGCTGACTTGCCTTCCAGACATTACGGAAGAAACAACTATGACATTTTTCTATTGTAAATTTTTTACGTCATTTTTTTTACTGTAAAGAACGTTTCGTAATACAAGATTTGTTAAAACCTAATTGAACCAGCAGTTATTTGTCATGTATATGTTGCAAACGGCACCAGTGTAAAAAAAATTACCCCAATTTTAGCTTTCCACCTACTTTCTAGTTACTAGTTAATCGATATCTACGGTTTCCCAATTTTTTGTTGCTCTGTATTATTTTTTTACGTTATTTTAAGTACATCTTATTTATGTACAAAGTAGGGAACTTTGTGCATGGCATTATGGAAAAGATGTACGTTACTTTTTACCTTATTGTGACTTCCAGTTTACCTAGAATTTATGTAAAAAAGTAATCATATGTTGTAACGTTTACGTAATACTTACGTAACGGTGTTGGCCTGGGCGCCCGGGGTGTCCAACTCGAACTTTACAACTCGTTTTGAAACATGTTTTGGAGCATGAGCTGATCTTTAAACCAGCCTTTCATGCACGGTGTGCCTGAGTGGGCTGTAGGACACATGAAAATGCCACCAAAATTCGTCTTGTATAATTGTTAGGCACCATTTCGTAAGCTCGAAACTGAATTCTATGAAATCCTAGCTGATCCATTGTTTGAAATTTTGCACAAAATATTACTTTTTTGAGAACAAAAAACAAATAAAAAATTTAAAAAAAAACGGAAGTTGATTAAATTATTCTAAAATATTTAAATTCAATATTTTATTGTAGACCAAAACAAAAGATTTTTATTTGGTAATATATAATATTAAACTATTAGCAACTAGGTACTATAAACTTCCACTTTCAACAAAAAATATAACTACAAGCTGCCGGGCAAAGCTGACCGGATTGTCGTTTTTCAAGAGCACCCATTCACCTGGTCCGGGGGCAGGTGTATGAAAGTGTGGGAAAGTTCTTTCGATACACGGCAATCGGGTGCGGTTCGGTCGTAGTCGGATAGGTTTCGGATAACTCGTGATCGCTTCAAAGCCGATATCATAGGCTCTATTCTATTTGCCCCTATATGGTTGTCAAGATACTAGGCGAATAGTTGGCCAAAGAATAAACTATGCTTTTTACAAGTTTGACATTACGTATGAGTATTTAACATCAAATTTCAAATAGAAGACCCAGAGTATGACAGTATTCAACTGTTAATATCTCGAAAACAGTTGAAAACCGACGTAGGGTACGTTTTATAAAAATGCTTAGAATTTCAAAACAGAATGCAAAAATGCAATAATATACTGGGTGTTTCATTTCAAAGTTTCTTTTTAGTATACCCTATATACATAAAAATATTCGAGTATACTCTAACATTTATATATTGTGTCAATTACTTTAAAATAAATTTGATTGTTTTAAACTAACATTTTTAGTTTAATTTTGTGAAGTGAGCTTAAAATTAAAATATCATGTGATTTTAACTGTAACCAAAATTATCACATGACTAGACACTTTTGAATAGTCACGTGACCATCAATGCTATATTCAAACTGTATTTGACATCCCAACATTTCTGGCTAAATAAAACCCATTCAAGCTCCAATCGTCTTTCAATCTACATATCCTTCGTAAATCCCCCCTCACACCACCATCACAAATTTAGCTAATTAATAAATATATATCTTTTACCTCTTAAAAATATCTTAAGATAAATGTGAAAATTCACACGATCATCCTGTATATCAGCTAAATAAGAATAAATTTATCTTTTTATTAAAACTAAACTAAAACTGGCTCAATTAAGTTTGCCCCCCCCCCCAGATCGATTTTCTCAAAAATTTTTATGCCAAAATTTTGCACACATTTTGCACAATTTTGCACACCACAAATCAAATTTTGCACACCTTCCTACGAGAAACTACAGCCCATTTTCTGTGGGGGGGGCAAACTTGACGTTGCCCCCCCCAGTCAATATTTTTCAAAAATTATGATGTCATTTGAAAGGTCTTATTTTGCACAATTTTGCACACCCATTTTAAAATTTTGCACACCTCCCTGCAACCCACACGAGGGTTCTGAAAATATCAAGTTTGCCCCCCCCAGCCAATATTTTTCAAAAAGTTTGGTGTCGTTAGAAAGGTCTTATTTTGCACAATTTTGCACACCCATTTTAAAATTTTGCACACCCCCCTGTAACCCACACGAGGGTTCTGAAAATATCAAGTTTGCCCCCCCCCCAGTCAACATTTTTAAAAAATTTTAGTGTCGTTAGAAAGGTCTTATTTTGCACAATTTTGCACACCCATTTTAAAATTTTGCACACCTCCCCGTAACCCACACGAGGGTTCTGAAAATATCAAGTTTGCCCCCCCAAGTCAATATTTTTCAAAAAGTTTGGTGTCGTTAGAAAGGTCTTATTTTGCACAATTTTGCAAATCCATTTTAAAATTTTGCACACCTCCCTGTAACCCACACGAGGGTTTTGAAAATATCAAGTTTGCTCCCCTCAGTCAATATTTTTCAAAAAGTTTGGTGCCGTTAGAAAGGTCTTATTTTGCACAATTTTGCACACCCATTTTAAAATTTTGCACATCTCCCTGTAACCGACACGAGGGTTCTGAAAATATCAAGTTTGCCCCCCAGTCAATATTTTTTAAAAATTTTGGAGTCATTAGAAAGGTCTAATTTTGCATCATTTTGCACACCCATTTTAAAATTTTGCACACCTCCCTCTAACTCATACAAAGATTCTGAAAATATGAAGTTTGCCCCCCCCACCGTCGATATTTTTCAAAAAATTTTGTGTCATTCGAAAAGTCTATTTTGCGCAATTTGGCACACCCTTCAGTACCCCACAAGAGCGTTCTCAAAAAAATTTGCACCCCCCCCCCAGTTAATATTTTTCAAAAAATTTATGTCATTCGAGAAGCCTAATTTTGCACAACTATTTTTAAATTTTGCACACTTCTCATGCCGTTTTCTTTTTGTGGCGTTTACAGTTAAACTTGGTCCTAAAATTTCCCAGAAGTATAAGCAAACGTAGGAGACCTCGATTGTGTAATATCTTTGAATATTGTTTAAATTTACAGATAATTGTTTATGTTTACATTTGTATATAATCAAAAGTTTTTAATTTTTATGAATTTCCGGATTATACTTAAATTTTCATATCAAAAATGAACAGAAAAAATCGATGTAGACAGCGCATCCTGTCATGTTCGATGCCTTGAGAATCGGAACCAGCCTATTTTGCCAGTTCAGAATGGTTGCGGTTCTCAAGGTATGGATCTTCACAGGATGTGCTATCTACGTCCATTTGTTAGATGATGTCATAGCGTGTGAAAAATTAAGTATAATCCGGAAATTCATAAAAATTAAAAACTTTTGATTATAGACACATATATGTAAGCATAAGCAATTATATGTAAATTTAAACAATATTCGAAGATATTACACAATCGAGGTCTCCTTATTTTGCTTATACTTCTGGGAAATTTTAGGACCAAGGTTAATCGTAACCGCTACAAAAAGAAAACAGCTCCAGAAACTAGTAGGTAGGTATATGCACCTATATCTGAATTTGGGACAGGTATCCGCGGGAGGCGGGAGGTTGTACGTGCCGTAAAGAGGAATGCGTGCGTACCTACACCTACCACGCGCGAAGGCCTTTTATGTAATATATTGAAATGTCGCTTAGCAATGCCTAGTTTTATTTGTGTTCATGATTCAGAATGACTTCGGGTGAAATTTCCGAAGTTTGCAACGTGTATTTTAAATGGTGGCGTTCCATTTCGGCAGGAAAGTCAATGTGAACGCCTCTATTTAAAATACATAACATTACGTAACGCCTGGTTCTCACCTATGCGTGCCCACCCTGACTCTAAAAATGCATCACGTGATCAGCCATGCATTTGCCGATTTTTTAAAAGTGTCGCGTGATGCGTTTTTAATGTCAGGGTGAGCACGCATAGGTGGCAACTAGGCGTAACGCTTATAGGGGTTATGTAGGGGTGAGCGGGGATAGGGGGTCGCGGGTTGGGGTCAAAATTGGGCAAAATAAGGGTTACGTAATAACCTCTCAGTTTATGCAATTACTTTGTGGTTATCGGTAAATATAACCTAACGTTCTTACTTACTTTTTACTTTTTTTAGTCGATGATACGTACCTCATCAATCAATTTTCCAAAAATATTACGAAAAAAATAAAATAACGATAACCATAAAGTAATTCCTCCGGAAATTCCGAACTCTGGTATGGAACTGCGCAGTCGCAGAAGTAACAATAATAATAAGGAAAGAGACAAAAACACTGACCAATTAAACAAAGATCTTAAGTGTGAATGGAACTTTAACTTTCTACCTATTGGTGTCATCCCATTTGCAGCAGGCGTTGTTTCCGTCTTTGGGTTGAGAATTGAGTCAAATTTACATGACATATATTTTGAATTCGATTTGATTTTTTTTTCGATCTATAAAAGGAATAATAATTTTTTTCTTATTTTCCATTTTAAGTGCATGAAATACAAAAACAAAATGTCTAAAATGTTCATGTGTAGAAATAAATAAACGACTTCTTCTAATTATAATTATTGACGGACAGAATTTTTTGATGTAAACCTAGTTAATGACACACCAAGACGCCAAACGCGTGGTGTGAACTGCAAAATCAAGGCGGGCGTCATTACCGTAGCCGCTGTCCGCAAATAGCAAGGTGTGATCCCACCATTATCCAGATGAAAATTTTCGGACGCACCCATGAAATCGGAGGCGCGTTCGACCTCGAGTGAAACTTGCCCCAAAATGGGTAAGTGCAGCCCTCTAGAAATTTGATTAGCCTTTGGTATTCTTGACATGTAAAAGAGAAAGATAGAAATGCGGCGTTATAGGCGTTCTTAGTCATTTTCGGTAAGAGCTTTATAGAAAGTGACAGTTTCCTCGTCCTTCACTCCCCAAATGGACCTACCTAAATTTTTGGTTGTTCTGCACCAAATTTTGACGTTTCTTGGACCTTGGTCATCTTGTCTTTACACTTTGCAGTGTGTATTTGTGGAAGAAATGAATTTGATGGACGAGAAGCACGAAAAAGTCTGGGCGTGAAAAAAATTCGTTTTTTTTTATAAGTTAACTATACAGGTTAAAAAAGTGTAGGTTGTATAAAAACAAGCTTACGGAATTGTGGAGTGAATTAGGGCGTACTCCTATTAACTCCACGGTCCCGTAAGTATTATATATATAACTTTTATTTTGTTTTATTATAGAAGTAAAATATGCGTGCGGGAAAGTAGAAAGATCTGAAAGAAAACAAAGCGTGGTTTTTTTTAAAGAAAGTGTTTATTTTATCTATCAACGAAGTTTAATATTAGAAGTGCAACAACACGCAAATACGATTTACTTACTTTCCACTAACTTGCGTGACAAAGACTTTTATGGAACTTAAAATTAACGTTTTTATTTTATTAGACTCTTAAAGCCAATTATCAAAGTTAATACTATCCTAAGACGTATCTCTGTTGAGTGGACCAATCAACCATGTACAGTTTTAAATATATGGGGAATGCGAGACAGCTCCAGCTGATCAAAGTACCCCTGAATACCCATTCTTCAGTTTCGAGAGAAACTTTCGTGTAGGAACGATCACATCCTTTATTTCAACCATTAGGCAAGCCCCAATGCGGTTACGAAACGTTCGATAAGCTGAAAAGCTCCACGGCGCCCGCGCAGGAGAACCCGCCCTCTTCCCCATAACCAGCAGATGTAAGTTGTAGGAGAGTTCTCTTGATATGCGGTAGCCCGGTAATGTCCGGCGGTGCTCGACTGATATCGGATGGCTAGTGCAAGCAGTCAAACTATCCTATTGGTCCAAATCACTAAAGTGAGCATTCCTACCCACTAAACAAAAAAATATTTTAATAACGTTTAAATAACATATAGTCGGAAAACATAACGTTAGCCTGGATGTTAGTTCTAACGTTATATTCACTGTGAAAAATGCGCTTAATAACCCGTTTTCTGAAAAATAAAAATAACTTTATGTTTTTCTAATAATTTAAAAAAAAAATGTTTTTCTAACATTGGAAAAAAAATGTTTTTATAACACTGAAAAAAATTTGTTTTTTTAACATGGGAAAAAAAATGTTTTTCTAAAATTGACAAAAAAATGTTTTTATAACATTATTAAACAATTTGAAATTAACTTTGTGTTTCGGACTTTTATTGTCTATATTTTATTTATACACGACGTTCCGATCAGTTTAATCTCTGATCATCTTCAGGTGCAAACTAGTTTGCAACGTCTCGTCGTGTATAAATAAAATATAAACAATGGAAGTCTGAAGCACAGAGTTAATTTCAAATTATTAAACAATGTTTGGTTAAAATAACAATAAAAATGTTTTTGCACTTCTGGGACTAAAAACGTAACAAAGAAGAAAATGTTGCACTGGACCAATGTTTCACTTTAGATTTATTTATAGTTCTTTGGTAAAGCAAGAAGCAAAGAAATCAAATTTAGGTATTAAAATGAAATTTTAGAGTAAAATAAAATTTTAGAGACAATAAAATTTTAGGGAGTTAAAATTAAATTTAGTAAATTTTAATTTAAAAAATATACCAAAAACAAGGTGACCTTGAACCCTTTAGGTAGAAGTGCAAAAAATAGTATACATTATAATTATTAAACCTACCACGCATTTTTATCACTCAGCGAAATGTAGCTCTCGCTTTGTTCAGGTTACAAATTTTATGTCACTTTAGTTCCTAGCTATAATATAACTATTAAATCCGTTTTTATGCCTTCAAAAACTCGATTTTAGTCAATGTCCGCATATACTTAACAAAACTAAGAAAATTATTTAAAAAAATGCCATTATTGTTAAAATAAATTTAACATTTAACATATTTAAATAGGTACATAATACTTACAGTTAGACGGAAAAAGCAGATTATTTAAATATATTCTCATACGTATACCTAACGCGTTTGAAACAAAGCCAAAATAAATACACTAGGATTCTGATTTATATGGCATGTTTATAATGAGGCCCTATTTTATGGTAGATGCGGTGATAGAACAGCTGACTGCAATCGATACATATGTAGATGTGTCTGTAAAGTTACTGCCATAACATTGTGAAATAACTAACACTAACACTAAACCGTAGCTAAACTAGCATGAACAATTAAAGGTGTGGGGCATGTGTTTTGGAAAAAAATTAGTATGTAATGAACGCCACTGTGTTTATATTAAAATAATAATTGTAAGTCAGGACACTAAAATACAGAAATATGTCCAGCGATAAGTTTTGTTGTTTAAATAAAATTATATAGATTAAAAAGAAATAAGACATTCTGTTTATAAACTTATTGTTTAAATAAGTAACAATTTTTATTTAAATTAATTTAAAGAAAATTTATTATTGCTGGTAGTTAAATAACTTTGGGTTAAAACAAGAGAGTCAAAAAAAATAAACATTTTATTTGAAAACATTTTAATTAAATACAAAAAAATTAACTTTCTCATTGTCGCTTATTTTTAAATAGTCAACTATTCTTAGACAAAAAGAAACATCCCTTAAACTATAACTAAGTGGAATAACTTTGTTTCTAAACTAAAGATTCCTACGAAAGGAATGTTTAAAATCAAAAATGTCATTTTATTTACAATTGCCAATATATAACATTTTTAAAAAAAATATATTTACATGGGAAGGAATGTTGTCTAAAAATTTTCTACAATTGTGTAGAATCGTCGAAAATTGTGCACAACTTAGGGGCTTAAGAAAATAAATACTTTCTTATATTTTCTTCGAGGTATCAGGGAATCATGACATCTAGTCGCCGCCATAAAATCTACAAAGGTACACCTGGGAATTGTAGTTGAGTTAATTTAAGGTTAAAGTAATTAAACTTAATATTTATAAGGGTAAATTAAGGAAAGGTAACATTTTGCTAGGGTACAGTTAAATAATTTTAACTTTAGGTAATGTACTTTTTCGGTACTTACTACGTTTAATGGCTTAAAGTTTAAATAAACACGGAATAAAAAGCACAGAAAACACACAACATGGGGTATACATTTCCAAAGGTAGGTAGGTATACAGGCCTGAGTCTATGACATTCAGTAGACAAAACTCTGCAATTGATGGCAAGCCTCTCAAAGCTGTCCAACACAGGCATGACAAGGGCATTGGTCACAGCAGGTTCTAAGCAGCACCTCTGGAGGTAGGTCTGTAGCATCATCAGGTAAAGTAGGCTGGCATGGGTGATAGTTGACTCACATAGGGAAGGCACGTCTATCAGAAAAATGTCTTAACGTTTTGGGAGACTTTCAGAGATATCGTCAATGGAATCCATGGAGGAATCTACGGAGCACCCTATTCAATACAAAGTTCACACTCTTAGAAGAATAGTTCAGATAATAAAATAAGGTAATTATGCAGTATACGGTTTTCTGCCATAACCACACTTCTATCTAAAAGAAATATATAAAAAGAACATACCTTTCATCAGAGGGTTATCCATCACAAAAACTACTTAGGCAATCGTAATCTATTTAATTCGAAAATTATAAAAAATAATTTTAATTTAAATAAACATAACTGATTTTTGAAATAATGCCAGAATAATTTTTTGAAACAGGAAGAAACAAAGGTCAAAAGTTAATAAAATTGAGGTTACAATTTCTTATTAATCAAAAATCATGTTCTCTTTTATTTCTATCTTTAGCCGCTAAGGCCAGAAAGCAGAGTCTGCTAAACACCAATGTACAGAAAAGTAAATAGGCAAGAAATAATATCTTGAATTCGAAGAAAAAGAACTAAGGTGAATAAAAGTGCAGCATAAGAAATAGTATAGTTGAACTTTCTCGGATTTGATCGAGATATTAAGAAAAGAAAATGAAGAAAATAAGGACCTTCTGGGCCACTGGATCAGTACCGTTATTTTCCGGCCTGCGCGATAACTGGGAGGCGAAATTGAAGAGAATCAGCTGATGACTGCTGGGCCTGTAAAATGCAAAATTAAACAAATCGAGTTTTTAATAACATTTTGGTAGAAATTAAATAAATAAGAAGTTGTCATACGATAACAATATTAAAAAGAAGTAGGTTGTATAAAACAACATTTTAGATTATAAAAAATCATTTTAATTTAAATAAACATACCTAACTGATTTTTGAAGTAATTCAGAATGTTTTAGAGGGGTCTTTTTATTTTGTTTTTCGCTAGAAAATAAACTATTAAAAGAAAACATATCTTAATGGACTTTTTTGGATGTTATAAATAAATTTTAGTTAATCCCATACATTAATTAATAATTTGCATTAAAAAGTTTAAAGTGAAAAAAACATTCATTAAATAAACAAATTTTTATGCTGGCCTTTTAATGTCAAAAAAACAATTATATTTATACCCTTATTCCATCCTAAATTCATGTTCGAAGTATTCTCTGGTTAATGACATATCAAAAATAAACATATATTAATGGTCTTTTCTTTAATGTTAATAAAATTAACGTTCCTTAAATGTTTGTTTATTAATGTTTTTTATAATATATATTTTTAGTCATGCTTTTGCTTAAAATTTGAGGTAAGTTTTCCTACATATTTTTTAAATTCCAAAAGATGCATTAATTCTAACACATTTTAGTGTTTGAAAAAAAACATTTTTTTTTCAACATGTATTTGACGTTTAATACGATTTTGATGTTTAGTGGGTATAGGAGTGTTTTCTCGAAACTGAAGAATAGGTACCCTGTCCTGCAATACGTGTCAGGATAACACGTAAGAAGACGTGACGTTACGTAGTTTTCACCCAAGACGTTGCTCTATCAACAAAAACGTGTCATTTCGATCAGCTGGAGATGTCATGCATTCGCCATAAATTTAAAAGTGTACTTGGTTAATTGGCCGACAAGATAGAGATACGTCTTAAGATTTTTTTAGGGATGAGGTATTTTGGGGGTAGTTCCGAAGGGAGAAATGGAGGAAAGTTCAAAAACAATAGGGCTCCGCGCGTCAATACACGTAATCGTTGTGTAAAATTTCGTTATGATCGGTGCAGGAGTTTTTGAGTTACAGTGGCGCATATCGAGGCGACGGACAGACAGACAGACAACAAATCAGTAAAGAATTGGGTTTCATCCTGTGAAGATCCATACCTTGAGAACCGCAACCATTCTGAACCGGCAAAATAGGCTGGTTCCGATTCTCAAGGCATCGAACATGACAGGATGCGCTGTCTACATCGATTTTTTCTGTTCATTTTTGATATGAAAATTTAAGTATAATCCGAAAATTCATAAAAATTAAAAACTTTTGATTATATACAAATGTGAACATAAACAATTATCTGTAAATTTAAACAATGTTCAAAGATATTACACAATCGAGGTCTCCTTCGTTTGCTTATACTTCTGGGAAATTTTAGGACCAAGTTTAACTGTAAACGCCACAAAAAGAAAACGGCATGAGAAGTGTGCAAAATTTAAAAATAGTTGTGCAAAATTAGGCTTCTCGAATGACATAAATTTTTTGAAAAATATTAACTGGGGAAGGAGGCAAACTTTTTTGAGAACGCTCTTGTGGGGTACTGAAGAGTGTGCAAAATTGCGCAAAATAGACTTTTCGAATGACACAAAATTTTTTGAAAAATATCGACGGTGGGGGGAGGCAAACTTGATATTTTCAGAATCTTCGTGTGGGTTAGAGGGAGGTGTGCAAAATTTTAAAATGGGTGTACAAAATGATGCAAAATTAGACCTTTATAATGACTCCAAAATTTTTAAAAAATATTGACTGGGGGGCAAACTTGATATTTTCAGAACCCTCGTGTAGGTTTCAGGGAGGTGTGCAAAATTTGAAAATGGGTGTGCAAAATTGTGCAAAATAAGACCTTTCTAACGACACCAAACTTTTTGAAAAATATTGACTGGGGGGGGCAAACTTGATATTTTCAGAACCCTCGTGTGGGTTACAGGGAGGTGTGCAAAATTTTAAAATGGGTGTACAATATTGTGCAAAATAAGACCTTTCTAACGCCACCAAATTTTTTTTAAAATGTTGACTGGGGGTGGCAAACTTGATATTTTCAGAACCCTCTTGTGGGTTACAGGGAGGTGTGCAAAATTTTAAAATGGGTGTGCGAAATTGTGCAAAATAAGTCTTTTCTAACGGCACCAAACTTTTTGAAAAATATTGACTGGGGGGGGGGCAAACTTGTTATTTTCAGAACCCTCGTGTGGGTTTCAGGGAGGTGTGCAAAATTTTAAAATGGGTGTGCAAAATTGTGCAAAATAAGACCTTTCTAACGACACCAAACTTTTTTAAAAATATTGACTGGGGGGGGGCAAACTTGATATTTTCAGAACCCTCGTGTGGGTTACAGGGAGGTGTGCAAAATTTTAAAATGGGTGTGCAAAATTGTGCAAAATAAGACCTTTCAAATGACATCATAATTTTTGAAAAATATTGACTGGGGGGCAACGTCAAGTTTGCCCCCCCCCCATAGAAAATGGGCTGTAGTTTCTCGTAGGAAGGTGTGCAAAATTTGATTTGTGGTGTGCAAAATTGTGCAAAATGTGTGCAAAATTTTGGCATAAAAATTTTTGAGAAAATCGATCTGGGGGGGGGCAAACTTAACTGAGCCAAATTTCTTTGCCTAAATTGGGTTTTCTAACGTGGCAATTACACTATTCCGCAATGGAGTCCAAGTTTTGTTAAAATGTAACAATAACTAAAAAGAAATCACATTTAAATTAAAATTGAAAATATACCACCTGCTTAGGTTGATCTTAATGTCCAAATTATGCTTTTTGGCATGTCCTATTTTTTATAGATAGGCCTTGTTAATTGATCATACAGTTTTTCTTTCTGTGACATGTACCAAAATTTCCTAAAACTCATATTAAAGTCATTATTTAAATAATACAATATATTTAGTGCGTGATATAAACACTGCACCAACCAATAAAATGGCAATAAAAACATTAGCTAAGGTAAAAGCGGGGAGTTAAATATTGGAGACAGTCATTGATATCTCCTTTCGGTGGTTTTCCTGACGATGGTTTACTTTTATATTCTTTAAAAATTGCAATGAAGAGTGTTGGTCCTAATAATTTTGTTCGCTCCCGTATTTATTTATGAAATTTAATTTACTATGTTGATAAACATTTTGATTACACTGCGAAATGGTAACACTACTAGGACTAGGTCAAACGTTTACTTTTCGGGTTTGTTTTTGATTATTTTTAAGGCCAACGTCATATGGTTTCGTATGACTAAAAGTTTTAGGAGAATTTGATTGACTTTTGCTGCTATTTTTATTCTTTAAAATACATCTTTGTTTTGAAAATAAGAATTAAAATTATTACCTTTTACAAAAAAGCCCAAATTGGCACCTTTATAAATTTTGACAAGCTTATGATTTCTTGATAAACTTTGCATAGAAATACAATCTTGTGAGATTTGCGGCTCCGAGACGAGCTCCAAATTTTTTCTTCTAAGGCATTTAGTGAGTTAATGACATTTTCCAATGCAATTTGAAATTTTATTTATATAGATAGTACTTGATTTGACCCTAAAGAATACATTTTTGGGGATTTTAAAAATATGTTTTTATTGCAGCGATCATTTGTGAGATAGAAAGACAAGATTCTAGGGAATTAATTGTGTCAACTAAAAAAAGTTGAAAAATCGTCTTCAAACGATACTTTATTGTTGCTATAGTCAACCGCTTTCTTTTCACTCAGGAATGATGTGCCCAGGATAACCGACACTGGAAGTTTATCCACAACAAGAGCAGCTATTCTATATTTGAAAAAACCAAATTTTATTTCAATGTTTGTTGTTCCAATAGGAGAAACAAAATGACCACCAGCAGTAGACAATTTTTTGTCGTATTCAATTTTATTAATTTTCTTCGCGAATGCTTTATGTATTATATTTTGACTTGACCCTGTGTCAAGCAGAATATTAACATTATTAAGGATATTAGAGTCTGTTGTAAAAGAAGAAAAAATTAAATCGTCCTCATATTCGCCATTAAGATAAACCTAAAATTTTGATCCAATTTTTCAGATGAATTTTTATTTTTACATTCGGAAATATAGTTCAGTCGTAGAACAATATCTTTTAAATTGTCTTGTTTTATGTTGAAAGCTGATAAAATTCTAAAATTTTCGTAATACTCAGAGAGTAACCCATCTTCAAAAACTTCGAGAAAATCAGAAAAGGAGATTTTTGGTTCTAGTTCATATGCCAACGTTAAGAGATTGAAATAGTAACTTTTTATGCTTTCATGAACCAACTTTTTCTATTTTTAAAATTAAATTTCAATTTCTTGTAAGCATAATCACCTCCAAAATATTTAATAAAATCCTCTTTAATGTCTTTTCACGTTTTACTGACATTCTCAGACTTTTCCACATAGCTTAAATACCAAAAATTGACTGGACTTTTTAGAAAAACGCTAAAGTGACGCATTTTCAGACAATCTGACCAAAAATTTTTGTCACATATTTTGTCATAATTGTGAATAAATTTAACCGGAAAATCACAAATTGGATCAAATATAGGTGGTTGAGTAAATTGAGGAGTAATAGCATTTTGAGTCATTCTAAAAGTGTTGCTAAGTTGATCCATATTTAAATTTAAATTAAAAGTAAATTACACCACGTATATAAAAAATATAAATTAAACTGTAACTATTAAGAACCTACGAAAATGTTTTAAAAACATATACACTGTCCTTAAAAAAATTATTTACGAGGACGATTTCAATAGCGACCTACCAATTTTAACCCTTAGACAGAGACCTATCAATGCAAATTCTTAACTATTTATATTTATACCTTGTATGGTATATATAAATTAGAATTATAACAATATTAAACTTGAAAGAAAAAGTAAATAAACAATTGTCAAAAAATGGAATTACTGAAAAAAAACTTTTTTAAATAAATCGTTTTTGAAAAAATCTTGATTTTCTAATTTGGGAAATTTCCTTACAAAAAAGACAATGGCACCTCCACCATATGTCACGTAGGGGTTTTCGTGACGGGGTTGTTCTTATTAATTGACTTAATAAACCAATCGTACCGGGTTTTAATGAATTTATTATAACAAAATATAAAAACGTTACTTACTTGTAATTAATTAACATCCAACAGTCTTAATACAACAGCGTCACATTTCTATCTTAGGGGTAGGTCGTGGTTCAGCAGTTTATCTTATTCTTCAGAAATACATCTCAACTTTCTGACTTAATGAGCTGACTAAACTTACTTACCCCTTCTTGCTGTTCTCGATTGGTATTATACGAAACGTGTTTACAAAAACCTCTATTCATTGAACTTAAAACACACATACTTCCTAATGCTAACTGTTAGGTTCATAGCCTGAATCGTTAACATTTACAAACCAAGCAAGGGCAAGATAGAATTTCTATTGTTTAACTTGTTTATTCCATCCAGGAGAACCGAAACAAATCAAAAATTTAGTCAAAAAGTAAAGCTTCGATCTAACTTAAGGTAGGAATTAATGATATACTTACCATAATTTACAATAATAATATGTCTCCAGTTTTCTCTGAGTCACCTAATTTTTTGCTTGTTTAATGGAGACTATAATAGGAGAATATAATATTGAGGAAAAATCTTAAAGTGAGCCATAATAGACTGGCACTTTTAGTTCCGCGATCGTTCGTGGGTAGCGCTAGTGGTCACGTTACCTGTCAAAAAACTCAGCTGATTTTCTAGATTTTTCCCGCTTTCGAGTTTCTTGCTGCGTAATTAAAGTTTTGTGCTGATTATCCTTGATTTTTTTTCTTTTATTATTTTTTTTATTTATTTTCTTTATTGCTCAACAGACAATATTAAACTTGAAAAAAAAAATTACATTACAATCATGAAAAATACTCAATAATAGGTAATCTTGATAAATAAATCTATATCTAAACAAGTTAAGAAAAAATTAATGCACAGTTTTTAACAAGTTTTAAAACTAAACCTGTCCAGATGAGTATTATAACTAATACCTCTTGAAGGATAAAATACATCAAGCCTAAAAGACAAGTATTTTAAAAATCTCATTTGAATTTATTTTATTTCAGTTTTATTATTCTTATAAAAAGGGCTCCATACATACATAAGCAAAAAAGGGTGTTTTGAGTGTATCAATGTTTGTAAATTTTTTGCAATTGCAAACTATAAAAACCATACAATTTACTTGCCTCGCAAGTTATGTTGCGCATATGAAGGTCACATGATAACTTATTATCAAAATAATCCCGAGATCCCTCATGCTATCCGATGGAGACAATATAGCACTTCTATAGGTGTATTTTTCCTTGTATATGAAATCACTTTACATTTTCCAATATTCAACTTTAGCTTGCTTTCATTACACCAGTTGTTAAGTTTTTGAAGTTGATTCTGAAGAGTAAGACAATCTTGGATATTATTTATCACAAAGTAGAGTTTAACATCGTCAGCAAATGCAAGATTAGGCCCATCTAATATTTCTAGTAAGTAGTTAATAAAAATAGAAAAGAACAGAGGTCCAAGATTGGAGCCTTGATGCACACCTGATGTGGCAGTGAAATGATCTGAATCGTATTCATTGAAAGAAATAGTTAGTGGCCTCTCTGTCAAGTAAGATCTTAAAAGTTTTACATCTCTGGCATTTAATCCAACTCGAGCCAATCTCGTCAGCAGAAGGTCGTGAGGTATTTTATTGAAGGCCTTCGAAAAGTCTGTATAGATCACATCTACCTGCTTTGTCAATCTCTCTTTTCATGAATTCCATTAACTTTGCTAAATTGGTGACTGTTGATCTCTTTCTAAAAAATCCTAGACCTAGACGGACCTGTAGAAGAAAATATTCGAAAATTTGCAAAGTAACGTGATCGGCCTATAGTTAGTTACTAGATTTTTATCATTCGACTTAAAGATAGTCTCTTACCATAGTTAAGGGTAATCTCCTGTCGCAACAGATAAATTAAACAATTACCCCAATGGCACAACCAGCACAGAAATATAATCTTTGATTAAAAAAGATGGAATACGATCTGGACCCGATATAATTTTATTTTTTTATTTAATTTTTTACCTGCTGTGAAAATTTCATTGTCTTGAAATTTGATGCTACTGCTTGAAAGTCGTTATCAAGATCATCTGGAACATCTGGCATCAGAACCACTGACTTGAAAAAATCAGCAAAAGCATTGATTTGGATTTTTGAGAGTGTCATTATTATAAGACATGATACCTGGAATCCTTGAACTTTTGATTTTTTCATGCACACATGACAAAAAATATTTTTTACCAATTGTTGAATATTTTCCGTGTATGTGTTATGAGCTTCTTTTATTTGAACTCTCACAACGGACCTCAATCTACTAAACTCCTCATAATCTAGAGAACTTTTAAATTTTTAAAATTTTTTTGTGAAGTTTTTTTCTTGATATTATGTATAATGTTGCTGGTGTACCACTTGGGATATTTATGTAAAGCTTTCGAATTGTTAAAACGTTATTGAAGCAGTTATTCTTAAAAGTTTAAAAAATGCGTTGTTTTGTGCCTGGAAGTGATAATTCAAGTAAGTTTAATCTTTATTATAATTTGTTATTACAAGTTGTATGTAAATAACTCTATATGCATGTGAAAGTTACTTTGCCTTAAGGTTCACTAACATTTCCTAACTTTTAAGGTCCAGTTATGTTATGCAATATGTATGTAAGCAGTACGGAATCAAAATTAATTAATTGTTACAGTCAAGTCCTTGTGCCTTAACCCATTAAAGGTGTGTGTCGGTGGGATTGCGAAGGAGTAAATTAGCCTCGCGATCGCCGAAGCCTACCGAACACGTTTGTATCAGGTCTGAACAATAATTAATTATCAGGTGTGCTCTATGAGAGAAAGCTTATATTTAGCGTGCGATTTCCAATTGATTTTTATGAAGTTTTGATATACACAAATACGTGCCGTTGATTTTAGCCGATTTTTCTTTCCTGAAAGCGGTAAGCGATCTGATTCAAGGCATTTTGAAAGCAAAGCAAGATGATAAAAATCAAGCAGGTTTTTTACGGTTTTAGTCAGTTGGGCAGCTGTCGGAAAAACTATGTATCCTCATTTGATAACGCTGGGCGAGGTTTTTTTTTATTTTTAGGTGTTAGAGAAAGACGGACAGATTTTTTTTTAATTTGGAAGACGCTACTCAAACCAAATAGATGCTGATATTGCTGCATTTCTAGAGGTGGATGAGTTAACAGATAAAGATGATATCGATGACAACGAATCCCGAAGAAGAAAAGACCCAATTTGTTGATAATGATAATGGTCCTAGCACTAGTATGACCGACAAGACAGAAGTTGATGAACAGGATTCAGAAGACGATCTACGTATTTCCAGTTTTGTGAAAAGAAAAAGAGTTACTAAAAAAAACATCATATTGCCTTAAGAGGCAACAAATGGCATTGGTATCTTTTTACCAGAATGACAGATATGGCTATTGTATATGGCTTTACTTTATACATTAAGATTCGTACAGGAAAAGAAAAGATATCTATAAAACGCTTTAGAATGGATGCAGCATATTCATCCCTAAAAATTGGCGACGGAAGGATGGTAAATTGTGGTCGTCCGTTTTGTCCGAAGTAATGTTCCAGAAAATGGAAAATTTGATGCTTTAAATCATGATTTAGAAAAAAGAGAGAAGCAAAGATGTCAATGAACCAATTGCAAAAGTAAACCTCACACCGTTTGACAATGTAATGCAACTCTTTGTATACCATAATGCTTCAAAAAGTTTCATGCAAAAAAGTGACCTAATTAGCTATTATTTTTTCATGCAACATTTTTTTTACATTTTTATATTTTTTTATAAGTAAAGAACTTTTTTCCGACATAATATTTCCTCTAAATTTTACTATCATATTAACCCAGCGTCCTCATATGAGGACAGCCAAAATTTTTTTTGGGTTTCTTAGGATCAAGACAAAGGGTACTACATAATTACTTAAAATTGGAACAAAAATAATTTGTGTGTTAGTGGATTAAAGCGGAATTACCGAGCAAGATAATGGACAATTTATCTTTTTTCAACATAGTATGGTAGAAAAGCCAGAGAAGCACTAAATTTAAGAAGGGTGCATTAAGTTATAGCGTAAACCCGCCCTTACTTCTGGCGCACCAAGGGGGGCGGGGTTGGGGTTAATCCCCCCTCCGAGAAGTCTGGTTATGGTTAAATTTTTACTTCAAATTAAGATTTTTTTATTATTTATCCTTAACCCCCCCCCCCCCCCAAGTCAGTGCGCCAGAGGCTTATTTTAGGGAACTATGGGCTTTAAGTTGAAGTAGAGCAACAAATTACCAAAAAACTAAGAGGACTATAGTTAACCACTAAAATTATTAAGTTCTTTGGCAAGTCAAATAGTAAATAACCAGTTTAAAATAAAAACAGGAGAGTTTTTAGAATTTAGCAAACACCGGACACGAAAGTTCCCCCTTTTATCAAAACATGGATGCCTTAATAATCTTATTAATTAACAAAACTATTAAACCTATTATTATCTTTTGTCCATCATTCATGGCCTTGACATCTAAAAATATTTAGGTAGTAGCAGATTAATTATCGAATCATATTTTCACAGTTTATAAATCCTTACTTCGAACAACAGGCTAAATATTTTTAACTAAAAATAACCTATTATTTATAATTATTTTTACAAAATAGGTATAAGTTTATTTTAAATCCAATCTTTAAGTATTTGATATCAGTTGCTCCACCAGTAATTTAAGAAATCGGGCTAGAATCGAAAAAATTATTTTACGTTTAAAGAGTCATGAAGTACCATACATTGTGTTTTATGTTTCTATGTTCAGTCAATTTTAGTGTAGGTTATAATATTTTGGTTGTGTTTACTCATGCAGGGCAAAGTCATTTTCGGACCTTTGATAGGTAAGTGATCAAAAGTGAGGGCAAATAAAGCTAAAGGAAGGTTTAACTATACCGTGTGTGTCATTAAAAAACTTTGAATAGATTGGACTTCTGTTCTGATAAATAAGCCTTTATTTTTACTTTTCCCCAACAAATAACACTGAAAAAAATTAGGCGCGCCAAGCGATGAAACTTTCTTTCATAAGGACACTTATTGACGCGTAAATTATTTTTCTATATTTTTAACAAAATAAATATTTATTAAATATAAATTTTCAAAATTCAAAAAAAACTTCTAATTTTCAATAATTTAAATATTTTTAAAATTAAAAAAAAAACACTAAATTTTCAAAAATTATCAAAATTCAAAAATTTAACCATTTTTTTAAAAAATTCATATTTTCAAATTTTAAGATTTTATGAAATTTTAAAAAACTTGAATGTCACAATTTTGTCTTAATTCTCTTAGAAATAGTAATGTTGCATAAATAACACCAAGTATGTACTAAAGAGTGTTTAGATGTGGTATTTTTAATCATTTTTGATATTTATTATGCAATTTTCATTGGTCGTATGTAAAGCATAGTACATTAACTGGCATGTTATAGTCATTACACGCTCAGATGAATTAAGACACTTACCTTCGGCTCACATCTCAAACTTCATCTTCGCGTGTAATGACCATCATAAAATAGTAAAGTTTTAATTTAAAAGTATTATAAAGCTTACACAAACAAGATTATGTAAAAATAATTACATCGGTGTTACATAAAGACATAATCAAAAATAATGTAAAAAATTCACTCAGTAGCAGACCTAAAATTAAGTCAAAATTATATAAAAACTCTTATGTCATACATAGGATATTTCACAAAAATACTTTTTGGATTGCCTACAACTTCTATATTAATAGGGATATTTTGGAACGCTTATTTGACACTTCGTAGTGGTTGTGGTAATTACTGCGTCTGCGCAATAGCTAAACGTCATTCTGTTGTGGTAATTAACCACTATGACGGCCCTAAGCTACGAATCCATTTCGTTGTGGTTGTGGTTATTTTTCTGGTTAATTTTAGAGAATTTTGGCATAATTAATTTTAATAATAATAAAATATTACCCGGTTCCAAGATATAAAACACTTATTTTGTAAAATTAAGCCAAATTTTTAAATTTTTCTCATCTCTAAATTTTTTTACAAGTGACAGTTTTTAATATGTTCCAAAAACTCTGGTAAAATCGATGAGTGGTAGTGGTTGTTAAACACTAAAAACTTAAAATAAAAAAAAAACTTCAAACTTTATGCTCCCAATGTCTCTTAAATTTTAAGAATGGTTATATTTTTAATCTACCCTGAAAAGAAAATGTATGGTCCACTGTAACAAAACTGAGATATGCGCTAATTAATTATTCTTTCGACGTATATACACGTTATACACGTTTATTTACGTGAAGTTAAAAGTCAAGAGATAAGAGTGTACTTTTAGTGGTGGAATACTTTCTTACCATAAGCCATCTTCTTATTCGACGGGATAAATTTTGTTAAAAACTACAAAAATTTTAAGTTCTCTGACAAGCTAAAAGTGAGCCTAATGTCAAATCTGATATTTCTTTAAAGTTCAGATGTGTGCGCCACTGTAATAAAATTAAAATATGTGCTAAATAACCTTATTCCTTTAACGTATATACACGTTCTGCTTGCTTAAATCAGTTACGAAATAAGAAAGTTCTGCAGTTTTGCATCTGATGGCCCTTGTGTGACAAAAAACTTTTTTTTTAAAGGCCGTAATTGGTCACTTCGTGTTTTTCAACACAAAACGGTAAAGTGCTCCATTGCCAACATATGGACTTTTCGGTGGTAGGCAAAGTACTTTGCCTGCCGCTCAGCCATTTGGCGACTAAGAAAAAGTTACTTTGTCGCCACCCAAAAGTCCAGCCAACAACAAAGATGTGATCATGCCGGCCCGGCGATGTCCTCGGGATGGGCACAATAATATAATATTAATGTTGCCCAACAAAATTACAGCTTCAAATAGCACACGGTTTTATTTTACACATTACGGTAGTGGTTGAAGAGATGTTTGAAACTAGATAGAACTATACAGAGATCTAAAATCTAGAACCCTGCACAAATTACATTGGAAATGGCTTTTGGCTAAATGTCATAATTTTTTTATATGTTGTGCTACTCTATCAACAAAGCACAAAAATAAATAAAACGAGATAGGAAGCAGGAACACTTTCGGAGATATGGAGCTTTAAAGTTGACGTGTTCTTAGGCTATGTTTTTGAACATGGTCCAAGTTTTTTTCCACAAATTTGTTGATTACAGCTGAAATAAAATGGTTCCAACATATTTATATCCGGAGTGAAACACCCTTTCCATCTATTAGTCCTGGAGCCTGTGTTAAAAATCATGGATCCCGTGTGCACGTATGTTTAGACGCATTGTGGCATACTTTTTTTTGTGGAAAATGCTTCCGCAATTAATAATTTTCATGGTGGAGTAACAACATTTTGTGCAAAGAGTGTCAATGATGTCATCAAAGATGGCCGTCGTTTTAACCACAAATTAATGATGTTGAAATGGGTTTTTGGCAATAACTCCGCATTCGTATATTCTAGAGACACCAAACTTGGCACAGCTTTATCAGATACATTGGAGATAAAGCATAAAAAGTTTCAAAATAATGCGTCTCATTTTGTTAAAACCAGAGGCGTACAAATTCAAGAAGTATTTTTAAAAAAATGTTAGAATACATTATTTTTAAACCTTTCTGACTGACAGCCGCTTTGACACATGTCAATAATATTTACGTTTTTGCATTGATATCACTGCCAAATTTAAGAATTTTTATGGTGGAGTTAGATCAAAAAATCTTGTGTGATTTCATTTATGAATCGATTTATTTTATTATCTACTCGCCGAAATGACCAACTAACATAAGATTTGCTACAGTTTTACTAGTTAGACCAGAGGATACTTTGCCAAAAGTTTTATTAAAAATCTCTTGTAATTTTTAGTAACAGTGGCGTACAAATAGACAAGTTTTTATTAATAAATTCACTTTACCTTATATATTCAAATATTACTCACTGACATGCCTTTTGACTTATGTCAATAAAACTAGTATTTTTGCATTGAAAATACGTTGAAATTTAAAAGAGTTTTTTGTTGGAGTAAAGCAATATTCATTTCGTTAGAGCCAGGGACCCCAAAACTTAAAAATATGTTTTTTTATTATTTTTTTCACTACCCTCACTGCACGATTGGTCTTTTTAGATTTAAATATTATCCAACTTTAAAAATTTGTGTGATTGAGTCACAAACTATTCATACCAACGGCGTAGGAATTTATGTAATTATTTCTGTAACTTCAAGTACTAATCCTTTTTTAAATATCCCGGGATGACAGCGGTTTTAACATATGTCATCCAGATTGATACTGAAATAATTAATATGCTGGAGCGACAATATAATCACATTATCACAGTATTATTGCCAGTGGCGTTAGAATTTACAGTTATATTATTTAATTTTTATTATACCTCCTGTGCACAAAATATTCTTGATCGAGCTATTTTTGACAGGTGTTTGCACGGTTGGTATTTTTACATTGAGGGTGTTCCTAAATTTAAAACAAAATATGGTGAAGTGGCAAGGTCATATCACTAACAGTACCAGAGGCGTAGGAATTCTAATTTCAAAAATATCGGACTGGCAGCGGTTATGACATATGTCATCTAAAAGAACATTTTTGTATTAAAATTACTACTTACTTTAAAAATTGAAGTGGTAAGATACAAGTATTGCTGTATGCCGGTGGCATCAAAAACAGTTATATTGTATAAATTTTCTCATTACACTCTATTAAAAATTAATCCTGATCGACGTATTTTTGACAGACGATAATAATTTTTGTTGTTGAACATAGATTTTAAACCTTTAATAGTCGAGTAACAAGGTATAAATATTATTACTACTAGACTGACAGCGACTGTACCAAGCACCAATCAGATTGAAATTTCTTTATTGAGATTACTTTAAAATGTAAGATTTTTTAAGGTGGAGTAACAAGATATTAATACTGTTAATGCCAGGGTGCCAGACTATACGCTTACATTATTTAAATATAATCTATACTCCATTTCAAATTTATCCGAACCAATTTTTTTACACTGACAGTAACATTTTCATTTAACTTTTTTGTTTAAATGTCAGCCGCCATATTGAAATTGACTCGGAGAATTCTGAGCAAACCATATAGATACCAAAAATACAATTTTTACAATATTTGTCTGTTTTTGTCTGTAGTGATTAGTGATTGAGATGATGAATAAATAACTCAAAGTAATATGGTGTGTGTGTGGTGTGGTTCTTTTTGAATTATAACCTTCAGAAAGAAAGACAACAATTCCCCCCTCCCCGAAAGACCATCCCGTCCAAGAAGTTCTCGATCAAATTTCAAGAATCGTTTCAGTAGTTAATTAATATTTCAAAACCGCGAGTGTTCTAAAAGGTTCCATATATTTGCTATGGGCGACACACTGTTGCCTTGAAGTTGTCTTTTGTATTTTCCAAATGAACTCACAGGGTCGGACACGTTCCTCAGTAAAACTTTATGTTTACTTTTGTTACACCAATAACTATTAGACATTTCACATATCGACTTGGTCGATACAAAATCTGATGCCAAATTTGCTCCAAAATTTTAGGTATTTTTTCTGATTGTCCAACTTTTAAATAAAATCTGATTGACAAATTCATAAGTTTTTAGAGTATTGGTCATTTTCTAACTTTTTACCTGACTGAGAATAATTTAAGTTATTTCCTAATGAGTTTTTCCCTGAAGATATTCCGTTTAGCTCCCTTGTGAAAACACTAGTCGCATCAGTTTTCCACACACCGTAGTTTGGCAAATGGAAACGTTTGAAACAGGGAATAATCTTCCCAATATTCCGGGATAGATGTAAGATCTCTTCTGTTAAAATTAGTTTTAAGTTAAGTTTAGTAAGCCTACCTTAGTTTCAAACTTTATGTATATAGTGTTATTTAGATTTTGCTATGAGAGTACCTATATAGAAATATCTTGGAGAAAATAAGAGAACTTATTTGGTTTCTTTGGTTTATGCCTACCTGTGTTTCGCTGAAAGGACTAAACCATTCTTATGGAATGAAAGTGAAGACTTTATATATTCAAGATGTCATAAGTTAGGTTAAGTTAGTGATTGTACATAGTTAGGTCTAGGGTGAACAATAATGACTAACTATAAATATTGCAAATATGAAAGTCAGTTCAGTTAATAAAGTATCAGTATCAGAGTTTCAAACCTAGCTCTTATCGGTGATGACTCCACTGTAAAAGCTTAGAACCTTTTATCTAAGTATAATTCCGTGATAGGTTCTGGAATCTGATACTTATGATAAAGCGTCAAGAACGTTTTTTCTTTTTTTTCTTTTTTTTTATTCGTTGAGGCGGTCCGTGGGATCAGATCGGGACGGAGACAGGGGACCTCTTCCGTACTGGCTGGGACTTACAGAATTTGAGTTTGGGGATATTTGAGTCGATAGGGTGAATGGCAATTTGAGACGCTGGGAAACTTAAAACACTCTCTACCAACCGCCAACGAAATGGATATTTAACGAAAAGGGGTAAACCACTTCAGTAACCTAAAAAAGTTTTGATTGTTCATTTAAGCTCATAAGAATAAAATTACGCGATAATATAGGCTATCCAAATTTTTCTCGAAAATACTGTAGAAGTTATGTTAGCATATGCTCGGCGTTTTTTATGTAAGCCTTATTTTATTAGTAAAAGGTATTCTCCGCTTTAAAAGCAAAATGTTCTCTTGACGCCAGTTTTATTTCTTCTTACAGTTTGTAGGTAGGTAAATGAAGTTGAAAAACATATTTATATGAATAGCTACTGTATAACTGGTAACACCTCACTACTTCACCATCAACTAGTGCAAAAATACCCAATCAGGTAGATAGGGACCAGGAATATTTTAATCTAAAATAGACTGCTAAAATTGAAAATATAATTTTATATTCTGACGCCACTGGTATTGACAGTATTGATATCTTTTCAAAAATTTAAATATGGTTTTTACTTCTTACAATCGCTGTCGGTTAGCTATTTTTTAAAATATATTGCAAGGTAAAATAAATTTAAAATATGTTTCTGTAATTACTACGCCACTATTAGTAACAATATTCAATATTTATACTTTGTTAAACCACTATAAAAATCTTACAGTTTGGGTTCTATCCGAGTACAAAAATACACATCGTGCAGACTTCTGTCTAAAATACGTCGAACACCATATAACTGTTTCTAATGCCACCGGCATATCACAATACTTATATTTTACCACTCCAATTTTTAAAGTAAGAAGTAATTTTAATACAAAAATGTCCTTTTGGATGACATACGTCATAACCGCTGCCAGCTCGAAATTTTTGAAATTAGAATGCCTTAACAAATATTTATAGCAATTTCTAAGCCTCTGGTACTGTTAGTGATATGACCTTGCCACTCCACCATATTTTTTTTAAATTTAGGAATAATCTGAATGCAAAAATACCAACCGTGCAAACATCTGTCAAAAATAACTCGATCAGAAATATTTTGTGCAAAGGTGTTATAATAAAAACGAAATAATATAACTGTAAATTCTAACGTCACTGGCAATACATGTATACTGCGGCTTAACCATATTAGTTCTTTTATTTGAAAGTAATCCTCATTCAAGAATATCAATCTTGTTGACATATGTCAATACCGCTGTCATCCAGGGATATTGGAAAAAGGATAGGTACATGAAGTTAAACAAATAATTCCATAAATTCCTACGCCGCTGGTACGAATAATTTGTGACTCAACCACATAAATTTTTAAAGATGGATAATATTTAAATATACAAAGGTCAATCGTGCAGGCATCTGCTAAAACAGCAACAATCAGAAATATTTTTAAATAAAGGGTATTGAAAAAATAGTAAAAACATATTTTTAATTTTGGAGGTCACTGGCTCTAAAAAAAATAGTATTTTTTTAAACTATCAAAACATTTTTCAAATTTCAACTTATTTTCAACGCAAAAATATTAGTTTTATTGACATATGCCAAAAGGGCTGTCAGTGAGTAATATTTGAATAAATACGATAAAATGAATTTATTAATAAAAACTAGTATTTTTGTACACCACTGGCACTAAAAATACCAAGAGATTTTGAATATAACTTTAAATGAAAGTATCCCTGGACAATCTGGTAATCATGTACTGTAAATTCTTCACCTGGTCATTTCGTCAAGAAGATAATTAAAATAAATCGATTAATAAGTGAAATCATACAAGATTTTTTGAGCCCTAAAATTAAATGACGCTATAGGACTCTTTACATAATATCTTACAACTCCACCATGAAAATTCTTAAGTTTGGAAGTAATGTTAATACAAAAACATAAATAATGTTGACATGTGTCAAAGCGACTGATAGTCAGAAAGGTTTAAAAATAATGTGTCCCAAAATTTTTTTAAAAATATTTCTTGAATTTGTACGCCTCTGGTTTTAACAACATGAGTCGCATTATTTTGAAACTTTACATACTTTGGCTTCAAGGTATCTAGTAAAGCTGTGCCAAGTTTGGTGTCTCTAGCTTACACAAGTGCGGAGTTATTGTCAAAAACCCGTTTTAACACCATTCATTTTTAGTTAAAACGACGGCCATCTTTGATGACGTCATAGATACCCTTTGCACAAAATGTCGTTACTCCACCATGGAAATTATTAACTGTGGAAGCATTTCCTACAAAAAAAAAGTATGTCACAATGGATTTAAACATACGTGCACACGGGAAGACATAAGCTGCAGGACTATATGTAAAAATGTGTCTTTATCGTTTCTTTGATACCACCAGAAAAGTCACTGATTTGTAAGTTTTAAAAAGAAAAAAAAAATGATCATTTTTAAAAAAAGGTCCATTCTTATTTTCTGCAAAAGGAACGGCCAGATTTTTAAAATTTTTCGCATGTTATTAAAAATAATGCCACTTGGCTAATAAAAACATTTTTAGCTTGAGTGGTACCATGAATTTCAAAAATGGTAGGCACTTTTAATGGTTACGAAATACGAAAAGTGACTTTAAATTACTTATAGGTATGTTGTACAAATTTTTTGTGGACAAATCCAATCCAAAAGCTTAATACCAATATTTTGGTACCAATTAGTACCCATTGGTACCTGTATTTGACCAATTAAAATGCTCGTGTGATATCAAATTCGTTACTGGCGACCCCAAATTAGCCTAACAGCATATATCATATTTTTCCGGTTGCTATTACTATTTTTCTAGGAGAATACGGGAAAGTGTTTTTCCTACTTAAGTGCCTAAAAGTAGTTTTTTAAAGTTAAAACTTATAAGATATGTTTAATGCGGCGGCTTTGTTTTAAAATAAATCAAAGTAGGCTATAACAACCTGACAACGTCAAACTTTTTGTTAAGAAACGGCGTCATTTGCTGAGTATTTTTTCTGAAATGGCTGTAGTAGCACGAATATCATATATTATATGCAATAATAATTTTTTTGCAAAACAAATGGGACTAAAAGAAGTTAGAGTGGATATTGCAATAAACAAGACGACACGCAGAAGGTTTGGAGGACCAACAGATAACGCCGGAGAAGATAATTTTACGCATTCTACTGGGAAAACAAGCAACCGGAAAAATGTTACCATATTCACTCAGAAAATCATCTAAAGTGAAGTGTCTACTTAGCTTTTTGTGTTAGTGGTAAGTGAAGTTTTTATTAGCCCAACCCCACAAACAATGCCGGCATGGCAAAGTGCCTTATAAATATTGGCATCTATTGGCAATGAGAATTTGACGCACGGCAATCTGTGCGTTATAAATACCTTAAACACTCCTGTGTGAGCCACCGGCCGAGCGACGGCAACGAATACGTTAAAAATTATGGCAAATACACACTTAGCATGGTTTAAATGTAGAGGAGCACTGCATACTAAATACCGACATTGCAGGCAATATTGGCAAAAATGTATGGGGTGATTCACCATATTTTTCCCACTACATAGCTGATTTATTATTAGAGATAGAAAAATAGTTTAAATACAAAAGTTAATTAGTTCTTCACAAATTTTAAGACAATTCAATAAAAATTTTCAAAATGTCAACTTTAGACTTAAGACATCAACTTTCTTATTTTAAATTGAACACCCTGTATATTTTTTAAAATTTCGGTAGATCTTGTAGGGTTTATCTTTAGCAGTTCTCGAGCAAAATAAAAAATAATTTGCCATAAGGGCGATGTGTTAGCCAAGGAAAAAGAGTCTAGGTGGTTCTTTCTTCAACACATTGCTCTTAAGTCAACGTTTTTCTTGAAAAATATACAGGGTGTTCCATTTGAAATAAGAAAGTTGATGTCGAAATTTGACATTTTCAAAATTTTGGTTAAATTTTCTTAAAATTTGTGAAAAACTACGCAACTTTTGTATTATTTTTTTTTCTATCTTTAAGAATAAATGAGTTATGTAGTTGGGAAAATATGGTGAATCACCCTGTACCACTAAGTGCCAAACCCACGCAAAAATTATAAGTTTAAAAGTGCACCTCCTTGATTGGTCGGCTCAACAGGGATACAAATGCAAATTGCGATACCACTGATAATTGGCTTTTTCTCCCTATTTAAAGTATTTATGCATAAAATAAAAATTGTAATGTGGATTAAAAATAAAATAATGCACATAATTTACGAATGCACATTTATTTAATTTTATCCTTAAACGAACAAAAATTCCTAGAAAAACGAATATGTAATAAATAAATAAATGTTACAATAAACAAAAACTTATACACTTATATTTATATCCTAACATGAAGACAGGAATGGAAACCATATGAATAATATTTTTTCGTCTTGGTCATGCCAAAGATAGAGAAAAATTCTTTCATAAATTGTAACAGGGAAATTTTTATTTAGAATTAATCAAAACAATAAGGTTTGCTTCAGTTGCTTTATATAAAAATTCCTTGGCCAAAAATTTAAAAACTTAGTACTTCCTTCTTCTTGTTATAAGATAAGATGAAGATTTATTCAGCATCTTTTTTTCTGAATGTTCTGCCCCCTTTCCAGTCACAGGCACCCCGTAACCAAGCCTTAATAGCATCTTCAACGACAGAATGAGGAAAAGTTGGTTGACTTCTTAAAGGATTTTTTACAGAATCTAAAAAAGTTTAAATTGTGGTAAGTATAGCTGTAAATTATGTTTTTTGGATAAACCAGTATTTTGTTTTAGAAAAAAGAAAAAAGAAAAGTAGCCCTTTTTGCTTAAAAAGTGACAAAATATCAGTTTCTCAAAAAAAAAATTAAAAACTTTAATCTAGTTGTTTTATTAGCAAATTTACGTTAAAATAAAAAAAAATAGTACCACAGACGAGTTTTTTGAAATTAATTTTAAAAAAGATTTTAAGATATTAACTAAAGCTTGATTTCACATGAAATTTAAGCATTCTCTGGGTCACCAAAAGAAATTTCAGTGTTAGAAAATGACTTGGACGTAGACTGAATTGATGAAATGAAAGCCAGTTAACTCTTTTTTGATATAGTATCCTTTAGCCTACTATAGAGGCCATAGTGACACCAAAAATGGCGGCAACAGTAGGCTAAATGGCACTGAAGGCTAAACACAGGTAGGAGTTAACTGGATTTTTAGTTGAGAACGGTTTTGCTCGATTACAAAAGAAATTTGTAAATTATCAGTGTCAGTATCGCTTAAAAGCATTGTAGATCATGATGTGACATTTGATTTTCTTGTAAAGTGGCGTCTAGATCACGATTTAATGCTGGGTTCATACAGGCAAATCAAAATAAAAATTAAAAAAAATAATAATTAGAATTAAAATAAAAGTTAAATGAGCTTATGTGGAACAGTGTAGGCATTTATACAGCATAAATAAAAAGATGAGTAACTTTAACATTTATTTTTATCTTAAAACGGATTTGAGCATTCCCCTTTGACGCACATAACCTCACTTTCATTTGTTTTTGTAATTTAAATGGGGGTTTTTTGCATTTTTTGGTTTGTTTTTAACAGATATTATTAAGGAAAACAGAATGATGGAGTTTAGTTTAATTATTTCAACTATTGGTGTCATTCACTTTTATATACTGTAATGTTTTTTTAGTCAAAACATTACAAGTCAAATTAATAAAAGCAAAACTACCAATTTTCTCAATACCTCAACCTGACTTCCTACACTAATCTTGCTATTAACTCCAGCATGCTACAAAATCGTCACAAAGCCGGTTTTTACTAGCCTAAGAAACGTCTGCGACAGCCATCCATCTAATATCGATACATTCTAGTTGTCTTTGTCGAACATACGTAAAAAGGTACAGGAATCACATACGTCGAAGCAGATAATGCGAGAGAATATCTATCCTTTTTCCTCTTTCTCCATGTAATAAAGACAGCCTACGTAGAACGGTAATCTTTACTATTTAAAATTTTAATATTATAAATGCATTTAAAGTGTTAAATTCGACGAAGCAGTCGTCTTGGTTAGTGTAAAAAAATTTAATAAAAAACAGTCAAGTCGGAGTGTAGTTGGGGAACCAGTGAATTTTAAGGGGTCCCGGGGTAAAGGGAGTGACTACTATAAAATAGAAAGACACCAAAAGATGAGCTCTTTTCAACACTAGAAATGCAGCACTAAGTGGTGTCCAAAAATTTTCAACAAAGTGAAAAATGTAATCTGACAGATTCATAAGCCAGAACAACCGGTATGTTTTTCTATTTTCTATAAGCCTAAATTATTTTTTTGATTTCTTACTATTACTTACAAAATTGAGGATTACTGATTTTTGAATTATATTATTTTTTTAAATAGCTCAAAACCAATTTTTTTTGAATTTTTTTTGAAATTTTTGTAAAGTTTTTATTAGGTACCTTTAAAACTGGTCAGTGTGCAGTTCACTTAATTTTTTATAATATAACAAGCATATTTTTATAGTTCATTAAATTTTATTTTTTATTTCTGTTAGAAATTGGTAGTTAGAGCAGTGTCATAATTATTCAAATCCACTGCACAGTTTGTAAGACCTAAAATATATTTGGAAGAAAACAAGATTCAAGGAATAACCTTAAAAATCAGTAAGAAAAATTTGTAAAAATTCATTTTTTTGTAAACCTTGATTTTTATTAACTCATAGAATAGTGGGGGCTAACCTTCTACCAACTTTAAGGGCTAACCTTCTACCAACTTTAAGGGCTAACCTTCTACCAACTTCAAGGGCTACCCTTCTACCCACTTCTAAGATTACCTTTCTACTGACCACACTTCTCATAATGACCACCTAGGCTTAAACTTCCATATCATGGTTTAAAGCCTACGACCAACTCTGTAACCAGCGTTTCCGTCAAGCTACTTTCCATCTTTTTTACTTCTACGATGAATTAAGACCAAGTTTAGAGATTTCCAATCCAATCATACAACTTCCTGTGTCCACCCGGAGTTCTTGAGTTTCCATGTGGCATGGATTGCGTCAGCAGTTTTATCGAGAGTCCAGGGAGGGGTACTGATGTCTGGTGCGATTAGGATCTACGGTTAAAAGCTAAGTACACCTGCGTTTATTCTCACTAACTTTCCTTGCGTCTTAATTTCTTCAACTCAAGCGGTCAACATGGTCAAATTTGCCTTTTTCACAATTTTTTGGATTTTTTTATAAATTTTTTTGGCACTTATATTTGGAAGTGGTGAAGCCAAATATATTTAAGTTTCGTTATTTACGGAGTGTAACTAACTATTGTATAGTTTAGTGTGTTTACCTACACCCATAAATGTTGGTTTATAATTCCTTCAGAATTATAAACCGTGTGACCTTTTTGGTTTTATTTAACCTTTGTTTTGGTAATATAGTTTTACAGTTTATTACTTTTTTTGATAAATGGATACTGGTGGAGCTATATACTTTTAAATTTAAGTAATTAACCTAGAGTATGACTATTTATAGTGTGTCCATTCATACTCCTAGGGTTGGTTATGCCAATTTGGTATAGTGCGTTAATGTGTTCTTAAGAAGGCATATGCATGATCTAGTATCACAATAGGTTTTCATAATTCTGATTTTTGGAAGGCCAATGATGTGTTTAGCACGTTACAGATTATGTAGGGGTTGTTGATGTACTAGATTATTTCTTTGGGCAAATCTGCCTACCTAAAGTTGCTGTTTTAAAATCTGGCAACACAATGTTTTCTATAGTCAAGTTTTTCTGTACTACAGAAACTAGGTGTTTAGCACGTTATTTGACTATAAGAACGTATTGATGTGTCAAGATTGCCCAGGCAACTTTTTTTTGTCCTTAAGTTGTTTTCCTTGGCCTTTATTGGTTTTAAACCATGTTATGTTTTTTTGTGGAAAGACCACACTTTATTATCTTGTGTAATATATAAGTTTCACTTTACATTTATTTGGTGGAAAGACCACACTTCTTACCTTGTGTAATATATTTATGCATTTCTTTTTGTGGAAAGACCACACTTTATTATCTTGTGTAACATATAAGTTTCACCTTACATTTATTTGGTGGAAAGACCACACTTCTTACCTTGTGTAATATATTTATGCATTTCTTTTTGTGGAAAGACCACACTTTTGTACCTTGTGTAATATATTGATGCATTTCTTTTCGCGGAAAGACCACAAAGTTGTCTGCGGGTAATATATATTGTCATATACCGTTATATACACTATGCTAAGTTAACTATATTAATTAATATGAGATTTTAGTCATTGTAAATTATTTATTGATTTTTTTTCCAATCTTGTTAATTTTTATAAAATTATTTTGTTAATACATTTACTAGTTGAGATATTTTTGTTTAATTTCATAATATGAATTTTTGAAAATAGATTTTAAGAGGCTCAACTTAAAATCATACTCTGAAATAAATATTTGAATAAATTGAGCAGTTCAATTTTTTGTCTTTGCAACTAATAGACAGGGCGCCCACAAAACAGTTTGGTAAAAGATAAAATTAAAGAAGATACAACCTGTTACTTAAGTAAATTTTTTCAAAATTAATATTAAAAATTCTTATTTCAAAATTCCTTTTTTTATATTTGCAACTTAGGTTTGAACCCACGCCCTGTGCTCTCAGTACAAAACATTGAGTCATAACTAGGCATTTAATTAAAAAAAAGAAGGAATAAATTCATTTCTATTATTATAAAATACATCAAAAAAGAGTCAAATTTTAACAACAATTTTTCCTTTTTCTAAATAAGTTCCCTCGAATAAATAATTACAAATGGCGCTGTAAACGTGGGGCGTTGTTTTTTTTTCCTAAAGTTTTTTGTAATCTTACAGGTATTTTTCTGAGTTTTTATTTCCCTTGAAAGGGGGTGTTTGTAATGCCTTTGTAAATTTAAAGACATTCCAAGTTTAAAGTTTACGTAGAACAATTTACTTAAGTACTTATAGTGGCTGGGTATCTTATACCAAACTCAACAAAATATCTCAACGTTTTAATTAAAATTTTTTTGATCATTATTGTTCAACTTTCATTAAATTGATAAAATTTTCCCTGATTTTCTATTACTGAGTTGTCTTTTATTCACATTTTTGTAACGATTTTAGATAAAATGGAACCCTCATACCTTTTGATTGACGAATTGGATTGGGAGCTGATGATCAGATCCAGAGACACTCAAGGTGAGCGGAAAGAAAAGAACAAGTTGCTGAGAGAACTTCGGAAAACGGAAAAAGCAGGACCTATCAACTACCCAGAAGTGAGCCTCGACTTTGACAATGAGAATGGCCTATGCACGGATAAGCTGGAAACATTGGAGAGTATGGTAGTTAAGTTTAATCTCACCAAGCGCCATACTAAATATCGGGTTATAACAAATCGCCTAGCGCATATTCTAAACCGAATTTCAAGGTTCCCTGAAGCAAAATCAGAAACCAAACAGGAACTTTCTTCAAAAGTCTCCTTCCTCTTGACAGTTTTAAATCAAAAGCCCAAAGCCAACAAATCTTTATTATTATTAAAATCCCCAAGCTTAAGAGAATCTATAATTGAAGAAGATAACTATGAATCTGAAGTATATAAAGATAGTGAGACTGAAAGTGTGCATGACTCGTCAGATGACGAAAATCTCGAATTGGTTTTAATGTCAAGCACCCAACATGTTTCTCCTTTAGACGACGGTACGGAAAATCAAGTCGAGTCAACCCCCCAGAATATTTCTCAATTAGACCTCTCCCAAATATTAGATAGAATTGCTAGTTATACCAAAAAAGACCCGAAACCTAACATTCAAATTTCAACCCAAAGTATACTAGGAACAAGTTTAACTCCAACAAATCAGCCCACATCGCAAACAGCTGGTACATCAGCACCAAACTCGATGTCAAGTCCATGTCAAAATATGTCAAACCCAAGTCAAACGAGTCAAAGTTTAAATTTCCATCAACCCTTGCAAACGCTGCCTATAAATAACACCATTAACCCCAACTTTAACTTAAATCAAAGCAATGTAGGTCAAAACCCGTGTCAAAATATGTCAAACCAAAGTCAAACTGGCCAAAGCTTAAATTTTAACCAACCTTTGCAATCCCCGTCTATAAACAACCCGATCAACACCAATGCTAATTTAATTCAAAATAATTTAGGTCAAAATTCAATGTCAAACCCATGTCAAACTATGGCAAACCAAAATCAAACTAGTCAAAGTTTAAATTTCCATCAACCCTTGCAAACGCTGCCTATAAATAACACCATTAACCCCAACTTTAACTTAAATCAAAGCAATGTAGGTCAAAACCCGATGTCAAATCAATGTCAAAATATGTCAAACCAAGTTCAAACTATTCAAAGTTCAAATTTTAGTCAACCTTTACAAATTATGCCTATGAATAACCCCAATACGAATTTAAATCAAAGCAAGGTAGGTCAAATTTCAATGTCAAATCCAGGCCAAAATATGTCAAACCAAAATCAGACTAGTCAAAGCTTAAATATCAACCAATTCTTACAAATACAGGCTATAAATAATCCAAACAACTCCAACGCCAACTTGAATCAAAGCAATGCTGGTCAAATTTCAAACTATCAATCCATGATGGGCTCAAATTTTTATCAACCATGTCAAAATCAAAACCTTGGTAATCAAAATATCAACTACCAACCTACTTTAAGTAGCGGTATAAATCCAGCCTCTAATTTTTTACCCAATTTAAATTTAAATTCAAACCAAAACCAGTTATATAATCAGACGTCAGGTTGTCCACTTAACCCTCAGGTCAATTTTAACCAACAATTATCAAACCCAATAGGTAATTATCAGACCAACCCAACCTTGAACAACTCACAACATTTTTCCAACCAAAATTTAAACTTTCAGCCTGCTACCAACCAAATACCTAGTCAACAGTTTACCCATCAAACATTTGGTCAAACTCAATTAAACTCTCAGCATCAGATTTTATCTAATCAAAATTTTAATTCTCAAAATTTAAATACTAATACTTTTTCACAATTTCCTTTAACCAGTAACCACCCAAATTTTGTTCCACGTCAATACTTTTAAAACAACAATAATAATTTAAATTTTGCCAATCCCTTGCCTCAAATTCCTACTCAACCACCCCAGTATGGGATCCAACAATTTTCTCATTCAAAAAATTATTCTGGTCAACATAGCCATGATGCGAATTTATTCAGAAAAATAGGTTATATTCATCAAAACAATATTAAATTTACTGGTAGTGGGAGTGTACTGACATTTTTAGATAAAGTCGAAGAGTTTGTGTTGTCATACAACATTGATAAAAATCAACTTCTAACATTTGCACATGAATTTTTTGAGGGTCAAATTAGAACTTGGTATCGACAAATAAAGCAAAGAATAAATTCTTGGGACGATTTGGTTAGGGAATTAAAAATAAACTTTTTACCGACTAATTTTGAAAATCAACTTTGGCAAGAAATACATTCTAGGACTCAGGGACCTAACGAAAGGCCAATCATTTTCATTAGTATTATGCAAACTTTATTTACTCGCTTAACGAGACAAGTTAGTGAATGGGAACAGGTCCAAATTGTAATAAAAAATTTGCAACCTTACTACCAGAATCATTTGGCATTGAAACAAGTTATGAACCTTGATGAATTGACTTATTTGTGTAGAATGATAGAGGAAACAAAAATTAGATCACAAAACTTTCAGACTCCTTCTACAAATAATAATATAAACTTAATGGCACCAGAATTAGCCTATCAACGACCAAAGAACAATTTTAAGATTAATGAAATTTCCTGTGATGATCCTTTTTACCAAAATCCAAGTCTTACAAATGAAAATTCTCCAGGTACAAGCGTTTCAACTTCTAATATTCAACTTCAATCAAATTCCCCAAGTCAAACTGAAAACCTTGAACCAAACATTAGTGCCCTAAACAGTTTAATTTGTTGGAATTGTGGAGAAAAAGATACCCATACTTTCCAAAAATGCACCAAACCCAGAACGAAACTTTGTTATAAATGTGGTTACAAAAATAAAACAGTGCGTGAATGCCCGGTTTGTTCAAAAAACTTGCCCAGCGCAGCTCCAAGGTCGGGTGGGACTGCGAATGCATAAAAAATACCGACCAAACTGGTCAAAAAATCATTACTTCCACTGTTTCCACTCAAACTATTTCCTTTACATCAGCGCAGACCCAAACAGAAAATATATCCCCTCAAATAAGTTCTTTACAACCATTTGACCGTACACAGCATAAAAACTTTACTCACAATAAAAAAACTCAAGGTGACAAAAGTAAAACTTATTCTGACCAAAATAAAACTCAATATGATAGCCGAAATTTCTTCAAGCAAAATAAATGGTCAGAATGGCTTCAATTTGTTAAAAACTTTTCTTTAACCAAGAACCTACCAAATAACGACTTAAAATCCTCCCAAAAAGACCATTTTCTCAATAAAAATAAACCTTCAAAATTTCAAACTAAATCTCAAAAACCCAATCATAAAGAATACTCCAAGCAAAACAACTGGTCGGAATGGCTTAATATTGTCAAAAATTTTTTTCTTAACAATCAAATTTCACCGTTTTTCTTTCAACATGGTAACGACTTGAGGCCATATATATCCATTCAATTCAAAAATTTAGATATTTCAGCTTTATTAGACACCGGAGCTATGAAATCTGTCTTGGGCAAATCGGGATATGAGTTAATGCTAAAAAATAAAATACAAATCTTGCCACATAATTACAGTTCTGTTAGCACAGCTGATGGGAATTCTCAAGAAGTAAAGGGTCGGGTTATTATTCCTATTTCTGTTGAAAATCACACAAAAAAACTTGAGTTTTTAATAGCGCCCAGTATAAAACACAAAATGATTTTAGGGATAGATTTTTGTAGAAAATTTAATTTATATCTTAATTTTGCGGATAATTCTTTTTGTTTCAATGAAACATCACAAGATAATCAATTATCATCCCTAAACAGTAATAATAAAATTAAAATAAATCAAAATTTGTCACCAGTCCCTCAAATTAGAAATACCCCTGGCCATTCTCAAATTTCTTCCATTTCTCAACATAAAAACCCTAGTTTTAAATATGATTGTCAATTCTTATTAATTAAAGATATAGTCAACAATTTTTTTAAAAATAATCCTATCAGAAATGAAAAGATACACACAACAAACTTAATATTTCCTGAAATAAAATTTGAACAGTCGATCAGTAAACCACCCTCTACCAATGACCCTATATTGAATTTACTAGACCTTTTACAAAATGAAAATTTTTTTGATGACATTGATGAAATTTTATCTCAGATCTCCATTGACGAAATTGTTGTTCAAGAACAGAAATTTAAAGCTTGTATTCAGTCTGAAAGTGATTTAAACCCTGAACAAAAAACGAAATTGGAGTTGGTTATAAAGAAATTTGAAACCTTAGTGTCAGAAAAATTGGGTTGCACTAACCTAATAACTCATAAAATTGAAGTTACCACCCCAGAGCCATTTCGCAAAAGACCATTTCTCTTAAGTCCTTATATGCATAAACATGTTAACGATGAAATTGACCGGATGTTAAAGTTAGATGTTATTACCCCCTCTCGTAGCCCTTACAGCTCAAACGTTCTTCTTGTGCCTAAGGCCAACGGGGAAAAGAGATTATGTTTTGATGGTCGGGATCTTAACAAAATTACTAAGAAAGACCGATATCCATTACCAAATCTAACCAGAATCCTGGATAAAGTTAAAAACGCGAAATATCTCTCTTCTATTGACCTTAAACATGCGTTTTGGCAAATTCCGTTACATGACCAGGATTCAATGGAGAAAACAGCTTTTAGCGTGGTTGGTAAAGGCTAATGGATACCCTTTTTGACCCATCAATTGAGAATGATATTTTTGTCTACCTTGATGATCTAGTGTGTTGTACGGATACATTTGAGAAACATGTTGAAACCTTGACAAAAATTTTTGAAACATTAAAATCCGCGAGTTTTACTATTAACTTAAAGAAATGTAAATTTTGCCTTCCATCATTGGAATTTTTGGGATATGTAATTGATAGAAATGGTCTACATGCTAACCCGGAAAAGGTATCTGCTATTGTTAAATATCCAAGGCCTCAAAATGTCGCTGAAGTTAAAAGATGGGTAGGAGTCACTGGGTGGTACAGACGGTTTATAAGGGGTTACTCTGATTTAATTTGTCCTTTAACCAAACTAATGCAAGGAAAGAATAAAAAGCAAAAAATTGACTGGACGGATGAAGCTGAAAAGTCCTTTCAAGAACTTAAAACCCGCCTTATAACCACGCCGGTATTGGCCAATCCCGATTTTTCAAAACAATTTATTATTCAGACTGATGCCAGCAATTTTGCGGTTGGCGCTGTGCTTGTGCAGGGTGAGGGTGATGATGAGAAAGTGATTTGTTATGCCTCTAAAACTTTAACGCGTACTGAGCAAAATTGGACGGTAACTGAGCGAGAGGCTTATGCAATAATCTTTGCCGTAACTAAATTCCGGCCTTACATTGAGGGAAGTTTTTTTAAAATTTATACTGATCACCATGCATTACTTTGGCTGTCAAGAATTCAACAACCAGTGGGATGGTTAGCTAGATGGTCTATCTTTCTTTCTCAATTCACATATGAGATCATTTTTCGAAAAGGTAAAAATAACATTGTACCGGATGCTTTAAGTAGAATTGAAATATCCTCCTTTGAATGTTACACAGACAGGTGGTATGACAGAATGTTAAAACAAGTATCTGATGACCCTTTAAAATTTCCAAATTACTCAGTACAAGAAAATCGGTTGTATAGGTATATAGAGTCTTCTCATGGGATTAATACCAACTTAAAAAATTGGAAATTAGTGATACCAAAGTCAGAGAGAATTAATATTATTAAAAATCATCATGATTCCCCTTTATCAGGCCACTTTGGCGTAAATAAAACTTATAATCGTATCTTAGAAGAATATTTCTGGCCAGACTTGAAAAAGGATGTAAAAAGATACGTTTCAAGGTGTGATATATGTAACCAACAGAAAGCTTCACAATTAGGCCGCCTTGGTGTAATGGGGGTTGGAAAACAAGTTGATATGCCTTTTCAATTAATATCTATGGATATCATGGGTCCGTACCCTAGGTCCAAGTCAGGTTTTTCATATCTGTTTGTCGTTGTCGATTGGTTCACTAAATTTACAATTTTACATCCCTTGAGACGTGCTACCGCTCAAGAAATTTGCAAGTTTGTCGAGAATCATATGTTTTTGACATTTGGTACTCCTATGACTATTGTCTGTGATAACGGGGCCCAATTCATTAGTAACGAGTTCAGGGACCTTATTTCACGGTATAAGATTAAGCATATCTGGTACAATGCAAAATACCATCCTCAGATAAATTTTTGCGAACGTTATAACCGCACTATTAAAACTTGTATTCGATGTTTTTTAAATCAAAACAAACATAAAGAATGGGATAAATATCTTTACCAAATCATGAGTGCTTTGAATAATTCAGTAAATTCAGTTACCAAATATAGTCCATCTTTTCTGGTGTTCGGGCGGATTGTACCGATTTACGGTGATTATTATGGAAAACTAGAAAATATGTATCAATGTCCCTATAAATTTGCTAACGCTGAAACATTGGTTGGTGAATTGGCTAAACTACCAGAGATATACCAAAAGGTTTCTGTTTTGCTTCAAAAATCACACCAAACGAATGAAAAATATTACAATCTCCGAAAGAAAAACATTGAATTTCAGGTGGGTGATACGGTTTACAAGAAAAATTATATTCTCTCCAGTGCGTCTAAAGCTTTTACTGCTGGACTTGCTCAGCGTTTTATTAAATGTCAAGTCACCAAGAAAATCAGTCCTTTAATATATGATCTTCTGGACGGTAAAGGTCAGGATTTTACCCGGATCCATGTTAAAGACTTAAAACCAACCTTGAGTGAATCGGACTCTGAAAGTGAGCATCCCTAGCCTTTAAGTCAGTTAGTTTGTACTAGTAACTAAGTAATTATAAGAAAACCTAAATGATGTACCCTTTTAACTATTATTTTGTAAGTGTCAAAGGCAAATCTTATTTTTTTTTGTAGAAGGGGGTATTTGTAATGTTTTTTTAGTCAAAACATTACAAGTCAAATTAATAAAAGCAAAACTACCAATTTCTCAATACCTCAACCTGACTTCCTACACTACCTCAACCTGACTTCCTACACTAATCTTGCTATTAACTCCAGCATGCTACAAAATCGTCACAAAGCCGGTTTTTACTAGCCTAAGAAACGTCTGCGACAGCCATCCATCTAATATCGATACATTCTAGTTGTCTTTGTCGAACATACGTAAAAAGGTACAGGAATCACATACGTCGAAGCAGATAATGCGAGAGAATATCTATCCTTTTTCCTCTTTCTCCATGTAATAAAGACAGCCTACGTAGAACGGTAATCTTTACTATTTAAAATTTTAATATTATAAATGCATTTAAAGTGTTAAATTCGACGAAGCAGTCGTCTTGGTTAGTGTAAAAAAATTTAATAAAAAACAGTCAAGTCGGAGTGTAGTTGGGGAACCAGTGAATTTTAAGGGGTCCCGGGGTAAAGGGAGTGACTACTATAAAATAGAAAGACACCAAAAGATGAGCTCTTTTCAACACTAGAAATGCAGCACTAAGTGGTGTCCAAAAATTTTCAACAAAGTGAAAAATGTAATCTGACAGATTCATAAGCCAGAACAACCGGTATGTTTTTCTATTTTCTATAAGCCTAAATTATTTTTTTGATTTCTTACTATTACTTACAAAATTGAGGATTACTGATTTTTGAATTATATTATTTTTTTAAATAGCTCAAAACCAATTTTTTTTGAAATTTTTGTAAAGTTTTTATTAGGTACCTTTAAAACTGGTCAGTGTGCAGTTCACTTAATTTTTTATAATATAACAAGCATATTTTTATAGTTCATTAAATTTTATTTTTTATTTCTGTTAGAAATTGGTAGTTAGAGCAGTGTCATAATTATTCAAATCCACTGCACAGTTTGTAAGACCTAAAATATATTTGGAAGAAAACAAGATTCAAGGAATAACCTTAAAAATCAGTAAGAAAAATTTGTAAAAATTCATTTTTTTGTAAACCTTGATTTTTATTAACTCATAGAATAGTGGGGGCTGATGTAAGTTTTTTATTAATAGGCTTTAAGGGCTAACCTTCTACCAACTTTAAGGGCTAACCTTCTACCAACTTTAAGGGCTAACCTTCTACCAACTTCAAGGGCTACCCTTCTACCCACTTCTAAGATTACCTTTCTACTGACCACACTTCTCATAATGACCACCTAGGCTTAAACTTCCATATCATGGTTTAAAGCCTACGACCAACTCTGTAACCAGCGTTTCCGTCAAGCTACTTTCCATCTTTTTTACTTCTACGATGAATTAAGACCAAGTTTAGAGATTTCCAATCCAATCATACAACTTCCTGTGTCCACCCGGAGTTCTTGAGTTTCCATGTGGCATGGATTGCGTCAGCAGTTTTATCAAGAGTCCAGGGAGGGGTACTGATGTCTGGTGCGATTAGGATCTACGGTTAAAAGCTAAGTACACCTGCGTTTATTCTCACTAACTTTCCTTGCGTCTTAATTTCTTCAACTCAAGCGGTCAACATGGTCAAATTTGCCTTTTTCACAATTTTTTGGATTTTTTTATAAATTTTTTTGGCACTTATATTTGGAAGTGGTGAAGCCAAATATATTTAAGTTTCGTTATTTACGGAGTGTAACTAACTATTGTATAGTTTAGTGTGTTTACCTACACCCATAAATGTTGGTTTATAATTCCTTCAGAATTATAAACCGTGTGACCTTTTTGGTTTTATTTAACCTTTGTTTTGGTAATATAGTTTTACAGTTTATTACTTTTTTTGATAAATGGATACTGGTGGAGCTATATACTTTTAAATTTTAGTAATTAACCTAGAGTATGACTATTTATAGTGTGTCCATTCATACTCCTAGGGTTGGTTATGCCAATTTGGTATAGTGCGTTAATGTGTTCTTAAGAAGGCATATGCATGATCTAGTATCACAATAGCTTTTCATAATTCTGATTTTTGGAAGGCCAATGATGTGTTTAGCACGTTACAGATTATGTAGGGGTTGTTGATGTACTAGATTATTTCTTTGGGCAAATCTGCCTACCTAAAGTTGCTGTTTTAAAATCTGGCAACACAATGTTTTCTATAGTCAAGTTTTTCTGTACTACAGAAACTAGGTGTTTAGCACGTTATTTGACTATAAGAACGTATTGATGTGTCAAGATTGCCCAGGCAACTTATTTTTGTCCTTAAGTTGTTTTCCTTGGCCTTTATTGGTTTTAAACCATGTTATGTTTTTTTGTGGAAAGACCACACTTTATTATCTTGTGTAATATATAAGTTTCACTTTACATTTATTTGGTGGAAAGACCACACTTCTTACCTTGTGTAATATATTTATGCATTTCTTTTTGTGGAAAGACCACACTTTATTATCTTGTGTAACATATAAGTTTCACCTTACATTTATTTGGTGGAAAGACCACACTTCTTACCTTGTGTAATATATTTATGCATTTCTTTTTGTGGAAAGACCACACTTTTGTACCTTGTGTAATATATTGATGCATTTCTTTTCGCGGAAAGACCACAAAGTTGTCTGCGGGTAATATATATTGTCATATACCGTTATATACACTATGCTAAGTTAACTATATTAATTAATATGAGATTTTAGTCATTGTAAATTATTTATTGATTTTTTTTCCAATCTTGTTAATTTTTATAAAATTATTTTGTTAATACATTTACTAGTTGAGATATTTTTGTTTAATTTCATAATATGAATTTTTGAAAATAGATTTTAAGAGGCTCAACTTAAAATCATACTCTGAAATAAATATTTGAATAAATTGAGCAGTTCAATTTTCTGTCTTTGCAACTAATAGACAGGGCGCCCACAAAACAGTTTGGTAAAAGATAAAATTAAAGAAGATACAACCTGTTACTTAAGTAAATTTTTTCAAAATTAATATTAAAAATTCTTATTTCAAAATTCCTTTTTTTATATTTGCAACTTAGGTTTGAACCCACGCCCTGTGCTCTCAGTACAAAACATTGAGTCATAACTAGGCATTTAATTAAAAAAAAGAAGGAATAAATTCATTTCTATTATTATAAAATACATCAAAAAAGAGTCAAATTTTAACAACAATTTTTCCTTTTTCTAAATAAGTTCCCTCGAATAAATAATTACAATACATGTGCAGAAGCTGTGTGCTGATCAGTTCAAAGTTATTTTTATTTGGCTGTATAAACCAGAATTATTTTTTATTTTAATTTTTATATGCCTGTATAAACCCAGTAAAAATGACGATTTTTGATCGCTTTACTGGTAGTTCTGAACATTTTTAAGTCTACTCTAGGCCGACCTTATTTAAGAACAAAAGAATATGAGTACTTACGCAGTATCGGCTTCCACATCCATGGTGACTTGAAACTCAAACTAAATTTAAGGCAATTTTAAAAGAAAACTTGCAAAACACAAAAAAACAAACCACGAAAAGGACCCCACATAGAAAGAATCCGCAGAATATTATTAAAATGGCGTCGGCAAGTACGCCAAGTTATCAACCGCACGACAGATGTCCATCGCGCTGGAAATTTAAAAAAAGCGGCGGTCAAAAGACACGATATCCGGCAATGCGTTTGATCGGACCGGAAAGGTGGTTTAGAAATGTATGCAATTTTTAAAGGAACGATTGCGTTTCACTTGGTATGTAAAACACGTTTTTCAGTTATTGGTAAAATAACATAAATTTGCCAAAACATCAGCACTAGTAAATAATCATTGGCAAAATAACGCAATTTTGCCAATAATACTACTATAGTAAATAACCAATGGCATTCACTTGCCAATATTGCCAATAAAGCAAATACACCTTACCACCTTTCATTGTTTGTGGGGAAGAGATGATAATATCTGCGAGTTAAACGACCTACTTAGACTCGAGTTTGTTAACTCTGAGTGATTTATCTGCTTACCAATATGCGACAAGTCACTTAACTTTCCCTTCAATGAGGGCTAGTGAATTTTTCCACTAGTTTGTTAATCCTTAATGATTTATCTACTTACCAATATGCGACAAGTTACTTAACTTTCCCTCACTTAGGGATAGTGAATTTTTTTACTAGTTTGTTAACCCTTAGTAATTTATCTACTTACCAATATGTGAAAACTCACTTAACTTTCCCTTTACTTACGGTTAGTTAATCATAAGAATTCGAAAATCCCATTTGCAACGATCATTGTTCTATTTATAGGGAGATCATGATGGAAATAAGTAAAAAAAACTCGAAAAAAAAATCGATGACCGGAAACGAACCCGGTAACTCTTGATCTAGAGATGCTTGTCCATATATTTAACACCAAACGCGAAAATTCTCTGATTAAGCTTTAATGATGGTTAACGCTTTTCAGTCGACCAATAAAAGAATCCGCCAAAACGCTTATATTCCGCGGTTTCAACCTATTTCTTTATAAGCGCATGGTACAGCGGATAAAGCATTGGTCCATCAACCTGTAGGTAGTCGGTTCGAACCCCCTCGGCGCGTCGCACTTTTTTTTATTATTTGTGTTCATTTTTTTTGCTTAGAGTGTATAGGACTTGGTTTTTAGAGCTCAAAAATATTTTTTTATTTTATTTAAAGCCATATTTTAGGACTTATACTGTTTTTGCGCTACTATAGATTTACTAACGTTTAGTAGATACTTCTTTTACGGTAAGTGAAGTTTCTACTTATGGTTAATATGTTATTTTATAACCTTCAGGAGGTGAGAAAACTTATGGTAAGTAGAAAGTTTACTCTCATATTAAATTGAAGTTTCTACTCGGGGCTAATGAATTCTCACTTAGGATTAGTGGACATTTTTCTCAGTGTTCGTTACCGGCAACCCCAAGTTAGCCTAAAAGCATATACCGCACGAGCTGTTTTATTGGTCAAATACAGGAACCAATGGATACCTATCGGTACCAACAATTTGTTCAGAAAAAGTTTGTATACGTTACCCATAAGTTATTTTAAATCATTTTTCTTATTTCACCAATATTTCAAAAATATTAAAAATCATTGAAGGTACAGGGTATTTAATTATATTTGGACACCCCGGTTATAGCCGTTAATATTAGAGATAGATAAAATATTTTGATGTAAGATTTTAATAATTTCGTCCAAATTTTTTGAAAACTTCGAGAAAAGTTGTCAAATGTCATTCCATATTTTGACATTAAGTTTCTTATTTTAAATTGAACACCCTTTTTTATTTTATCAAGTTTCACTTTCCTTTCATATTTTAAAAATATAACAGTTCCCTTAAAAAAAAGGATACAAAAGAAGAAAAAAAAATTAATCCCTTTTCAATGCCTTTTTTTAAATCCCGTTTGTGACCTTCGTGGGATAGAAAACGTTAGGTATTCAAAGGAGTAGAAAAATATACAAACTTTCTATCCGGTTCAACACAACTTTTGGCATACAAAATTGATCCATTTCATGGGTTCATATTTTTAATTCTTTCCTATCCATACACGTTTCATACCTTTCTATCCAATTTATAGTTTACAAAAAGAATCCTTTCTAATACCTTGTATATTTAATCCGTTTAATTCCAAGAAAGGGATTTCAAAAAGTGGATTCAACGGGAATAAAAAATTATTCAAATTTTGTAGGTTTTAAAAATGTGCAAAATTAATCCAAAGTATGTATCTTCAATTTCTTTCTATCCATATACTTTTCATCCCTTTTTATACACTTTATGGTATACAAAATAAATACCAGTTAATAACTTTTTCTTTTAATCCATTTGAATCCAAGAAAAGGATTTCAAAAAGTTGATTCAACGAGAGTAGAAAATGAGTCAAATTTTGTATCCACTTTAATACACCTTTTGGTATGCAAAATTAATCCATTTGAATACCTTCAAAAGTATGTATTTTCAATTCTTTCTATCCATAAAATTTTTATCCTTTTTTTATCCACTTTATAGTATACAAAATAAATACCTGTTAATAACTTTTCTTTTAATCCATTTGAATCCAAGAAAAGGATTTCAAAAAGGGGATTCAACGAGAGTAGAAAATGATTAAAATTTTGTATCCACTTTAATACACCTTTTGGTATGCAAAATTAATCTATTGGAATACTTTCGGAAGTATGTATTTTCAATTCCTTTCTATCCATAAAATTTTTATCCTTTTTTATCCACTTTATGGTATACAAAATAAATACTTGTTAATAACTTTTCTTTTAATCCATTTGAATTCAAGAAAAGGATTTAAAAAAGGGGATTCAACGAGAGTAAAAAATGATTTAAATTTTGTATCCACTTTAATACACCTTTTGGTATGCAAAATTAATCCATTCGAATACCTTCGAAAGTATGTATTTTCAATTCCTTTCTATCCATAAAATTTTCATCCTTTTTTATTCACTTTATGGTATACAAAATAAATACCTGTTAATAACTTTTTCTTTTAATCCGTTTGAATCCAAGGAAAGGATTACAAAAAGGGGATTCAACGAGATTAGAAAATGATTCAAATTTTGTATCCACTGTAATACACCTTTTGGTATTCAAAATTAAGCCATTTGAATACCAAAAAAAAAGATTTTAAAAAGGGGATTTAACAAGAATAGAAAATGATTCAAATTTTTTTATCCGTTTCAATACACCTTTTGGTATAAAATATTAATTCTTTTGTATACCTTCAAATATAAGTTTTTTCAATTCTTTCCTATCCATAGACTTTAAATCCCCTTTTATCCCCTTTATAGTAGACAAGAAGAATACCTTCATATTTTGTATCCATTTTAATACACCTTTTAGCATACAAAATGAATCCAATTGTATGCTTTCAACGGTTCGTATTTTTAATTATTTCCTATCCATTCACTTTTAATACTTTTATGTCCACTTTAAAGTATACAAAAAGAATACCCATTAACACCCTCTTAATTACATCCGTTTTAATTCAAAAAAAGGATATTAAAAAGGGATTCAACGAGAAGAGAAAATCATTCAATTTTTTTATCGGTTTCAATACACCTTTTGGTATAAAAAATTAATTCTTTTGTATACCTTCAAAAGTACGTTTTTTCAATTCTTTCCTATTCATAGACTTTTTATCCCCTTTTATCCCCTTTATAGTATACAAAATGTATCCAATTGTATGCTTTCAAGGGTTCGAATTTTCAATTCTTTCATATCTATTCACTTTTAATTCTTTTCTATCCATTTCAAAGTATACAAAAAGAATACCTTTTAATTCCTTCTTAATTAGATCCGTTTTAATCCAAAAAAAGGATTTCAAAAGAGATTCAACGAGGATAGAAAATGATTCAAATTTTTTATCCTTTTCAATACATATTTAGGTATAAACAATTAATCCATTTGTTTACCTTTAAAGGTACGTTTTTTTAAAAAACTTTCCTATCCATAGACTTTGAATCTTCTTCTATCCCCTTTATAGTATACAAAAAGAATACCTTCAGATTTTGTATCCATTTCAATACACCGTTTGGCATAGAAAATGAATCCAATTGTATGCTTTTAAGGGTTCGTATTTTCAATTCTTTCCTATCCATTCACTTTTAATTCTTTTCTATCCACTTCAAAGTATACAAAAAGAATGATATCTGATTCGCCCTTATTCGAATAATTTATTATGCCTCCGCTGAAAATAAAATTTAAAATCACTATATCCATTTCTTTTTAAAACACGCATGAAATAGCGACAGACAGAAAAGGTAGATTACCTCAGCGGCTCGCGCCGTATTATTTTCGTTACTCTCGTATCCTATAAAATGCGTCCTCCCAAAAGTTGTCGGAAACATACGATCGAGACGTCATTGCCGAGATTCCGGAAATCACACTGGAGTTCGTGCAGTACTGATCTCTAAAGGTGCAGTTAGACTGTGGTAGTGTAGTCGTCGTTGCATTGTAGCTGTAGTGAATTGTTTTCAATAGATAATGCAGAACAGGATATTTTACAGATAAATAGTTAGCAATATTTTTTGGTACACACTTTTTAATATAATTTACCTTGTTCAATGTTTTAAACAAAATGCTTTATTTTTAAAATTAGGGTTCATTGAGTACCAAAGATAAGCAAAATAAAACTTGGGAAAGAAAAAAATGTGGTAATTTTGTATTTGCATACATACATACAGTCAATAGTGTGTTCAGTGATATTAGCTATAAATAAACAAGGTACTATAGTAGTTATATCGGCGCCGCTGATTAATCATTCTGGTTTATTATAATTGCGAAGAAATTAGGGCCTTGTGTAACTTACTTTTAGCCTTACTTCGCTTGCATGGACAAATTATATCAAATAATTTACCTTTTTAATCTTATATACAGACCGCTTCAAGCTACTGCGAACATAGGGGGAATCAAGTCCAATTTACTCTCCGTGCCGTACGACCGAGGTGGATTCGAAGCACGCCGCAGTGTTATCTTTTGGAAATTCATTTTGTTTTTATTATTTTGTTTTATTTCTGCCTTGCTCGAGAAACAGATGGGTAAGTTCTTAATTGAAATAATACATTTTTAAAACTAAAAATGGATGTCTACGAAGTTGCCGAAAAAGTGAAGATGGTCAAATGGTCAAATCGTCATAACCCAACACACGTTCGATATTGGTCGAGGGAAAATTTGCATTTGTATTTTGACGTAAGAACACAGTATCCCCAAAAACTAAATGTTTGGGGGGGGGGGTATTGTAGGAGAACACGTAATTGGGCCATTTTTTATTAACGGCAATTGCAATTTGAATGGTCCTAGATACTTGGATCTACTGCAGCAGCACATTATTCCAACTGCTAGGCAGTTGTTAGGTGTAAGATTTGGTGAAACATGGTTTCAACAAGATGGTTGTTCCGCTCACAATGTTGGCCTTGTTAGGGAATATCTTGATAATGTATTTCCTAATCGGGTTATAAGTACACGGGGAACTATTTTATGGCCAGCTCGATCTCCCGATCTTGCTCCTAATGACTTCTATCTGTTTTTGAAGAAGCTTTTCAAATTATCACCCCTAACATGCTTGGAAACGTTGGAAGGGGTTTTTATAGTAGGCTCGGATATTGTCTAGCCGAGCAAGGAGGACTTTTCGAACATTTGCTTTAATTTTTTTTTGACTGGGAGAATCTTTTTGGTTTTTAGAATGTATTATTTAATTTTGAGAACTTGCTTTTATTTTGTTTCTCCTTATTATTTTCATTGTAACACGTCGTCACTGATAAATCTGAGCAGTTGACAATAAAACGCTCTTATTTATCAGTGACAAAACATAAGAAAATGACGTTATAAAAATTTGCGTATTTATTGACCAAATTCCGGTTTCATTGACTACGCTCCACACAGCACCATGGTTAGAGGCGTACTAAATACAAGGCGAACGGCGGCGAAAGGCAGCGAATGGCGATCGGAAGCCTGAGTGTTGGTTGCTTCACTGATAGGCGTGCGGTGTCTCTGCATGTACGTACACTGGCAAATTAGACTTCTTTCGCCCTATGTTCGCAGTAGCTTGAAGCGGTCTGTATAGTAATAACCTTTAGAAAAGTTATAGTACCCTAGTATCAAGGGTGGTTGTAATGAAAAAGACTCACCCAGAGATAGGTATATAGATATTTTCGGGCACGCATGAAAGAGATGGCATGAACCCGCCAACTTTAAGCATGAATGTTATTTCGTGGAAATGCAAGCAGTCGATATTTTCAATAAATAAATAAAGTATTATATTTACTTATGTCCCTATCCCCTAACCAACCCAAGTTAAAAATTAATAATGGTACTTACCTACAATACACAGTGGCGCTATAGTACCCCTCTCCCCTTTTTTACGTCAAACTAGTAATTTTCTAAAATTGTTTACAAAACTCTTTAAAAGTAACTTTTTAAAGAACATTTTTCCTGTCAAATATTACTTTTTTTAATACCTTCATCAAAAACATGATTTTACTAACTGTCTGCAACTTGGTTACCGATGCGAAAAAACTTTTTTTTTTGATCACGGGTGCAAAAAAACATTTCTGTCCGTTGGTTACCCAAAATTAAAGAGAAATAGCGGAAAACAGTAATATTGAAAAAATCTAATTATTCTTGCCTAAAAATTAAGCCATTTCCGCCAGTTTCCACCAAGTATTTACGAAAAAATCATTTAAAAACATCGTCAAAACATCAAACTGTCAAAGACTTAAATGTCGCAACAATGAATGTCACCAAATAAATTAGCACATCGCTATGGAAACTATTGTTATTTCATTTACTAGCCGCCTTGATTTATAGTGTAAAGATGGTGTGTTGCAAGAAGTACTCTTCGTTCGAGATTTCTTCTGTTTTCTTGGATTTCTTGATAAAGGCATTAAAAAAAAATAGTGTTAGCAACTCGCGGCTAAACTGTGCTTTTTTTACAAGCGTTGGTTTAAATAACGACCGCAGCGAGGTATTTAAAAACGCGAGTTGTTGCTAAAATTACTATTATTACGCACTAGACATATTATTTTTATTGCACACTAGACACCGCCGCGCCACTTTGCCTGCGGTTTTACCTATTTTTCCCGTTTTTTTTTTTCTCTAAATGCCGTAACTTTTGTTTCCGTAAACCGATTTTAATCAAATAAATGCCTATGTGTTGCCCAGGAACACAAGACATGCAATAGTAAAAGTCCCATTAAAATCGGCTGGGCGGTCTTTACGTGATGGTGGAACAAACAGACATATAGACAGAGAAAAATTGTAAAAATTGCATTTTTGGTATCTCGTTTGGTCAAAAAATTAAAAATATAGTCAGGGGGATAAGTGGCGATGTTTAATCGAGCCCGGATTTTCTTACCATAGTAGATTTTATGGTGTCATATGAAAAGATTATGAATCCGCCGGATGACATCTCGAAAATGTTGAGCGTATTGAGATATTTTTGTGTACAGACAAATTGATGGTGTTTGATATCAATGTATAGGTTTTCGAATACGAGGAGTCTGAAGCTTTTATCAAAAACTACCTAAAATGACATTTGACACATTTTTTACAGCCATTGGGTACAGAAAAATGGATATTATATATTATTAAAAAAATATTTATTTTTATTTCCTTTACGAAAAAAAAACACTTTTAATATCGTTTGATAGGTTCTTTGATGTGAGAAACTTGTATCTGTTAACGAAAATTGCATTAAATGACATTGACGGCATGTAAAACATAAACCAGATATTATAAGTAATATTTATATTCCTATCCGCTGATCAATCATTCTGGTTCATTATAATTGCGAGGAAATTACGGCTCTTTTTGTAAGTGACAAAGAGCGCCTACTTTTAGCATTATTTCGTCGCATACATGGACAAATTATTATATCAAATAATTTACATTTTTAATCCCATATTTTGCTAGTAATAAACTTTGGTATCAGCCGTTGTTGTGGTCAAAAAGACACACACAGAAATAGGTAGATATTTTCGGGCGCGTTAAGCATGGGAGTTATTTTTTGGAAAAGCATACAGTCGATCTTTGCAATAAAATGAACAACCGATGTTAATAATATTAATGGTTGGCCTAGCATTATTATTATTAACAGCGGTTGGTAAGGGGATGAGCGCGTAAATACAATACCTTGTTCATTTTATTTTATTACAAAGATCGACTGAATTCTTTTCTACGAAATATCTCCCATGCTTAACGTTGTTCATGCCATCTCTTTCATACGCGCCTGAAAATATCTACCTATCTCTGTGTGACTCTATTATAATTACTAGCAAAATATGGGATTAAAAATGTAAATTATTTGATATAATTTGTCCATGCAAGCGACGAAATAATGCTAAAAGTAAGAGCTTTTCGTCACTTAGAAAAAAGGCCATAATTTCTTCGCAATTATAATAAACCAGTATGATTGATTAGCGAATATGATTGATTAGCGGATATATAGGAATATACTATATAAGATATATATATATATATATATATATATATATATATATATATATATATATCTTGTTAATTTATTGCTTATTTCACTGAACACACTATCGACTGTCTATACGTATGCAGACACAATATTTCCACATTTTTTCTCCTGTTTTTCCCTAAGTTTAATTTTGTATTTCTTTGCTACCCTATCAACCTCAATTTTAATATTAAAGCATTTTTAAACTATTTAAATATTAAGAAAAAACGGAACTTACTCGGTTAATACCAAAGAAATATGTAAGGTGAAAATTTTAACATATTCCAAAATTTAGCAGGAGGGTCTATTACCACCAATATTTGTTTAAAGCACTTAGAAAGTAAATTATATTAAAAAATGTGTACAAAAAAATATTGTTAACTATTTATCTATTAAAATAATCCATTCCGCATTATCTATGGAAAACAATTCACTACAGCTACAACACAACTACGACGCCACTACCACAGTCTAAATGCACCTTAATAGATTGAAGACCAAAAGCAGAATGTATATAAAGGGGATGTTTCGGGGGACAATGACATAACCTACGCGAAGCTGCCTGTGTCGACTTGCAAGGTTAGGTTTTCTTTATTTTTAGATTTCTTAAAATTCTCCCAACAAAATCAAAAAAATTTTGATGTTTTCGAAATTCTAAATACGTAGAAATGTTTTAAACGCACTCTTTTTTAAAAATAATTTGTATTTTTCGAGAAAATAGGAACACCCGGGAAATTTGACATTAACATTAAATTTGTCCGCTTGCTTGCTTGCGTGCTTAATTGTAAATCCGCCTCAAGAAATTCCAACTTTAAAATGTAAGTAAGGGAATATAAATTTATCTAACCGTTATGCCTCTCAGTTTGCTCCATCCGCTTGTTCAAAATTTGCCACTTTTTCTTTGGTGTTATCCATTCCCTATATGTTCTATTTTCCATTCTCTAGGAACGATCAGTTTCCAACTATGACCGTTCCCGTGTCAACGGTCACACAAAATTCAAGAATCAGCCCCCAGATGAATACGTGCCTTTATATTAATAATAAAGTTTATAGTTATACCAATTATAATTGGAGGATTTGGGAATTGACTAGTACCTTTAATACTACCTTCATTAACTCTTCTTTTAATAAGAAGAATTGTTGAAAAAGGGGCAGGAACTGGATGAACCGTTTATCCCCCTTTAGCTTCAAATATTTCTTTTTTTCTTTTTATGTTTATAACACTTTTTCGTTTAAAAAAAAAGCGTATTCTATTCGGAGGCAAAAAACTTTGTCTTACTCGATATGTGCTGCTGCTGCTTTATGTGCTGCCTCGCAGACAAAGTTCTACTTTACCTCCTAATAAAATAAACTACTATTCTCACCATAAGTCATCTTTTTGTTCGACGGGACACAGTTTTGTCAAAAGCTACAGAATTTAGATATATTAAAATTTCTGACATGCTGAATGTGAAAACTGGCATTTATTTCTATTAGTTTTAGTTTTACTAAAGTTTTTGATGTTTCTTTTTGACAGGCTGTTTCAGGAACTTGGTGCAAGAGGTCACAATCAAACCATTATAAGCTATGTAAAAACTGCATCCAAAGTGAAAAATGCCAGGGAAGTTTTGTTATTGGAATCTGGATTGACCGAAGTTATTGGATTGGGTAGGTTTACTTTATTAAATAGTTTCTTTCAAATCAACTTAAACTAAATAGATCATAAGAGCTTCCAAATATAACTAATCCTAAAAGCTAAAAACTGTAAAAACGTAAAAAGGATGAAGTAATGTGGAGTAGGCCAGACGTTTTCTTTTCTCGTGTGTTTTACCTACATAGCTCCACCATACATTGGGGAGTTTGTTCTTTAAAAAAGGAGTCTTAAATTTCTCAAAATTTTACGTAATACTGACGAGACCAAATCAGGTCAAAACTGGTAGACAAAAGAAAAGCAAAGATTCGTGGATCCTCACAAACATTTTTAAATTTATTCTACAGTGGGGTGTCAGCAAGGGTGTAACCACTTTTGGAAAAACGTGTACATTTTGACTCGCAGTATTGTCGCGTTGGATGGTAGCGATTCACAGTACCTCACACTCCCATAATTTCACAGTAATTTTGCAGCACTTGGCAATAGTTTCGTAGTACTTGGCTGTTCTTTCGCAGTACTTGACATTTCTTTCGCAGTACTTGACAATACGTTTGCAGTAGTTTCGCAGTACTCCGCAGTACTTTCGAAGTATTGAAAATACTTTTGCAGGACTTCGTCGTACTTTCGCAGTACTTTTGCAGAACTCGACAGTACTTTCGTAGTAGATGCGTCTTTGTGATATTTCGAATGACTTTTATTTTAAAATTTAATTTCTTTTGTCTTTTCAGAGTTGTATTTGCTAATATTAGGCACGAAGTCTGAATGATCGATGGACTTGGTTTCAATGCCAGCTAGTGGAGTAGGCTAGACGCTTTCTCTTTACGTGTGTTTAACCTAAATATCTCCCCTATGGACATTGGAAATTTGTTCTTTAAAAAAAAAGTGTAAAATTACTTGTAGACAAAAGGTAGTGAGGTTTCTTGGATCGTCGTGAACATTTTTTTGAATTTATTTTATATTCAGTAGCGTACGTAGAAATTGTTCCTAGGGGCGGGGCTAAGTAATATCATAGTCTCAGAACTGTACTTTATTCAGGATTTTTAGGAAAAATTTCATCTTTAACAGTCGAAATTCAATGGATTTCTCGCAGGTGATTTTTTCTTTATTTTTGTTATTCTTATTGATTGCCAAACATTTTTCCATAACTTGTTAGATTATATCTTTCAACTCCGTCTATAAAAAATTGGCATACTGATGAGCTCTAGCAAGGGCGCAACACGTGTCTGCGTCTAGTCTTCGGTGTATACATAAAGTTTGTTTTTTACTATCTACGCCGGTAACGAGGCCGAATGACAACAGATTTGTCATATTAGAAAGTCTGACTCGTTGATTCCGAAACCAGTTAGTGGCAGAACTAGTGTTGTTTTGGGAAAATTCTCTTTATAGTTTGGTTTTATAAGGGAACAAAATTCTCGAGCTCTGACACCATTCTTGCTGATTCTTATGTAAAATGACATCCTAAATCCAAATATAGCTCCCGTTTTCTTCTACCACCCCCTATTTTTGAGGGAGCTGCTCTTTATTTTTATAACTTTTCGATATTAATAATAATTTTAAAGACATGGATTTAATTTGAAGGGGTTAAAAGAATTATTTTAGCTCTAAACAATAACAAATGAAAAATATTTAAATTTATTTGGTGCTTCCTTTCCTTTTGTACCCTGAAGTACAACTTTCTCGTCCCAAAAACCAGCACTACTCCGCCAACATGCTTGCATTCCACTTCCCTGAAAATGTCTTTTACAGGTTAGTGATGTCTTGATAAAACCGTTCCCCGTGGCAGTATCCAAAAAGTTCTTACACACGTTTTGTAATGCAAACCAAGCTCGTTTCTTTTTTAGACTCAGGTGTTTAATAAACGTCGAATCTTGGAAAAGTTGTCTAATCTGCGGACCCACAAAAACTCCTTTCTTGATTTTAGCCTCACTAAGACGAGGAAATTTATTTTTTAAAAACTGTTTGAGCAATTCGAGTTTGAGGTGCAAAGGCGGAAAATAAATATTTTCCTTCGAAAAAAAAAGGGTTGTAAGCAACATTTTCCTGACCGGGAGAAAAACTTTCTCGCAAAGGTTCCATACGATGTGATGTTGTAAGCAACAACTTTTAAGTCAGCGCAAATTTCAAATTATAATCATGATAACTGATTTTATTAAGGAGTCTGCTGATGTTTTCGTGTGTCTCCATTATATCAATATAGTATGCAACTGGGACTGATGGTAAGTAATTCCCATTCCCCAATAGGATAACTTTAAGCTTATCTTTGATAAATCTATAAACAGTAAATGTAAACAGTAAACAGTGTAAGTAATTTTAGGGTTGACTGTCTAGTCCCAAAAGAAGATACTTTTACGCTCTTTTCTAAGAGATTTCACTGTTGAAGTCGTGATCCAAGAAGTTGAGATTTACTCTTAGGTAACTCCAAATCTCTGACGGGATCATTTAATTCCGACTGAGTAAAGAGGCAAGGTTGCCGGAAATCTAAATCAGGTGAGTACCCTTTATCATCGGTGGATGTATCACTTCATGGAACCGTTTCTGGCTCTAAAATATAGGTTTATGGCGGCGCTGGTATTGGCAAAAACTTGTTCTGAGGAGGTCTTAGAGCTGTATTGTATTCTTAGTTGTATTTTATTTTTGGGAAACTTTCATCACGCAGGTGATTTGTTCTTTATTTTTGTTATTCATATTGATTGCCAAACATTTTTCCATAACTTGTTGATATATTATAATCTTTTATCTCCGTCTATAAAAACTTGTTGTTCCGATGAGTTCTAACAAGGGCGCAACACGGATCTGCGTCTAATTTTCGGTGTATATGTAAAGTTTGTTTTTGCTACCTAGGCCGGTACCGAGGCTGAACGTCGTAGTGGAAGGCCTGACTGGTTGATAGACTGGGTCCGAAACCAGTTTGTGGTAGAACTAGTGTAGTAGGCAAAAACTTCAAAGGATTTCTCTTTTGGTAAAACTCTATTTATAGTTTGGTTTTATAAGGAAAAAATACTCGGTCTCTAACACCATTCCTGCTGATTCGTATATAACATGACATCCTAAATCCAAATATAGCTGCCGTTTTCTTTTACCATCTATCAGTTTTAAGGGAGCACTTCTCTATTTCTATCACTTTTCGATCATATTAATAATAATTTTACAGACATTGATTTAATTTGAAGGGGTTAAAATTTTTGCTCTAAATAATAATAAAGACTACTCCTAAATCTTCAGGGAAGAAGTCCAAGTGCGAGTGACATTTTTCTGACCGAGAGTAAAAGTTTTTCGCAAAGGTTCCATACGATGTAATGTTTGTCTCGGGCTCCGCTGTCCCATTCACAAAGGAGGCAAGAAGTTTTAAGTCAGCGCAAATTTCAAAATATACTCATAATACCTGATTTTATCAAGGATTTTGCTGTTATTTTCGTGTGTCTTCTTCATATCAATAGAGTATGCAACTGAGACTGATAGTAAGTCATTCCCGTTCGCCAATAGGATAACTTTAAGCACAGCAAATGGCATTGATTTGCGGGTACCTTTGAACCATTTGGTCAAGCATCTGTAACAAATCGTACAGCAAACTTATCGGCAATGAAAGTAAAATTTGTTTACAAAGGAAGCCACAACATTTAAGCAAACAATGTAGTACTGTGCGTGTGTGTAAAAGTGCTAGCTAATAATTAATAATTTATATCTTGTTGTTCCTCTTTTGTTTACCGTCACTTCCCTTAGGCACTTTTAACTTAATCGGATGAGTTTATTTTGCTCAGCAGATCGAGAGTCAACTTTATTAATAAGAATTTATTAAGATTATTTTTAAGCAGTGTATAATAAACATGAAAAAAAAAAGATGGAATGGAATGGAAGGAAAGAGGTTGCTGGAAAGCGTTGGGACTAAACAGTCCAAAAACTCAAACAAAAATGTTTTAATTTTTTTTGAAATTTAAGAGTCTGGATACACCCTGGAAAAGCCTTGATACAGCCATAAAATGTCTGGATACACCCAGAAAAACTCTGTATTTTCTTCGAACAAAAGATAAAAAAATTATTAACAGCAGTTTGATGAGTGGAAATTGCAAAGGGGCTTATAATAAACGTTTAAAAAAAAATACGTGGGGGAGGGTGGTGTCGGATGGATTTTTTTATTAAAAATAAAAACGAACCATGCCAATAAATAAAAATGTCAAGTCGAGTAATTTTGTATTCTGCTGAATAAGGGGCATTGATAAGGACTTTATAAATTATACTTTTTTTTTCGTTTAGTGCTTTGATACGCTGTCTAAACGGTGGGCGACACATCCAGCGGCATAGCGTGGGGGGGGGGACAGGTGGGTTCCTCGTCTTTCCCTCACCCCCCCCCCCCGCCCTCCGGATCTTGGCGCTCTTTAGGTGCCCTCAGCTATGTATTAAAACAACAAACATTACAATAATATAGTTTATATTTTAAAGACGCCCACAAATAGAGCTTATTTGTAAGCAGTGTATAATAAACGTCAGTTACGCGCGCCGCAATATCTAACAATTACTGACCAATATGAGTAAACGATAATCGGAAATCTTTCTCTTTTGCCATGAAAAAAAAAAAGATGGAATGGAATGGAAGGAAAAAGGTTGCTGGAAAGCGTTGGGACTAAACAGTCCAAAAACTTAAAGGAATATGTTAACGGCGAATATAAGGACGATTTAAATTTGTCTTCTTTTAAAACAGAATCTAATATTCTTTAAACAAAAGGGTCTATTAATGGGCATAATAATGTGAATATGCTGCTTGACACAGGGTCAAGTCAAAATATAATACATAAAACATTCGCGGGAAAAATTAATAAAATTGAATATGACAAAAAATTGTCTACTGTTGGTGGTCATTTTGTTTATCCTATTAGAACAACAAATAATGAAATAAGATTTGGTGTCGCTAATCCTAGGTACATCATTTTTAAGTGAAAAGAAAGTGGTTATTGACTATAGCAAGAATAAAGTATCGTTCAAAGACGACTTTTTAATTTTTTTCAGTTGCCACGAATTTAATTCTCTAGAATCTTGTCTTTCTATTCTGTCTCACAAAATGATCGCTGCAATAAAAATGTATTTTTAAAGTCCCCAAAAATGTATTCTTTAGGATCAAATCAAGTACTCTCTATAAAATAAAATTTAAAATCGCATTGGAAGATGTTATTTTAAACTCACTAAAGGCCTTACAAAAAAAAATTTTGAGCCGTCTCGGAGCCGTAAATTTCACAATATTGTATTTCTATGCAAATTTTATCAAGAAATCATAAGCTTGTCAAAATTTATAAATGTGCCAATTTGGGCTTTTTTGTAAAAGATAATCTCGATTGGATTAATAGGATGTATGTAATAACAAAAGGTGAGTTTACAAAAACATCTATTCATTGAACTTAGAACATCCCATACTTTCTAATGCTAACTGTTAGTTTCACAGCCTGAGTCGTTCACATTTACAAACCAATCAAGGGCAAGATAAAATGCCTAAGGGGCATTCACGAAAATATATTGTATATATAGGATGGTTTTATGCTTAAATATGTTAATTTATTTTCTTTTCTGGTATTACAAAGTTTATAGATTAACTTTAATTTATGTTTGGAAATACATATTTTGAAAAAAACAAACTTGTATTTCATGCCATCTACACAAAAGATTAGGCTTCAGCTTTATTTTCATTCTTTTATTTCAGAAGGTATTAAACAAGTATACTAAACTGGGCTGTTTAAATTGAATATAACTAGGAAAGTTTTCAAAAAGAGAATATGATAAACAGTATAAATATACCATAAAACTTGATCACTTTGATTTAAACATTTTTTTTAGATAAGATCACAGGAGCTAGAAGTGAAAAATATGGGGGTGCACATTTACTGGAAAGCTTTGCCAGCCAATATTTGGATACTGCACTTAGTGGCAAAAACTTTCAAAATTTCCTTAAAGAAAACAATACTTATGACGTCATTATTGCCGAGTATTTTAATTCTAATGCTTACTTTGGCCTATTTACCAAGTTTAAGGCACCAGTGATAGGTAAGTTTTCAGTAAAATTTAAAATATCCCCAAATAATCTTAATTTATATTATTTCGTGCAATACAAATGTATTTGGTAATTGCCAGCAGATAGAAGAGATGATTTTTCTTAAATATATTTTTTTCTTAAGCCATTTTTTACCTAAGCGAATTGTAAGAGTTCAAAAATTCAATATGGCTGTATGTAAATTAATAAAATGGCGAAAATTAATTTAAAACTTTTGTCAACCTCAGATTAAAGTAGAAAGACACTCACATTGCCAGTAATGATATTTCATAAGTAAATAATCACCATGTTTATTTTAATAGCTGAGTTGGGTAAATTTATAAAAACTATCCGTTTAAATCGAATTGAAAAATGTTCAAATATATTCCAAAAAACCTGATTGTGGGTAACTAATTTTAACGAAAAGAATTCAAAAAATAATATGGCAGCCCATTTTAAAAAAGTATTCTGTTAAGTGCTCATTGACCTTAAATTCAACAATTAATGTTGCTAGTAAACAGAATATCAAAGACGTCTTTAGTTAATTTTATTTATATACCCCAAAAGGTATTAAAAACTTAAAGTTAAATTTCGGGTCTATCGGCATTCGTATCCTTATCTCTATCGAGTCGACCTATCGAGCAGGTGTACTTTTAAACTAATGGCGAATGCATGACATCTCCAGCTGATCAAATGCGTCGAAACATCATTTCGTATGCAGGGACGGTCGTAATGTTACGACTCCCTTATCGTACCTAACGAGGTTTTCGTGCATTTAATCAGCTGGAGCTGTCACGCATTGGCCATGATTTTAAGAGTGCACCTGCTTGATTGGTCGACTCGATAGAGATAAGGATACGAATGTTGATAAAACTGAAAATTAAGTTTAAGTGTCTATTAAAGAAACCACCACATTATTTCTAGTAAATAAAATGTCATCTTAGATTTAAAAGAAATATAAACTTTGTCATTAAATCCCTAAACTTTAGTTTGTTAAAAGTTATGGTTTAAGAGAAAGTTTAATTTTTTAGTTTGCCAAAAATGACAACATTCAATATGGCAGCCATCCTTCTAAACAACACTAACACCCGGTTCCCACCTACGAATTTTTGGTGCGTGCCCGCGCACGCATCACATGATTGTCATAAAATTTTATATTGACATCATGTGACGCGTGAGTGGGCACTCACGGAAAAGAAGAGTTACTTAGTAAGTTATTTTTTTGTTCACAACATTTCGAATGTATTCACCTGATGACGATTACAGATACATAAGCATTCGAAACTTTGTGAAAAAAAAAGAAAATGGAACTTTAAAACTCTAACTTACTCTCAAGTTCAGCATGGTCTACCACCTTCAAACATCACTCACGAAAAAGTCGTAGGTGGCAACCTGGTGTAAGAATTTTTCCTCGAAAACAATACCAAGTTGTTTGGGTGTCCCTTCATGACATCACAGTTACTAACTCCGTAGTTATTACAACATCAGTCGGAAAAAAAAATGTATACATTTTTTTTAACAAAAGTGAAGACAAAATTATAGTACTCATTTAACATTAGATTGTAAAAACTGTAGTGTTTGTTACATTATAGGTATAAGCTCTTCTGGTACTCTACCGTGGCATCCTCAATGGATGGGTACTCCCGACAATCCTTCCTACATACCAATGCTTTTTATGGACTATTCTCCTGCTGGTATGACATTTTTCGAAAGATTAGAGAGCACCATAGTACTCCTGCTAAACAAGTGGTGGTACAAAAGTATGATGGAGTGGCCTGGAGGCAAATTGTCACGAAAGTACATAGGTGAGTGAGTCTAAAATAAAATGCTGCTGTACTTAGTGCAGGTGTTATTTTCTTAAGTAGAACAAGCAAACCGGCTGTCGTGTTAGAGGAACCTTGCTGGAAAAAGTATATAAATAAGTCAATCAACTAGAAATTCTCTGAAATACTTGTCTTCAAAAAATCTTTAGCTTTTTACTTGGATTTAACCAATTGACATTGTAATGCGAATCTATAAAACAAAAATTTATACAAGGAATATCGAATTTCTTTAAAAAAAAAAGGTGTAAAAACCAGCTCCAGCAAATTACACTGATCAACAAAATAAACTTTAGTGCCAACTCCAGTTTTTGAGATCAAGATTTTTTAAAACAAATACTTACTTGTTTTTTTAATACTGGGAAGACATATTTGCACATAATGGTATAAACTGTTAAAGCCTTCATCAAAAGAAATTGTATAGCACCTATTATTAGATGACTAATCTGAACGGTTACATCAAATCTGATAGTATTTTTAAATTTAGCGTAACCAGATTAGCCAAAAGTGCCAAAAATTTCCGGCAACAAATTGAGTGTTGAGGGGAATTTGAAGGCAAGATATAAGAGATATTTATTTTCGTCGGTTGGAGGCAAATAAAAATGCATGGTATAATATTTGCATCACTAATGGTACCTACGCGCCGAATTGTTTTTAGTTAGTTCCGCAAAAGATAGAGGGTGTTGAAGCTATCAAATTAGATTTTTCCGTATTCTGACCACTAAAAATAGATTTTTCCTTGGATTTTTCTGACAAAATTGTCAGAAAATTTAAACGAGAAAAATGTAGATCTGAAAAAACTTATAACAAAAATTGAAAAATAAACTGTTTGCATCAGAGTCAAACCTTAAAATTTTTTACTATTTTATACCCGGTATAACATAGCAAAAATTCCTTAAAACTAAAGCACAAACCTAAAAAGAATTTTGCAATCAATCTGAAAACAAGAGACAAGAAAAATCCCTACCTCCAGAAACTTTGTGTCAAAAATAAGAAAAATTTCTATTCAAAATAATGGAAACTGCCTTTTTCTTGCGTTAAGTGAATACCCTTAAGTCTAAGGAATTCTACACACTTTGCAACACTGGGACGATTTAGTAACTTTTTTGCATGATGAAACCTTATCTAAACAAGAATACAGAAAAATGGATGGGACTTCCACAGAAAGTTTAGCTTTTTCTGAACTTTACCAAATAAAATTTAGGATGAAACTGATGATGTCAAAAACATTTTGTTTTTAATCCCTGTCGCATCAATAAAGCAAATTGAATAAATTTACTATTTTCTGATCATTCTGATCCCGGACATTATGACCTTATTATTCCTTTTGAAAATTTACAGTCTCCGTGCTGTGAATTTTGTAAGAAAAGTTTTAAAAATTAAAATTGTCTTAACATTCACTTCTTAAAAATACATAGAAGTACTACCAAAGCCAGTCAAAAATCTACTACGATCTTCATTTATCAACCAGAAACCCTAACCACAGATTAAATTAGTGAAAACACTCATACAATAAGACCTTCCATTCCCTTAAGCCAAAAATCAAACCGGTTTTTTCGGAGCCACCCTCTGCCCATTAAATAAGAAAGATGAAGGAATCCAATCGATCGTCCGTCAGCTTATTTCAAAAATTGTATGCTCTAGCATATCCGAAAAGGTAGGAAACCACCTTCGTCCGTTACAGCTTGCATTCGAGAACCTGTGTTCTTATTCCTTCTTTTTTATCTATTAGTCCTATCGGAAAGGAACGAGGATTCAAATTAACGGTTTTAAAACATTTCCCCTCACACGTTCCCAAACTTAGGGTTTCAACAAAAAAAATATACATTTTCCACATTTGCGTTTTTTATAAGCCTTGATAATCAAATAGTAGTTTTAACAACTAGTGGCTAAAATAGTGCTTTTTTACAAGCTTTGGTTTAAATAACGAGCGCAGCGAGGTATTTAAAAACGCGAGTAAAAAAAAAGCACAGTTTACCCGCGAGTTGCAATTTTTTTAATACCTTGTCAAGAAATCCAATAAAAACAGAAAAATACTTTTAAAAATCTGGAACGAAGAGCACTTCTCGCAACACACCATTTTTACACTATAAATCAAGGCGGCTGGTATATGAAATAACAATCGTTTCCATAGCGATGTACTATTTTACTCGGTGACGTTCATTGTTGTGACATTTTAATCTTTGACAGTTTGATATTTTGACGATGTTTTTAAATTACTTTTTCGTAAATACTTGGTGAAAACTGGCGGAAATGGCTTAGTTGTTAGACAAGAATAATTAGATTTTTTCAATATTACTATTTTCTACTATTTCTCTTTAAACAGATATCTTTTTTTGCACCCGTGATCAAAAAAAAAAGTTTTTTTGCATCGGTAACCAAAAAAGCCATGCTTTAGTTATCTGCAGACAGTTACTAAAATTATGTTTTTGATGAAGGTGTAGTAAGGTCTATGTGGAATTAAGTAAACAGTCGGCTATTCAATAATGACTATAAAAAAATAGTACTTTCTTATTGATTTAATAATCAAAAAATTTTAAACTACATAATTTTATATAAAAAATATACCAACTACGCACGAAAAAAAGGCTGTTTCCCCCCTTCCGACGCGCCTTCTTCCCCCGTTGAGTTGCTAAGAAGGGTACCCTCGATACTATTCATCAACTTTAATGCTTGATTCCAGCATATTCATTATGCGTTTATTATTCGTGGCTTGTCATTGCTTACAATATTAAAAGCTTACCAAAGTTGGCCATGATTTGACGTTAAAAAACAATTGCTCTAACAACGACAGGTTCACTTTTGCACGTGTCATTCTACTTTAGCAGCGTGCAGATTGGTTTAGACCAACTAATCTAAAAATTGTGAAGCTAAATTCTCATGAAGATTGCAGAAAATCGGTTTGCTTTTGTTGTTTTAATAAATTCCGTAAAAAAAAAACTATAAAATTGTTGACGTTATTAAAAAACAAGGGTGTCAACTTTGATCAATACGATGATTGTAAGCCGTCCGTTATATGCAGCGGATGCTATACAGACCGCTTCAAGCTACTGCGAACATAGGGCAGAAGAAGTCTAATTTGCCAGTGTACGTACATGCAGAGACACCGCACGCCTATCAGTGAAGCAACCAATACTCAGGCTTGCGATCACCACTTGCATGACTTTCCTTTGGTATTTAGTACGCCTCTAACCACGGTGCTGTGTGGAGTGTAGTCAATGAAACCGGAATTTGGTCAATAAATACGCAAATTTTTATAACGTAATTTTCTTATTTTTTGTCACTGATAAATAAGAGCGTTTTATTGTCAACTGCTCAGATTTATCAGTGACGACGTGTTACAATGAAAATAATAAGGAGAAACAAAATAAAAGCAAGTTCTCAAAATAAAATAATACATTCTAAAAACCAAAAAGATTCTCCCAGTCAAAAAAAAAAATTAAAGCAAATGTTCGAAAAGTCCTCCTTGCTCGGCTAGACAATATAATATAGATAAAAACCCCTTCTAACGTTTCCAAGCATGTTAGGGGTGATAATTTGAAAAGCTTCTTCAAAAACAGATAGAAGTCATTAGGAGCAAGATCGGGAGATCGAGCTGGCCATAAAATAGTTCCCCGTGTACTTATAACCCGATTAGGAAATACATTATCAAGATATTCCCTAACAAGGCCAACATTGTGAGCGGAACAACCATCTTGTTGAAACCATGTTTCACCAAATCTTACACCTAACAACTGCCTAGCAGTTGGAATAATGTGCTGCTGCAGTAGATCCAAGTATCTAGGACCATTCAAATTGCAATTGCCGTTAATAAAAAATGGCCCAATTACGTGTTCCCCTATAATACCCCCCCCCAAACATTTAGTTTTTGGGGATACTGTGTTCTTACGTCAAAATACAAATGCAAATTTTTCCCTCGACCAATATCGAACGTGTGTTGGGTTATGACGATTTGACCATTTGACCATCTGCACTTTTTCGGCAACTTCGTAGACATCAATTTTTGGTTTTAAAAATGTATTATTTCAATTAAGAACTTACCCATCTGTTTCTCGAGCAAGGCAGAAATAAAACAAAATAATAAAAACAAAATGAATTTCCAAAAGATAACACTGCAGCGTGCTTCGAATCCACCTCGGTCGTACGGCACGGAGAGTAAATTGGACTTGATTCCCCCTATGTTCGCAGTAGCTTGAAGCGGTCTGTATAAGGAAGCCTGGATAGAATGGTGTATTATACTATACAAAATTGAAAAATTTAATTCATACTATATAAAACTGAAGCAAGGGAGCCTGGATGGTGGCATTATTGAAACAACAAAAGCAAACCGATTTTCTGCACTCTTCATGAGAATTGAGCTTTACCATTTTTAGAATAGTTGATTTAAACCAATTTGCACGCTGCTAAAGAAGAATGAAACGTGTAGGAGTGAACCTGTCATTGTCGGAGCAATTGTTTTTTTAAACTTCATATCATGGTCAACTTGGGTAAGCTTTTAATATTGGGAGTAATGACAAGCCACGCATAATAAATATGCTGAAATCATCTGAATAAATGATAAGCATTTATATGTGATGAATAGTATCGAGGGGCGCGTCGGAAGGGGGAGAACAGCCTTTTTTATTGCAGTAGTTGGTATATTTTTTCTATAAAATTATGTAGTTCAAAATTTTCTGATTATTACGTAAATCAATTAGAAAGTGCCATATTGTACACTAAATTCCACAACAACACTTTAATTACTTATATATATATATACAGTTTTTCCCAAAAGTCTGGAATAATGGATTTTTCTATTTATTACTGTTTGTTTTTTTATGATCGGTTTAGTTTTTTAAGTTTTATGTTTTAATTTTTATTTGTAAAGAGCTTTCTCAATCTATAAGTATATCTGTTCGGCTTTCCTAACGTGCCTTTTATATAGTAGGGAAATTTTGGAACGCTTAAAATTTTGACAACTTTGACAGCCGCTGTGGTAGTGTTTAACAACCACTACCACTACCACGCATCGATTTTACCAGAGTTTTTGGAATACATTAGAAACTGTCACTCGTAAAAAAATTTAGAGATGAGAAAAAAATAAAAAATAGTGCTTTATTTTACAAAATAAGTATTTTATATGTTGGAACCTAGTAATATTTTATTATTTTTACAATTAATTGTGCCAATATTCACTAACACTAACAAGAAAAGTAACTAAAACCACAACGAAATGAATTCGTAGCTTACGGCAGTACTAGTGGTTAATTACCACAATACGAAGTGCAAAAATAAGCGCGAAAAGTATGTTTTTTTTTAATGAAACGGGACCACTCAGAAGCACTCCTGAATCCAATAAAAAGAAAATTTTAAAATTCGTTGAGCCATTTGCAATGGGAGTTACCTACTTGTATGCTTAAACCAAGATCTCGAAAAAATACAGGATGAGCTTTTGTTATGTTGTTCGGATAGGTTTGAAGGAATCCATGTTTGTATTTTATCAAGACGATATATAGAGTATGACACAAAAAATTATTTGTTTGTAAAGAATGTTCTTCATATTTTTTAGAACAACTATCAAAAATTACATTACATTACAAAAAATTGTTTATTTTTTAAGTTTTATCCAATACGAACATAAAAAAATTCTGTGATGAAATAAAGACGTTAAAGATTATTAAATTAAGTCCTAGTTTTACTAAACAAAAATCAACTTTAGTGAGCGCCAATCTTAAAATTTATAAAAATGTCAAACTGGACGTTGAATTTTCAGTGTTTAATGTCTTCGCTTTTCTAAATGCTCTGTCAAATTACCAAAATATGGCAAAAATACACCGGGAAGGAATCCCTTGCATTGTTAATTCTCTACCGATTTTAACAAGTTTTACATTTTTGTGTTATGTGGGAAAAATTCATCTTTTTGTTCCAGTGGCGCACCGAAAAAAGTTCGCTATTTTTAAAATTATCTTGAATTTTTAAGAAATCGCATTTTTGACACTGGTTCTAAAAAACATAAAGTATATGCTTTATAGCTATGTAAATTTTGTTTGAATCAAACTATTGATTTTAAAGTTATAGGCAATTCAAAAAATCTCATTTTTTGTGGCCCACCCTATAAATTATACAGGGTGTTACACAACTTATGTATAAAAATTAAAAACGTGATTCATTCAGTCATTTAATTCGCTTAAATTTGTTCAAAAGGTTTTCGAAAAAAAATGTGCTAAAACACTTTTTTCACCTTTAACTGTATATTGAAGTTTATCAACATAGCGCGTTGCCGCCCCGCTTTTATATCTGAATCGTCCCACAAAAAGTAAACAAACTGTGCAATATTAGCGAATGTTTGGAATATCACGTTGCGTTGTGGTGCGGAGCATGCAAACTATTCGTTTCTTGGGAAATCAAACAGCGAATTATTTTAATTTACAACGAAGCACAACAAATCGCCTCAGAAGCTTACCGAATTTATTCCTGTATCCCCTAAAATTAAAAGAGGTATTTCATCAGGGGCGTGTCAAGCCGCGGGGGCAAGGCGGGGGGGGCAAGGCATATTGGGGACCTCTTAGCCGCCTTGACTTAAAAAAAGCAAAAAAAGAAATATAATAAATATGGCACATACATACCTTTTGGCTCCTTTAAAATTGCATACATTTAAATATACAGAGGGTATATGAGACCCAAACTCATTTGACCGTTCCGTTACTAGTTTAAGTAAATCGGAGATTAGAATATACCTACTTTCACTGTAGTTTTTTTAGTCCTCAAGGTTAGACAGCATATTAATTTTGTTATCGAGGTGCGCATATGATATAGAAAAACAAAACACTGGGATGATATTTAATACATTAGATAAATATATCATTGTCTTCTGTTGGCGTGCGGTGCCTGTCTTTACGCCAGGAGAAGGCACGGCAGCTAAGCAGCATATTAATTTTGTTATCGAGGTGCGCATATGATATAGAAAAACAAGACACTGGGATGATATTTAATACATTAGATAAATATATCATTGTCTTCTGTTGGCGTGCGGTGCCTGTCTTTACGCCAGGAGAAGGCACGGCAGCTAAGCAGCATATTAATTTTGTTATGGAGGTGCGATATGATATAGAAAAACAAAACATTAGGATGTTATTTAATACATTAGATAAATATATTATTGTCTTCTATTGGTTGTTCTGGGGGTGCCTGTCTTTACGTCAGGAGAAGCTACGGCAGCATGATTGCTTTCGTATAGGGAGGATGGTGTGACACCCCTCAAACACACCTTCATTATCGCTTCTCTTTGCGAAAGTGTGCCTTTATTTGGGTCAACAAAAAACATGTCAAGTATAATAATGCTTTTTTGACAAAGATGGTATGACACCTCTAAAACAAATGCCATACTGTTATGTCATGCATTGGGATTGACCTAGTTATAATTCACTGTTGGGACTTCTTCTCATCATCCAGTCAAGAATAGAGTAGGCAGCAAGTTATTTTTTTTACGGCGCGCATATGACACAGAAAATCAAAAAAACAGTATGTTATTTGATGCATAAAAATTCGTTTATAATTGTCTTCTACTGACAAGGCCTGCCTATCACTTGGACATGAAAAGGAATGGCAGCATGATTAATTTGGCACAGGGAAGATCGTATTAATCCTATAAAACAACAACCGCGCTGTTATGTCATGCATTAGTTTACCTTCATTTTTCCATTTCTTTAGAACGGTGTGCCTTTCTTCTGGCCAACAAATAACAAAGCAGCATTTCAAATTAGATAATGTAGGGCTCACATGATATCTATCATGCAAAAGTCACGTAGTTATTTAATACATTGGCGTAACGTCTAAATTTGCCACATTCAAAATGCTCTGCCTTTGCCCTGGCCACAAAGGCAGTGGGCAGCATAATACTTTTATATTATTATAGTCCAAATGAATAATGTGCCAAAGCAATTACATTGTTATGAAGTTCATTGGTCAAACTTAGATATATCCCAACACTGGAAAGGTGTGCCTTCTATATAATCAAGAATACGAGTGGCAGCATGATTAAACTTTATTAGCAAGGTATAAATTACAATTAAAGAGTAAGTTCTGATCTGTTACTAAATACATATTAGGAATTTTGCAAATCCTTATTTCAAATACGTGTGCCTTGTCCGCCGACAGGCAGCAATCAGGCAGCATGACTTATTTTGACAAAAATGTTTTAACTTACACCTGTGTCACACCTTTTAAACTGTTATTGAATAACATATGTTGTACCTACTCCGGACATTACTTTGCGAGGGAGTGCCTCCTTTCTGGCCTAGAGGAGATTTGGCAGCAATTGTATTTGTTAATGCGTATATTTATATGACACCACTTTTACAAACATTTTGTTGTTACTGTAAGTATAGGTTGACTTGACCTACTGTCAATTTATTTAAATTGATTAAAGCTTCCCTGCCGGGAATGGATAAAAGATATGGTAGGTACACGCTGGAACACACTAAAGTGACACCTATTAAGTATGTCCTTTTCTGTTAGCCGATACATAGGGTTTTGTGACCCTGGCTCCTGGTATATTAATCTTTGACTTTTTATTAGTGTATACTCAGAAACACCAGCTTGTAATTTCTGACAGCATTAAATTCGGAATTACGATGACGTTATGTTTTAATATTGGATATAATTAACAACAAATAAATATACTTAAAAACAATCTTTATTGCAAAAGGGTGATTTAATCACTCGAGTTACAGAAGACGGCTGGGGTTGTATTTTCGAAACCATACGAAATTATTCGCATGCGACTACTTCCGTCTCTTCCTACACCGTATAGAAAAGGAGGCAAAAGATATGCCGATATGCTGATTCATGGGTAGTACGTGCAAGAATAACCGGTTTTTCATGCGAAACAACACGAATGCCTCCACCCACTCGTGCAATATTGCGTTAAACCAGTCGAATTCGAACGCGGTCCACACATACCGGCTTATCTTTCACCTCTCATTTCACACGGTATAGAAAGAGACTGACATAAAAATTGTTGATTATTCAGTATACGTATGCGGATATTTTCGTATGGATTCGAAAATCAGACCCCTGGTCTATAAGGAAAGCGGCGACTCATTTTGGGATTGATAAAATGACTATAATAAAATTAAAAAAGCGATGGATTCAAAATAACATAAACGGATTAGAAACAACTAAATATTACCTTAAACAACAACAAAAATTAGTATTTAGTGGGCGGACCGTTCTTTTTTTTTGTTTTCTTTATAGTTAGTTTTATTATCTATTATAAATATTTGTAATAATAAAATATAGGCTAAAAACACGTACGATTTTTTCACTATGAAATATAAAGATTTCACTCTAAAGATGGCCTTCGCATTAATGCATTAACTTTCTTGTTGTCGAAAAAAAATATCGAGTAGAACAGGGGGGCACCCTAAAAAATCTGACACGCTTCTGTATGTCATTATTTGATCTTTTTATTTAGTTATGAGAATAATCAAGGATTAGGGCTTTTTGTCGTTTTATATGTATCATACAGTAATGTTTTGGAAAAATGTTCCTTAATTAAAACATTTTTGAAGAGGATTTTGAAAACGGCGGCGTACTCGTTTTTTTTATTCATTTTTGTATCACTTGCAGTCAACTTAAGACGCTCTAAAATAAGGTTACCAACCGTACGGTATTTTCCGGACAGTCCGGTATTTTAATGAATTGTCCAGTTTAAAAAATACGTCTGGTAGTGTCCGATATTGTCCGGTATTTTTTTCACGTGGTCCAGTAAAGTCCGATATTTAACAGTTGCAATACTGCACATGGCAACGCTGCTCGTCTGTAGGTATTTTCACAGTTTAGCGCACGGATTGCGATTGATAGTTCTTAGAAGATCTAATTTTTCTTAGTTTAGAATAAGTAATTGTGTCATTTCTGAGTCTTTTTGTCTCGTTCGTAGTTGTGTGGTTTTATAATTATAATCAAAGGTTTATAAATATTATTTAGCAATATCAACACGCGCGCAGCTGCACGCATCTAAGCGCTCAGTTCCAGGTGGGTCAAAGTATTTGAATTTTGTTCAAAAAATAATCTTGAATTTAAGACTGTTTTAGTTGAATACTCTTTGGCCTTTGGATTTTTCTTTGATCAAAAACATGTGTACTAACGCAAAAACCGAATTGAAACACTAAAAGCCATGATTCTGACGAAATACACCTGCCTCGAATTTTATATCTCTTGGAAAATGTTAACGCACTACAATTTTTTTTTAATTTAATCTGTTAAAACTAGACAAAAATTTTTTACCGCGTCCATTATTTTGTTGTTCGGGAGTTGGTCACCTTATCTAAAAGTTTCTGACATAAGTTGTGAAACATCCCTTAAACCAATCCCTGGATATACCAATTTTTCTCAATTTTCGCCTATCAGGATCTATAATATTAATTAATGTAGTGAGTATAAAATTTGCAACATTTTTTGTCACAGTCTGCAGTTAATAAAGTAGTCACCTTAAATCTCTCAAACTCATCCCTTCCCACTACATATATTTTTTTTTTAAGGACACGAACCTATGGATCCGTACAAAACCGACCTTTATTTTACGAACACCCATCATTCTTTGCATGGAGCACGACCATATACTCCTTCCATAATAGAAGTGGGGGGAATCAGTGTTGGAAAACCAAAGAAACTGCCCTCCGTAAGTGTTATTATCCGTAAATGATTCCAACAAATATTAGCATTTTGACTCATAGTGGTTTGTCAAGGCCTTAGATAAATCACTTAAAGATATATATAATAATATATATTATATATAAAATAGGAATAAATCTAAATTAAAAACCTGTTGGAGGTATAATAAATAAAATAAATAATAAATAAAAAATACACAAAGTTATTGATTATTTTCTATTGTTTATTACAAAATACCACTAAACAGCTATTTTTCTCCTAAAAAATATATATATTTTAAAAGAAAATGCCCTAAAACTGATATTTGACAGGCTCCAAAATGGAAAATGGTGAATAAGTCAAACATTTGGCACAAAATAGGTTCATTATCTGGTTATGAAATTGGTGATTTTTTGAGGTGGTTTAAATTTATAGTCCCCAGAAAGTATCATTTGTGGCGATTGGTAGTTCGTTTATAATTTCTGTAAGGAACCTTGTTTAGAAGGAGTAATTTACCTTATTTAATATCCCAAGTTGTTCATTAACCAATATAACACCTTCAATATTGTCCAGAAAAACGCCGTATTTTGAACACGTTTTCAGAACAAAATATATGTTCCAAAAGATCAAAAGCTCTTGGATGGAAAAAACGAAAATTCAAACTTGGATGAGCATCCAACATTGATCTTTTGGTATTTAGATTATTTTCGGTTGCAGTAACATTTAGAGGTTTTTTAACTTTTTTTTGTTTTAAAATATATGTTCTTGAGGGCACTAATAGGAAACCAACATAATTGAAGGTCACTAGGTATGCACGAAAAATATACACAAGAAAAAATCCCAAAACAACTTTCTTAATTTATTTACAAATTAAAATTAAAACATTGAGTTATCTAAAGGCTCAATCCAGAAAACTTTCCTTTCTGGTTGATGCAAGCCAAAGTGCTAGTAGATGACAAGTTTGAGATCTGAACATACCTAATATTTAAAAAAATACATTTCGACGGTATTAGAAATGTAAACAAAATTTACCTGTAATAATTAAAAAAATCTTTTAAATAAATACAAAGTTAATCTAATCATTGTTTTATTATTAAACATTTAATCGTTATGTGACATTGAGTAATAATCGAGAAAATCAATCAACAAAGGTAAGTTTTCATTCGAGTGACATATAACCCAATTTTAATTTGTTCTACAGATTGTTTACCATGTAGACCCTGCGCAGGTTCTTAAATTTAACAAAAGATTGTGTTAATATGATTATTCACTAAACAAATTAATTAAAAAAATATGTCCAAAACTCAAGTAAAGTTGGTTTAAAACCGAAAATTTCACTTAAACAGGACCGTTCTAAAATAAGCTAAACCCTTTTGGTAAATCCAACTGTATATATTTATTATTATTTGGGACAATATTTACCTCTTCCTAAGCAAACATTTTGCAGTGAGGTATGTTATTAATAAAATTTTACTATATTTTCCATCCACCATCAAATCAAAAAATATCCCAAATTTTTTCTCAAAATTCAACTAATTACGAGCCAAATAGTCATTAGTACGAAAGCGTAGAAAGGCCATTTCAAACTTTTTTTTTCGTTTTCCGTAAAAAATACGAAATTCTGTAAAAAGATACGAAATTCCGTAAAAAAACTCGGAATTTTATTTTATTGCGCAATATTTTATGTAACTGCATACAAAAGCGTCAAGTTGGTCAACTTTGCCCCCCCCCCCCCAAGATACGTTTCTGAAAAATTTTTAGGCCTTATTTTTGCGCACCCTAAATTAAATTTCCTTCCTAGGTCTGTGGTCATTTTTTAATGGCGGGGGGCTTACTTGATCGTAGCATCCCATATGAGCCCACATAGCCATTTGTCATCCTTAGCATGTGCATAGAATATTCACAAGAAGAAAAAGGATATGCTAAGGATGTTCTAAATTAACATTGGAACACCTTTAGCATGTGCTAGGAATAGGTTACGTTCCGCCCTAATCACATGCTATGCAGGTTCTTAAAATGTGCTAATTAATATTCTTTAATGGTTTTTCATCTTTTTTTACGGTACCAGAATAGCTTGTGCGCTAAAAGGACCAAATAATGTTTCAATAAGTGATATATACTTTGCATATGCTAAAAACCCAGCAAACCAGGAGGTGGCGGGAAACAGTCGGCAGCTAAGTGATACCGGCGGATTTCTAATGAGACGTATAGGCACTTACATTGCAGCCGCTAAAATCGTCCTGTATTTCGGAACGTATTTGGCGCTCGCTAATTCTAATTCATTCCGAGGTTGGTTAAACGCCACCAAAATGCGTTTTCTAACAAGTAAGTTCTTTGCTTGCATATGCTAAGGAAATACTAGAAGCGCATTCTTTTGTTGTTCTTTTGCAGTACCAGAATAGTATGTGCCAAAGGACCAAATAATAATGTCTCAATACGTGATATATACTTTGCATATGATAAATACGTTCTAATAGTAACCTTCTTTAGTGTTGTGTCCTTAGCATATACCAAGAAAATACTTAGAAGCTTATTCTTTTGATGTTCTTTTATGGTACCAGAACAGCATGTACACTAAGCTGATCAAAAAATGTTTTAAAATTGATATATTCTTTACATGTGTTAAAGATGTACTCAAAAGGACCTGCTCAAATGGTATATCCTCAAAAGGAGGTTTAACGCATATGCTATGCATGTAAATGTTCTTTCATTGCTATGTAGGAGGTTTTTTTTTAAATTTTGGTATCATTCTAAAGGTTCAATTTTGCACAATTTTGTACACCTATTTGGAAATTTTGCATACCCAATGGGAACCTGCAATAGAGTTCTCGAGTAGCGAGGCTGGCCTGAAAATTTTGATATCATTCGAAAGGTCTAATTTTGCACATCTATTTTAAAATTTTGCACACTCCATTGGAACGCGCAATACGGTTTTTGAGTTTGGGCTGGGATGGGGGGAAGTTTCGTTACTCGGGGGCGTGCAAAATTTCAAAATGTGTGCAAAATTGGATCTTTCGAATTATATCAAAATTTTCAAAAAAAACCTCACATGGAGGGCTACGATCAAGTTAGCCCCCCCCTTATAGAAAAATGACCACAGTGACTCGTAGGAAGATATGCAAAATTTAATTTTTAGTGTGCAAAATTATGGCCTAAAAATTTTTCAGAAACCGTATCTGGGGGGAGGGCAAAGTTGATCGACCTATGCGTGTCGCTTTTTTATGTCCTTACATAAAATATTGCGCAATAAAATAAAATTCCGTGTTTTTTTACGGAATTCCGTTTCTTTTTATGGAATTCCGTATCTTTTTATGGAATTCCGTATCTCTTTAAGGAATTCCATATCTTTTTACGGAATTCCGTATCTTTTTACGAAATTCCGAGTTTTTTTGACGGAATTCCGTATCTTTTTTACGGAATTCCTTATTTTTTTACGGAATTCCGTATCTTTTTACAGAATTCCGTGTCTTTTTACCGAATTCCGTATTTTTTTACTGAATTCCATATCTTTTTATAAGGAATTCCATATTTTTTTACGGAACTCCAAGTTTTTCTACGGAAAACGAAAAAAAAAGTTTGAAATGGCCCTTCTACGCTTTCTTACATTAGTACATACAGCAATGTTTATTGTTTCATTTAACAGGAAATGCTCTATGACAAATAACCTTGCGCAAAAATATGTATAATAAAATTATTTTGACAATTTGGTATCTCAAAACTCCCTTATAATTAATGGCGTTCAGTTGCACAGATTTTCTTGAGCCGTAGCTGATTTTTGCAATCCCTTAGTTGTCCCTTTAGCCCCTAGAAATAGATTGTCTTTTGCTGTAGGAAATCGAAAACTGGATAAATGGGTCAGAACACGGAATAGTATACTTTAGCTTGGGATCTATGATCAAGGGCACCACTATGCCAGAAGCCAAACGAATTGCTTTTGTAAAAGCATTTGCTAGACTGCCACAAAAAGTGTTATGGAAATGGGAGAATGAAACTTTGATAAACCAACCGGCTAATGTCATGATTAAGAGCTGGATGTCCCAATTCGATATTTTGAGTAGGTATTCGTTCTAAAGCAGGATTTTTATTTTACGATAGACAGCAAAATAAATTACAATATACTGGGTGTAATAGGTATAAGTGCAAGTATTATAAATGATATAGGAAATTAAAATATTAGAAACAATTTTCCTAGAATGTAGAGGTCTAAAATCCTTGGTTTGCAAGATATTTGGTTTTTAAAATTCGAGGAATGGGAAAAAAGAAGATTTCAAGAATTGAATGATTTTTTAGTATATTTCCATATAGCAATTTGTCATCCTTATCGGGGCAATGGAAATGAACACATGAACTGGAGGCGTACACGAGGGTGGCGCGCTGTCACGGCCGGCGTTTCGATGCATTTGTCGTTTTTAAAAGTATTCACAGTTAGTGTTCAATACTTTGTGTTTAGATACCGCCACCTGCGTGTACGCCTCCGGTTCATATAAGTATTGCTGATGAATGAGTTTGATGAACAATAGTTCGATTAAAAACGGGTCTGGTAAATTTAGAATTTGTTATTGAATGGATTTGATGAAATAAGGTTAAGATAAAAAATTGGTTTGACGAATTGCAGGTTCTATAGTGAATGATTTTTTAACTTTCTTTTAATGGGTTTGATTTTGCACATTTTGTTCTGTGTCCGGGCGACCAAAAAAAATATATTAAAAAAACATTATTCTTTCCGACAATTCAGTCGAATCATCTTTTCTGTTGAAGTCTTACAGACACGTCCCAGCGGTGATTCTCCGGTAGACGAGTTGCTTTATTTAGAAAAAAATCTAGAAAATCTCTAAGTCTTCCAAAGTCTCCAATTACACTCTGGAATCTACGAAAGGGATATCGTTGTCCAAAGATAAAAAAGTTTCTCCCCACATGAAACAAAATGGGCCACAAAAGGTTGTTTTATTTTTCACCGATTTAGTAGGAAAAGCGGGAGATAAAGGAATCAACGAGAGATTTGAATAATATTTAATGGTTAGTGGAAGTTGGAGGGTGACCACAAGGATGAGAAATTATTGAAGAAGCGATGTTAAGTGAAATTTGGACCGGTAATAAAACTGTTCAACGTGGGAACTGGGAGCGGTCACCTATGGGGTAATCAGTTGTTTGCCCCAGTTGCAAACTTACGTCCTGATGGTACCTAGGAGAGTTTCCGAGACTAAATACAGGATGCTTGCCCAAGTCTTTTCTCGTCCCTATTTGTTTGAAAGTTTGAGACAATGATGTATTTAAAATTAACTCTATGTTTCGGACTTCCATTGTCTATATTTTATTTTTGTACAATCTCTGATCGTCTTCAGGTACAAACTACAATCTATTCCTAAGGCTACATACTAGCATAGCTAGCATAGTATATAAGTACGTAGCCTTATATAAAATATAGACAATGGAAGTCCGAAACACAGAGTTAATCTCACCTCCATTTTTTCCAAAACACACATCATTGTCACTTTTGTTTGCCCCATATCAGAGATTCTAGTCCCTCGGCACATTCCTCCACTAGGGTGTTGGTGATCTTAGTGCTTTGAAGCTCCCCTTCTCCTATCCGAAAACGGAAAGTTATAGTCTGATACCATCGCGTTTCTAAATTATATTTTACGGTGATACCCGCAAAGATTCGCTATTTATGTCATATCCAACTCCTCATCAAATTGGAACAACCAAAATTAACTATTCGGTGAATTTTTGATGGCTTTACCAGTGGTCATATCCTCTAGAAACGCTCTCGGATTAACAAGATTGGCCTTGTCTATAATTAGCAATAATTCTATAAGTTTTAATACCAACTTAAAACTTTTCTTGTTCCCTGTAATGGTTAGATTAGATTAGATTAGAATGGGGTGGTGTAGACACCTGTCCACCTCGACCTTCTCAGATCTATTGCGGTTTCCCTTTCTTCTTCTTTCCTTCTTTACTAGAACTACAAAACAAGTTGCAGCCCCATCCTTCCTTGTCATGAAAACCCGAAGCTTTGTCAGTGTGCCCTATATATAGCTTTCTGGCCACGGACATTCTAGGTCTCCCAGTAAGGCCCTGGTTCTAACTAAGCCTTCACATTGACATAGGACATGCAATGAGGTTTCTGCCTCTTTCTTGCAGACGCGGAATGTTCCATCTTCTACCAATCCCATTGCCTACAAGTGCTTATTGAGTTTGCAGTGACCTGTTAAGAGCCCCACTATTTGTCTGAGAAGTTTCCTTTTCTTACTAAAAAGTTCTAGTCAGCTTTAGTGAACGTTCTTTAATGAACTGTTTGGCCTGTCTTGGTCCAAGCGTTTGCTCCCACAGACCGTTCGTCGCTTTGGTGTGCCACTATTTAATAGATTGCTTGGCTCTGGCCTTAGCGATCCCACAAAAGGGTTCAGAGTTCAGGGCCTGTGAACTTTGTTGCCGAGCCTTGTCTGGCCAATTCTTCAGCTTTTTCGTTTCCAGAGTGTCTCCGATGTACTAAGATCCAGGCTAGTGTCACCCTTTTGGTGCCTGCCAGCCTATTTAGAACTGTTCTGCAGTGCCAAACCAGTTTGGACGTCACTTGTACTGCTTCTAGAGCTTTAAGTACAGCTTAACTATCTAAATATATGAGTACCGAATGAGAGTTTTCCTCTACTCTTTGTATTTCTTCGGCACAGTGATGTATTGCCGCTACTTAAGATTGCAACACTGTGCAACCGTTTGTCAGACTTATAGAGACTCTCGTATTTTTGCCCGTATATACCAGCTCCTACACCCTCGTTGATCTTGGAGACCTCTGTGTACCAGATGGATTCTGCTCCGAAAGGAGGACCTCCCCTTGGCTCTATCTGGAATTTTGACTTTGTATTTCTTTTAGAAATTGTACTTGCAGACCATTACGTCGCTCGGCAATCCCAGTATAGGATATTTTTTGAGCTCGTTTTCAAATCTTTCATGCTCAGTTCCATGTGAACTGATAATGGGTACTTGACCCCGCGTAAGCCTGTAGGCTACCTCTCGTGCTTCTGCCTGAATGAAGACATGCAGAGGTGGCAAATTCAGTAGAACTTCCAAAGCTGCCGTTGGGGTGGTCCTCGTAGCACACGTGATGCTTAGCCAGGTTTGTCTTTATATGCTATTCAGGAGTGCTATGATCCCGGCCTGTTTGGTTCTCGTCCACCAAGTCACCGAACCATAGATTATTATGGGCCTTACCACCTTTTTATATAACCATAAAGTAACCTTTTTGGGCTGCCTTGAATATGTGAGCTTTCCATGTTAGCTTTTGGTCAAAGATGACCCCTAGATATTTCACCTCGTTGGTGTATGGAATTTTCGTCCCATTTAGTACTCGTGGTTTTAGGCCTTGTAGTACTCTTTTCTTTATTAATGGGACTATTTGCGTCTTTTGTGCATTTATGTTCCTTTTTGCACCAGTTATTCACTAAATTTAGTGCTCTCTCGTTCAGATATTACCTCACCAAACTTACCCTTGATGACCACTACTAAATCATTTGAATAACCAAGACATATCAAGCCTTCGTTGGTGAGTTTGTTCAGGATGTCATCCACTAGGTTTGCCCAGAGTAGAGGTGAAAACACCCCACCTTGCGGGAATTCTCCTCCGACATATGCAGGGAGTACCAATAAATTTTTAATAGTTAGTAGGTATGATCATAAAGAGTTATAATAACTTTTTTTTCCACAGACCGGAAAGGAAACACTTTCCATACAATTTTTTTGTACTGAAAGTGTAACTTTACAAACATGGGTACAAAGATGGGACCACAAAAGGAAGAACCCAGCAAACATTGATCTACTGGTACTTTACTAATATTTTACTTTGACCGCTGGCAACTGCTGGCACCGGCAACGATGTACATTTTTTTAATTATTTTTATATTGCAGAGTTTGCTTATTTTATAAAAGTGCTAAAAAATAAATATTTTAGTTTTTAATAAAGCAAGAAAACTGCACTTTATTTTTAAAAAAATCTTAGTGCAGCTAGAGTTAATGGCAATAAAACTTTCTTTAAGTATATCCAAGTGATTTAAAAATATTCTGGTATAAGCAAAAAATAAATAAACTTCCGGAAGTAAAAATAGATCATGTAAAAATTTGTACAAAAAAAAATACAAAAAATCAAGCATATTATTAGTAGTGGCAAATATGTACAACAGAAGTCAAAATCAGCGAGTATTGTAAAAAACACTTAAATCTTGTTACAAAATAGTTAGCTTGCTTCTGTTGTAAGTAGATGGCGCTACTTTCAATATTTTTACTCCACAGAAGATACTACCATTACATATATTTGTTTAGACAGCGAGAACTGGCAACTTGAAAATTATTATCAAGAAGATTAGGAAATATGATGGTGATACATCTAAGATTCTAATTATTATTATCCTCTTCTGGTGTTATGCGGGTTGGGATTTGACCTAAATGGGACTTCTGTTATTTAGGCGATCCCTATTCCTTGGGATTTTAAACATCCCAAAGGGATAATTTTGGGGATATCCCTAGGATGTACTGTGCTATAAGGGTGTGAGATAATGTTTTTTGTTTTATTTTTATTTAATTTTTATTTTTTTAAACTACTTAGTACATATCCGTTATGGTTTTACCATTATTAAAAAGTACAAAGAAAAAATAAAATAACTGCAACTTTTTTTGTACTAAATATATACATGCTGGCCTGATGCAGGCCGTTGTTCCAAATCAATGCTAACTAAGTACTTTACTCAGTACTTTGCCGTTTTTGACAGGAAAGCAAGTACTTAAAAAGTACTATTTTTTAAATTCATGTTTGCTGGGAAAAAACCGGAAAATGGGTATTTTCAGGTCTTTGTTTTATTTTCTGGTCCCATTTTTTTTCAAGTTGGCTATGACTTGTGTTGATGGTTTTAAAACTTTTGTTAATTTTTTTAGACTTTTTTAATTTTTTTTTAATTTTTTTATTTTTTTTTATTTTTTTAAAATTATTTTTTGACTAAAAAGTTTAAAAGACCTGGTGTAAAAATAGGCGAATATTAGTTGGTAAAAAAGAAAATAAAGTACGATACATGACCGGAAACTCACTTTACAGGTCTCCACAGATTTACAGATCTCGCCCTGTAAACTTTCTATGACGATCTGTAAAGTTCCCTTGTCCGGTCAAGTAATGTAATTACCTATTATTAATTAGGTCATCCGAACGTCAAAGCGTTTATAACCCACGGTGGTCTTGGCAGTATAACTGAGTCAGTCCACTGCGGAGTGCCAATGGTAGTGATGCCTCAATTTGGTGACCAACATTATAACGCAAGAGCGGCAGAAGCTAGCGGAGCAGGAATTATACTGCAACTCAACGATGCTACTGAAGAAACTATTTATGAATCTCTCAAAATCGTTTTAACCAAAGAGTACGTAAGAAAATGTTATATCAACTAAGTCCCTGCCACATTTTTTTTACCAAAAACAACGGTCGAAAGTGGGTTTTTCTGTATGGATGCAATATCTTTTAACCAAAGAATGTTTCGATATTCATTTATTTTTGCATAATGTGCTAATAAAATGGATCTTATCGTGGAAAAGAAAATATATTTAAAATATATTTAAAATATGCCAGATACCTGGAATTTTGGAGTTCGCAGAAATCATTTCCGGTGGGCGCTTGAGGTTTTGAAGGGGGGGGGGATGGCGTAAGAAAATATCCGTTAGAGAAAATTCAAACTTAAGTCGATTTTTAGTGGCTCTGAGGGGGGCTTGAGCCACTGTATATGCTGGTGGTCTAATACTTTGTAAATAACTTATGTTCATAAAAAGTCGTGTTTTTTTCCTGAAAACCGTCATTAAAATTCTACGAATATAAAATAATAATAATCTTAAATTTACTTATTAACAATATTAAAATACCTATTGTTTACTTAACTATAAATCTAGGCATATTTCTGGATGCTTATTGTCGATTTCGTGAACGTGTGAAAACGATTACCCACTATTATTTATTTTTATAAGTAACTAAGTCATTAAAGCTTTAATATAACCATTTATTATGCTTCATTTTTTTTACAGCAAATAAAAGAGAAACATAGCACAGAATTTTTAGTTAAGGTGCAAGGTGTTATTTAATTATCTTCCTGACCCTTATATATTTAAGTAAAATGTTGTGTGTGAGAAATTTAAAATTTTTATTTTTATTCTCTTTAGATTTCAAAATCAAGCAAAGGCGGTTTCCGGTCGCTTTCGGGACCGACCCCTTCCACCATTAGAAACAGCAATCTACTGGATTGAACATCTTGCAAGACACAAAAACGGTCACCATATGAGATCAGCTGCTGTTGACATGCCGTTCTACCAATATTTTCTATTGGACGTTATCGCATTTCTAATATTACTTTTATTAGCTGTATCTTATTTAGTTCTAAAAGCAGTAAGATTTGTGATATATCTTGGAAAGGCACCGAAACAAAAAACTTCGTAGAACTGGCGAGGTTTTGAATAGCGTCATTAGTTAATTTGCAGCAATTGTTAGAAACTATTTTCTTCTAAGTACAAGCTGAAAAATATTTCAAATATTTATTTTTATTAATTAAATTTACATACCTAGGTAAGCTTTTATTTTCAATTATGTAATAAATTGTTTGTACTGAACTTGTTGTTTTGCTTCCTTCTTAAAGATTTAGGTAAAGTGGTCGCTCATTACCTGTTACCAATTCGAAGGGATTAGGGTGTGAGTAAAACTTGCAGGTAAAACTTAAAATAATTAAGGCAGACTCATGTGATTAAAAATTCGTCTTGTCCGTGAGAAAAATGCCAAACGCAGCTCCAAAATAGGCACTCTCAAAACTTTTTAGATATCTACGTTGCCTTTGTTTGAACGAGTAGCATTGTAGGTATAAGAGACGGTTAGTCCAGAAATCGTTATATTTTTTCAAGCCTAAGTAATTTAAAAAATATATATTTACATAAATAATAGTTTTTACAACTAGGGGCTAAACTAAAGTGATTTATAAGCCATTGACCAATAATAAACAGTTATATTTGGTCAAGACCAATGCATCTAAGCGACACCGGTTTTAACCAAAATAGGGGAAATTGTGACGACATTGATCAGCTGTTTTACTTTCGATCTTGACCAAAGATGACCGTGCTCGAGAGGTGAGTTATGGTTCCGGTCATTAGCTTTGAAGAGAGGTATATTTTCAAATAGCGATTTTGACATTTATTTTACGAACATCTTTGAGAATCTTGATTTGAAGATCAGTTCCGTCTTTGGATATGAGATTTAGAGGTGATTCAAGGTTTTGTTTGTAAAAATATCTGGGCCAAGCAACTCCGGGATTATAGGGCTGCACCCCATTTATAGACTACACTGTGTTACCGTTGAACTTAAGAGATTGGGTGGGTCCTAAGCCGAAAATATAGGAAACCAGTCAGTTTGACCGTTCCATCCTAGCGAATGGTCCGTTGGGTTACGGTTATTGCGAATTACGTCATAGGCTAACCTCAAAATCAATGACCAAAAGAATAACCGCCTTCAAAACCGCTCCTCACTATAAATCACTTAACAGTGTTTTTCTAGCATTGGTTTAAATTACAAACGCAACGGGTAATTTAAAAGCAAGTAAAAAAGACTGTTTAGTCGCGAGTTGTAAACACTATTTTTTATACCTTTATCAAAAAATCTGAAAATACAATAAAATGCTTACAAAAAACGCGAACACAATAATAACTCACCATTTTTTAATATAAATCAAGGGCGGCTGTTGAATTTCACATCAATGATCTTGTATAATAGCGTGTCTTTTAAGTCGGTGTCCTCAATTGGTAATGGGCCATTATAATTTCTGCTAGTTTTTTATTTTGTTGTATTTTTAATAGTACTTTTTTAACTAGCGGTTAAAATAAACTGTTCAATAAGTGAAGTGGCGCACCCGAATTTTTCACCCAAATTTAGGTTTAAATTATAGCTGATCTAATGACCCGATTTTGACAAATCTTTTTTTGTTTGATAGAGCCATTCGTCCTTTGTAAAGTCCATATTTTGATAAACTTTACTAAGATGCATTGCAATTAATTTTTGACAATAAAGCTACTTTTGAACTTGAACTTGAACTTAAAGTTTATATGGCTACCATTTAAAGCATAATTTTTTTTTTCAGAGATGAAAAAAGGTGATTCTCATTTTTTTTGTTTTGCCTCTAGTTTTCAATGAGGGTGAGAGCTGCGTAAAATAAAAAAATCGTGGAACTTCAATTTGGGCTTCAGCACATCCTCCATTTTTCACTGGACGTCAGTTTTTTGTATGGTTTTCCATGATATGTAATTTCCAGTGAGAGAACTATAATATTTGTTCTCTACACCAAAATAATCAGTTGCTATTGGAAAAAAGTTTGGTTTACAGTCAAGGTGGATGTGAGAAGAAAGGTGAGGGTGGTAAAGGGGTGAAGGTAAAAAAAATCATTGGTATGTAAATCATAGGTTGTGGGGTATCAATGGAAATGTAATTCAATTTCTGGTCAGAATTTTTTTTAAATCTTTTTGGAGGGGTACGAGAGTGGGGGCATTAGAAAAAAACATGTTGATGTGTAAGCACAGTTTATGGGGTGTCAATGGGAAGGTTATTAAATTTTTGATTGAGAAAAAGATGTTTCAAATTTTGTGAGAGCAGGAAAGGAGACATGTAATTAAATTTACATTTTTCTGGTTAAGTTGGTAATAAAATACGTTCGAAAATCGGAAGCAAGTGCCGAATTTCCTGGTAGTATAGACTCGCCGAGTGTGCAATGGCGGTCAAATTCAATATCGAGTTGGACCCCCTCTAGTACGCTAAACTACAGTACATCTTCGTGGCATGTCATTAAATAAATTAAGAATAAAATTTTGGTCAACACCATTGCATTCCTCTTGAAGCGCTGCAGCCAATTCCGGTAGGTTTGCAGATGGATGTCTTCGTCTTGCAAGACTGTCGGCCATGCGTGAGCAAACCTGTTCTATTGTATTGCCGTCTGGAGATCTAGCTGGCCAGTCCATTCTCTCAACAAAAATCAGGACTCGGGCTTCATGAGCATATGGTATAACCTCGGGAATTAAACAGTTATCGATATATCTTTGAGCGTTCATGTTTTGGCTGTTCGGTAAAATCACCAGTTCTGTTCGACCAGCTTAAGTAATTCCGCCCCAGATGGTAATTCTCCCACCACCAAATGCCTTCCTTTCATTCACCAGTTCCTCACACCACTCGTTCACGCTCCTCCAAACTAAAAGTCCACCGTCGGACTCGTAAAGTCGAAACCGGGACTTCTGCGAACAGTTTGATTTGCTATTACTACCCCAGTGACAGCTCTTAGGGCATTATTAATTTGTCTGAGAGTCTCGGTTCTATGACGTATAGCGCGCGGTTGTCATCAAGCGATCTTGTCAATCATTCGTTCTTCTGCCCCTTCCACCACCATGATGAATTTGAACATTACCAAGTACACGATGGCATCGGAGAACCCTATTAATAGCATTTGCAGGAACATTGTAGATGTCGGCTATCCGCCGATTAGAAAAACCCCTAGCAGATAAACGAATAAACAAAACGCTAATGCAGAAAGAATTAAAATATTTTAGTCAACAGCTAGGTAGGTATGGTTACGTTTTTTATTATTAATTTTATTTAAATATCAGAAACAGAACTGAAAATGCATGATAAAGAAGAAATTGAAAAAAAAATGTGTTTTCATGCAAAGAGTGTAGTAGTAGAAGCAGGATATTTTATAATTTTTAAAGAATGCCTACTGTAGATACCTATAATTGCAGGTCACAAGCAATATGGGTATTTCAAAAATCACTGTACCCTTCAGAAAATTTTAAGCAGTTTTTCCTGATTAAAAATTTCCTTTGATGCCGCACAACCTATACTTTAAACATCAATATGTGTTTTGTTCCAATGCCTTCCCTCCTGTACCCCTCAAAAAAGATTTTGAAAAAAATTCTAACCAGAAATTGAATTACCTTTCCATTGATACCCCACAACCTATACTTTACACCCCAATGTTTTGCTTTTAAATACCCCTACCCCTTTACCACCTACTACTCCTCGCACTCACCTTGATTGTAAAACAACTTTTTTTCCAATGGCAACTGATTATCTTGGCGTAAACAACAAAGATTGCAGTTCTTCACTGGAAATTAAATATCATGGAAAACAAGAAAGTTTTACCATTAGTAATGACAGTTTTGAAAAAAATCAAAAACCATTTCGAGCAAAAGAAACAGCCTTTGCAAAACCATACAAAAAACTGACGGCCAGTGGAAAATGGTGGATATGCGGAAGGCCAAATTGAAGTGTCATAATTTTTTTTAGATTTGCGCAGATCTCATTCTGCTCTACGCTCATTTAAAATTTAACGAAAGATAAGGTTTTATAGAACCCTTATGTGGCTTTCATTTCAGCAAATTTGAATCAAACTGTGCATCACCCACAGTCATTTAAAGCAAAAAAGGAATGTTTTATGAAAAACGATATCTCAAAAACTAGAGGAAAAACAAATAAAATGAGAAACACCTCTTTCACCCCTCCCAGCAAGTTAACTGCATCTTAGTAAAGTTTACCAAAATATGGGCTTGATTGAATTAAGCCATTTCCGCCAGTTTTCACCAAGTATTTACGAAAAAATCATTTAAAAATTTCGTCCAAATTTCAAATTGTCAAAGATTAAAATGTCGCAACAATGAACGTTACTGAGTAACAAGACACATCGCTATGGAAACCATTGTTATTTCATTTCCTAGCCGCCTTGATTTATAGTGTAAAAATGGTGTGTTGCTAGAAATTCTCTTCGTTCGAGCTTTTTAAAAGTATTTTCCTGTGTTTCTTGGATTTTTTAATAAAGGTATTAAAAAAAATAGTGTTAACAAACCGCGGCTAAACTGTGCTTTTTTTTACTCGCGTTTTTAAATACCTCGCTGCGCTCGTTATTTAAACCAACGCTTTTAAAAAAAACACTATTTTAGCCACTAGTTGTTAAAACTATTTTATAACTTTGTCAACAAAAACTAAACAGGAAAAAATAAAAAAAATAAAACTGCTTGCCATTTTGGCTCAGTTAAGTTTGCCCCCCCCAGATCGATTTTCTCAAAAATTTTTGTGCCAAAATTTTGCACAATTTTGCACACCACAAATCAAATTTTGCACACCTTCCTACGAGAAACTACAGCCAATTTTCTGTGGGGGGGGGGGAAAACTTGACGTTGCCCCCCCCAGTCAATATTTTTCAAAAATTATGACGTCATTTGAAAGGTCTTATTTTGCACAATTTTGCACACCCATTTTAAAATTTTGCACACCTCCCTGTAACCAACACGAGGGTTCTGAAAATATCAAGTTTGCCCCCCCCCAGTCAATATTTTTCAAAAAGTTTGGTGTCGTTAGAAAGGTCTTATTTTGCACAATTTTGCACACCCATTTTAAAATTTTGCACACCTCCCTGTAATCCACACGAGGGTTCTAAAAATATCAAGTTTGCCCCCCCAGTCAATATTTTTCAAAAAGTTTGGTGTCGTTAGGAAGGTTTTATTTTGCACAATTTTGCACACCCATTTTGAAATTTTGCACACCTCCCTGTAACCCACACGAGGGTTCTGAAAATATCAAGTTTGGCTCCCCCTCCAGTCAACATTTTTCAAAAAGTTTGGTGTCGTTAGAAAGGTCTTATTTTGCACAATTTTGCACACCCATTTTGAAATTTTGCACACATTCCTGTAACCCAAACGAGGGTTCTGAAAATATCAAGTTTGCCCCCACCACCGTCGATATTTTTCAAAAAATTTTGTGTCATTCGAAAGGTCTGTTTTGCGCAATTTTGCACACCCTTCAGTACCCCACAAGAGCGTTCTCAAAAAATTTTGCCCCCCCCCCCAGTTAATATTTTTCAAAAAATTTATGTCATTCGAGAAGCCTAATTTTGCACAACTATTTTCAAATTTTGCACACTTCCCATGCCGTTTTCTTTTTGTGGCGTTTACGGTTAAACTTAGTCCTAAAATTTCCCAGCAGTATAAGCAAACGAAGGAGACCTCGATTGTGTAATATCTTTGAATATTGTTTAAATTTACTGATAATTGTTTATGTTTACATTTGTATAAAATCAAAAGTTTTAATTTTTATGAATTTCCGAATTATACTTAAATTTTCATATCAAAAATGCAATGACGTCATGTATTAGCTGATATGAACAGAAAAAATCGATGTAGACAGCGCATCCTGTCATGTTCGATGCCTTGACAACCAGAACCAGCCTATTTTGCCGGTTCAGAATGGTTGCGGTTTTCAAGGTATGGATCTTCACAGGATGTGCTATCTACGTCCATTTGTTAGATGATGTCATGATGTCATAGCATGTGAAAAATTAAGTATAATCCGGAAATTCATAAAAATTAAAACTTTTGTTATATAATTATAGACACATATTTTGCAGCATAAGCAATTATATGTAAATTTAAACAATATTCGAAGATATTACAAAATCGAGGTCTCCTTATTTTGCTTATACTTCTGGGAAATTTTAGGACCAAGGTTAACCGTAACCGCTACAAAAAGAAAACAGCTCCAGAAACTAGTAGGTAGGTATATGCACCTATATCTGAATTCGGGACAGGTATCCGCGGGAGGCGGGAGGTTGTACTTGCCGTAAAGAGGAATGCGTGTGTACCTACACCTACCACGCGCGAATGTCTTTTATGTCATATATTGAAATGTCGCTTAGCAATGCCTAGTTTTATTTGTGTTCATGATGCAGAATGACTTCGGCTGAAGTTTCCGAAGTTTGCAACGTGTATTTTAAATGGTGGCGTTCCATTTCGGCAGGAAAGTCAATGTGAACGCCTCTATTTAAAATACATAACATTACGTAACGCCTGGTTCTCACCTATGCGTGCCCACCCTGACTCTAAAAATGCATCACGTGATCAGCCATGCATTTGCCGATTTTTTAAAAGTTTCGCGTGATGCGTTTTTAGTGTCAGGGTGAGCACGCATAGGTGGCAACTAGGCGTAACGCTTATAGGGGTTATGTAGGGGTGAGCGGGGTTTCGCGGTTCCGTTACGTAACGCAATTTTTAAATTATTATTGTGAAATAAAACAACTTTTTGGATTTTTCGAGTGAAAAAGAAAAATCTCTGGCAGCAAAACGTTACGTTGTTTTAGACTGGAGTAGTCCCAAACGTTACAAAGCGTTTTATATGGGAGGGGGGTCAAAATTGAGCAAAATAAGGGTTACGTAATAAGTGCACTACCTCTCAGTTTACGCAATTACTTTGTGATGGGCGGTAAATATAACCTAACTTTTTTGTTACTTTTTATTTTTTTTAGTCGATGATACGTACCTCATCAATCAATTTTCCAAAAATATTACGAAAAAAATAAAATAACGATAACCACAAAGTAATTCCTCCGGAAATTCCGAACTCTGTTATGGAACTGCGCAGTCGCAGAAGTAACAATAATAATAAGGAAAGAGACAAAAACATTGACCAAAAAGACCTTAAGTGTGAATGGAACTTTAACTTTCTACCTATTGGTGTCATCCCATTTGCAGCAGGCGTTGTTTCCGTCTTTGGGTTGAGAATTGAGTCAAATTTATATGACATATTTTTTGAATTCGATTTGATTTTTTTTTTCGATCTATAAAAGGAATTATAATTTTTTTCTTATTCGCCATTTTAAGTGCATGAAATATAAAAACAAAATGTCTAAAATGTTCATGTGTAGAAATAAATAAACGACTTCTTCTAATTATGATTATTGACGGACGGAATTTTTTGATGTAAACCTAGTTAATGACACACCAAGACGCCAAACGCTTGGGGTGAACTGCAAAATCAAGGCGGGCGTCATTACCGTAGCCGCTGTCCGCAAATAGCAAGGTGTGATCCCACAATTATCCAGATGAAAATTTTCGGACGCACCCATGAAATCGGAGGCGCGTTCGACCTCGGGTGCAACTTGCCCCAAAATGGGTAAGTGCAGCCCTCTAGAAATTTGATAAGCCTTTGGTATTCTTGACATGTAAAAGAGAAAGATAGAAATGCGGCGTTATAGGCGTTCTTAGTCATTTTCGGTAAGATGTGTCTGAGCTTCATAGAAAGTGACAGTTTCCTCGTCCTTCACTCCCCAAATGGACCTACCTAAATTTTTGGGTGTTCTGCACCAAATTTTGACGTTTCTTCGACCTTGGGCATCTTGTCTTGACGAGGCTGTGAATAACTAATTTTTTTTGTTATTTCGCCAGAAGCACGAAACCGTCTGGGTGTGAAAAGAATTCTGTTTTTTTTATAAGTTAACTATAAAGGTTAAAAAAGTGTAGGTTGTATAAAAACAAGCTTACGGAACCGTGGAGTGAATTAGAGCGTACCCCTATTCACTCCACGGTCCCGTAAGTATAGGTATGTTTTTATCCCATTTTTTTTGAGCTGTAACTTTTATTTTGATTTATTATTGAAGTAAAATATGCGTGCGGGAAAGTAGAAAGATCTGAAAGAAAACAAAGCGTCGTTTTTTTTAAAAAGAAAGTGTTTATTTTATCTATCAACCAAGGTTATTATTAGAAGTGCAACAACACGCAATTACGATTTACTTACTTTCGACTAGCTTGCGTGACAAAGACTTTTATGGAACTTAAAATTAACGTTTTTATTTTATAAGACACTTAAAGACGATTATCAAAGTTAACACTATCCTAAGACGTATCTCTATCGCGTGGACCAATCAACCATGTGCAGTTTTAAATTAAAGTACGCCTGGATACCTATTCTTCAGTTTCGAGAGAAACTTTCGTGTAGGAACGATCACATCCTTTATTTCAATCAATAGGCAAGCCCCAATGCGGTTACGAAACGTTCGATAAGCTGAAAAGCTCCACGGCGCCCGCGCAGGAGAACCCGCTCTCTTCCCCATAACCAGCAGATGTAAGTTGTAGGAGAGTTCTCTTGATATGCGGTAGCCCGGTAATGTCCGGCGGTGCTCGACTGATATCGGATGGCTAGTGCAAGCAGTCCTATTGGTCCAAATCACTGATGTGAGCGTTCCTATAGGAGTGTTCTCTCGAAACTGAAGAATAGGTACCCTGTCCTGCAATACGTATTGGGATAACACGAAAGAAAACGTGACATTACGTAGTTTCCAGCCAAGACGTTGCTCTATCAACAAAAACGTGTCATTTCGATCAGCTGGAGATGTCATGCATTCGCCATAAATTTAAAATTTTAAATTGGCCGACAAGATAGATATACATCTTAGGATACGTCTTAAGATTTTTGGGGGTAGTTCCGAAGGGAGAAACGGTTTTCTGCTGATTTTGCGATAGGTTAGTTTTGTAAAAGAAGTGTTGGGTTGGTTTTTGAAAAAAAATTTTTGAAATAAAACAAACATTTTCAAATTCAAATTACGCGCCAAAATCGACAAGTTGAAAAACGCACCCCTGTGCGAATTACCTACAAAAAATGACAGAAAATGCCGGTTCTGCTTAAAAATCGCAAATGGTGTGTTATTTTTTTCGGTGTTTTTTTTAGAAATTCGAATTTTTGGTAAAATAAAAAAATGCCTGGTAATGTTTAACCCTTGGAGCATATTTGGACGTAATTTAAAGTTAGACACTACCCCGCCCCCGCCCAGCACCCCTATTCACTTCACTGTCCCGTAAGTATATCCCGCTAAACAAAAATGAAAAAAAAAAATAAAAAAACCTTATTTTCATAGTGAACAATTCGCTTATAACTTTAGTTTTTCCATAAACGATTTTTTCATGATGAAAATAAAGTTTTTTTATGGGAACGTTATTTCAATAGTAAAAAAAACGTTAATGGAAAAAGTAACGTCATAAAACGGGTTATTAAGCGTATTTTTGACTATGAAAATAACGTTTTTTATTTTTTTTTCATTTTTGTTTAGCGGGATGTCTCTATCCAATTTTTTTTGAGCTGTAACCTTGGAAAAAAACAATTTTTTTTACGCACAGACGGTTTTGTGCTCCCGAGGAAGCATATCGGCCTGTACTTTTTTTTCAAAATCTTAAAAATTGGCAGAAAACCGTTAACCTACCTACTGCATCTATTACAGTCGCCTCTTCAAATATATTCCTTTAATTTTTTTGAGGAATATATTTTAGTACAAACTGACAACATTGCAAGCCACATATATCTGTATCCTGTTGACTTAGTATAAAACTACCAGCCATTTGCACCAACATATTTAGGGGTCACCTAGCATTAGTTGGCACCTGAATCTAGTTTAGTTTTAGGTTAGGGGAGGGCTAGGGGACCAAAAACGGGCCCCTAGGTTTAGGGATCACCTAAGGTAGTTTAGGGGAGTTCTAAATACAAACGAAACTCTTCTCTAATCTAGGCCACCTTATTCTAAGTGACCCCTAAATAGGTAAATATGTTGGTGCAAATGGCTGTACATGATACAGGTAGGTATATACGGCTTGCAACGTTGTCAGTTCGTGCCAAGATATATTCCCCAAAAGAATTGAAGGGACATTATTTGATGAGGCGACTTTACCTAAGAATTCTTCGAAAATGTAAAAATTGCAAATATGTTTAACGGACAAAAGCTTCTAAATAGAGCATATTGCCCTACCTACACCATACTAATAGAACCCAATTCTTTACTGATTTGTTTGCCTATATCACTGAATTATAGAGCCTATATATGTAAACTATAAACCTACCTTATTTTGTTTGGCAACTGGTAAGCTGATGATGTTGATGCTGATTGAACGGCGCACGACACCACGTACTTCTCGTTGATTTTATTAAACAAAACGTAAAATATCGCACGACGACGGACGTGCTTTTGAGCTTTGTGCAATGTGGTCTGAGGCGCTTTCGAGCTAAAGCTGCTCTACACTTTTTTGGGCAAGTGCACTACCTTCTTAAATGAAAAGAGCCTTTTATAAGTTTGCGTTAGATAAGAAGTATCATTTTTGAGCCAATAAAAAGACTGCGCAATACATATTCTAAACATACAACAAAGAGGAGAATAGTTTTTCTTACGTGATTTCTAATATAAATTTTACTTTACGTAATTTTAAAGAAAACAAAAAGAATTTCGTTGATTTTTTACTTCCCTCGCTCTAAGAGGAGGAAGTAATGTAAATGTCAAAAAATCGCATTTCGAGATTTTGAGGAAGGCGAAGGAATTTGGTGGATCTGACTTCAGATGAGCACGAATTCAGACGCAGTCGCTCTGTCTATCTGTCGGTCGGTCTGTCTGTCTGTCTGTCCGTCGCCTCGATATGCGCCACTGTAACTCAAAAACTCCTGCACTGATCCTAACGAAATTTTACACAACGATTACGTGTATTGACGCGCGGAGCCCTATTGTTTTTGAACTTTCCTCCATTTCTCCCTTTGGAACTACCCCTAAAATACCTCATCCCTAAGGAAATCTTAAGACGTATCTCTATCTTGTCGGCCAATTAACCAAGTACACTTTTAAATTTATGGCGAATGCATGACATCTCCAACTGATCGAAATGACACGTTTTTGTTCATAGAGCAACGTCTTGGGTGAAATCTACGTAACGTCACGTCTTCTTTCGTGTTATCCTGACACGTATTGCAGGACAAGGTACCTATTCTTCAGTTTTGAGAGAACACTCCTATAGGAACGCTCACATCAGTGATTTGGACCAATATGGGGAATGCATGACATCTTCAGCTGATCGAAATGACACGTTTTTGTTGATAGAGCAACGTCTAGGGTGAAAACTACGTAACGTCACGTCTTCTTTCGTGTTATCCTGACACGTATTGTAGGATAGAGTACCTATTCTTCAGTTTCCAGAGAACACTCCTATAGGAACGCTCACATCAGTGATTTGGATCAATAGGATAGTTTGACTGCCGGACATTACCGGGCTACCGCATATCAAGAGAACTCTCCTACAACTTACATCTGCTGGTTATGGGGAAGAGAGCGGGTTCTTCTGCGCGAGCGCCGTGGAGCTTTTCAGCTTATCGAACGTTTCGTAACCGCATTGGGGCTTGACTATTGGTTTAGTTTCTCTCGCAACTGAAGAATAGGTATCCAGGCGTACTTTGATCAGCTGGAGCTGTCTCGCGTTCCCCATATATTTAAAACTGCACATGGTTGATTGGTCCACTCGATAGAGATACGTCTTAGGATAGTGTTAACTTTGATAATTGGCTTTAAGTGTCTAATAAAATAAAAACGTTAATTTTAAGTTCCATAAAAGTCTTTGTCACGCAAGTTAGTCGAAAGTAAGTAAATCGTAATTGCGTGTTGTTGCACTTCTAATAATAACCTTGGTTGATAGATAACATAAACATTTTCTTTAAAAAAAAAACGACGCTTTGTTTTCTTTCAGATCTTTCTACTTTCCCGCACGCATATTTTACTTCAATAATAAACCAAAATAAAAGTTACAGCTCAAAAAAATGGGATAAAAACATATCTATACTAACGAGACGGTGGAGTGAATAGGGGTACGCTCTAATTCAATCCAAGGTTCCGTAAGCTTGTTTTTATACAACCTACACTTTTTTAACCTGTATAATTAACTTATAAAAAAAACAGAATTTTTTTCACGCCCAGACGGTTTCGTGCTTCCGGTGAAATAATAAAAAAAATAGTTATTGCCAGCCTCGTCCATTAAATTCATTTCTTCCACAAATACACACTGCAAAGTGTAAAGACAAGATGCCCAAGATCGAAGAAACGTCAAAATTTGGTGCAGAACACCCAAAAATTTAGGTAGGTGCATTTGGGGAGTGAAGGACGAGGAAACTGTCACTTTCTATGAAGCTCAGACACATCTTACCGAAAATGACTAAGAATGCCTATAACGCCGCATTTCTATCTTTCTCTTTTACATGTCAAGAATACCAAATGCTTATCAAATTTCTAGAGAGCTGCACTTACCCATTTTGGGGCAAGTTGCACCCGAGGTCGAACGCGCCTCCGATTTCATGGGTGCGTCCGAAAATTTTCATCTGGATAATGGTGGGAACACACCTTGCTATTTGCGGACAGCGGCTACGGTAATGACGCCCGCCTTGATTTTGCAGTTCACACCACGCGTTTGGTGTCTTGGTGTGTCATTAACTAGGTTTATATCAAAAAATTCCGTCCGTCAATAATTATAATTAGAAGAAGTCGTTTATTTATTTCTACACATGAACATTTTAGACATTTTGTTTTTATATTTCATGCACTTAAAATGGCCAATAAAAAAAAATTATTATTCCTTTTATAGATCGAAAAAAAAAATGAAATCGAATTCAAAAAGTATGTCATGTAAATTTGACTCAATTCTCAACCCAAAGACGGAAACAACGCCTGCTGCAAATGGGATGACATCAATAGGTAGAAAGTTAAAGTTCCATTCTTAAGGTCTTTTTGGTCAGTGTTTTTGTCTCTTTCCTTATTATTATTGTTACTTCTGCGACTGCGCAGTTCCATAACAGAGTTCGGAATTTCCGGAGGAATTACTTTGTGGTTATCGTATCATAAAGTAATTGCGTAAACTGAGAGGTAGTGCACTTATTACGTAACCCTTATTTTGCCCAATTTTGACCCCAACCCGCGATCCCCTATATAACGCTTTGTAACGTTTGGGACTACTCAGCTATACTACTCAGTCATATCAGCTAATACATGACGTCATTGCATTTTTGATATGAAAATTTAAGTATAATCCGGAAATTCATAAAAATTAAAAACTTTTGATTATATACAAATGTAAACATAAACAATTATCTGTAAATTTAAACAATATTCAAAGATATTACACAATCGAGGTCTCCTTCGTTTGCTTATACTTCTGGGAAATTTTAGGACCAAGTTTAACCGTAAATGCCACAAAAAGAAAACGGCATGGGAAGTGCGCAAAATTTGAAAATAGTTGTGCAAAATTAGGCTTCTCGAATGACATATTTTTTTTGAAAAATATTAACTGGGGGGGGGGCAAACTTTTTTGAGAACGCTCTTGTGGGGTACTGAAGAGTGTGCAAAATTGCGCAAAATAGACCTTTCGAATGACACAAAATTTTTTGAAAAATATCGACGGTGGTGGGGGCAAACTTGATATTTTCAGAACCCTCGTGTGGTTTACAGGGAGGTGTGCAAAATTTCAAAATGGGTGTGCAAAATTGTGCAAAATAAGACCTTTCTAACGACACCAAACTTTTTGAAAACTATTGACTGTGGGGAGCAAACTTGATATTTTCAGAAACCTCGTGTGGGTTACAGAGAGGTGTGCAAAATTTTAAAATGGGTGTGCAAAATTGTGCAAAATAAGACCTTTCTAACGACTCCAAACTTTTTGAAAAATATTGACTGGGGGGGGGGCAAACTTGATATTTTCAGAACCCCGTGTAGGTTACAGGGAGGTGTGCAAAATTTTAAAATGGGTGTGCAAAATTGTGCATAATAAGACCTTTCAAATGACATCATAATTTTTGAAAAATATTGACTGGGGGGGGCAACGTCAAGTTTGCCTCCCTCACAGAAAATGGGCTGTAGTTTCTCGTAGGAAGGTGTGCAAAATTTGATTTGTGGTGTGCAAAATTGTGCAAAACTTTGGCATAAAAATTTTTGAGAAAATCGATCTGGGGGGGGGCAAACTTAACTGAGCCTGCCATTTTTAAACTATAAATCACGGGCGGCTTTGGATGACTCAACAATGGTTTCTATGGTGACCTTACATTATCCATTTTGATATCTGACAGTTTGTTAATTAAATTAAACTTGAAAAACTTAATTAAATGGCAACATTTTTAGGTAAGAATAATTAGATTTCTTAACTTTACTATTTAACGATACGCTATTCTTCTTTGACTTTGTGTTTTTTGTTTGCACCCGTATAAAAGCCATGCTTTTCTACTATTTGCGAACCGTTACAGTCTGCAAGAAATCAAAAAAACGTGGAAATGAATGGTAGAAGAATTTTTTTTACTGATTTTTTTAGTCAAGATGCTCTATTTTAAGAATACGATTGATGCCACTCTGGCACGCTTGGGCACTTTTAAGTGAAAAAACTACAAAAAAATATATCTGAACAAAATATTGGTGTGTGGCGTATTATTTTAGTCGGCTTTGAGTCGCCTAAATCCAAATCCGGTATTATTTTTATTCTGGGGGGTACCCCAACGGAGGAGGGTTGATTTTATGAAAAAAATCAACCTACTAACATAGGCATGTAATACATCAATTTTAGGGTTTTTCGGTCAGCTGAATACAAATCTCTAGTTACAAAAAATTGGGGGTAATTTGAAGGAGTGGGGGGTATTTATGGGGTAATCAGTAAAACTGTTTATATGGAGACTTAACGAACAACCTCTGGTCAAGTTTTGTTGCAGATTTCGACAGCCCTGCTCAAGCCCGTTATAAAAATAATTAATATCTTTTGGGCATTATCCACCATTTTGAAATATTCAAGATGGCGGCTTTTGGATCCGCTGAATTCAAATTTGTAGTTAAAAACATTTTTCGGGGTAATTTGAAGAAGTGGGGGGTATTTATGGGGAAAACAGTAAAACTTTATGTTGAGACTTAACGTACAAACTTTATTTAAGTTTTATTGCAGATTTTGACACCTCTGCTCAACCCCGTTATAAAACTAATTAATGACTTTTGGATATCGTCCACCATTTTGAAATATTCAAGATAACGGCCGTGGGCAAAAAATCAAAAGAGAAGCATATACATAGGACACATCAATTATGGGGTTCGTAAGCCCGCTGAATCCAAATCTTTGATTAAAAAAAAAATTTTTGGGGGGCGTAATTTTAAGAGGTGGGGGTAATTTATACATACAATACACTTTATTATATCTTTTTTTACAAATTCTGGGGTTCTGTGGTTAAAAAAAAAATGAGGAGTAAGTACTGGGTAAAATCTAAATACAGTTTTAACGAATAAAATTTATTCAAGTCTTTTTACAGATTTCAATACTGCCCTGCTAATAAAGAGTAGCATAAACGACATTTTTTAACTTTCGAGAGAAAGAGCTTCAAAGTTTTTATATTGGTTTTTAGCCTATAACTTTTTTCCAAAGGTGGTACAAATTTTTTTTATTTTTAGTTAGAAGCACTGCAAAAATTTTTCAAAATATTATTTAAAAATGTTGTCAAGATTTTGTAAAATTACACAAAAACAAAAGCTCATGTGTCTTTTGCTTTGTTTTTTTGCCAACGTCCTTAAAAAAATAAGCATATGTCGCTAAATTGTCACGTATGTTATTTTTTTTAAGTAAAAAGTTTAAAAAACTAGGAAAAAATAGCATATACCCGCACTAACAACACAAAACTAAAGTAAATGGTAAATAAAATACGACGATGCGCTTAGGAAAAGACGCGGGGTATCTCACATTACTTGAGAAGAAGAGCTTATATCCAGAAAGAAAGTTTACTCAAGCGTATGTTACAAAGAAATTAAAGGTATTGCTTAGAAAAAACAGCACAGTGCTAATTTATTGGTACTTGTGGTATTCTTTTTTAGTATTATGAAAGGAAAGTGTGATATATGCTATTTTTTGATATTTATATGCTCTTCTTTCTTCAAATGATAGGTCCCACAAGTAAAAAAAGGAGACACATAAGCTTTATCTAAAAAAATATAAGCGTTGAAATTCAAATTTTTACCCCAAATCTTTTTTTGAATGTTTATTGTGTCCAAGTAGTTACAAAAATGAAAAAAAGTCAATTTCGAAAAAAATATGCTCTTCTTTCTTAGCAGGGCAGAATAGCTCTGGTCAACCCTGTTATACAACGAACTAATGACTTTTAGGCATCATATGGCAGTCTAAGGCAAAATGTCAGAAGTTTTTTGATCCACTAAATTCATATCTCTAGTAAAAAAGAAGAGTGAGGAGGTTAGTCATGGGGTAAACCCTATAATGTGTAGAAAGTGTATTCGCTAAGTTTCCATTTAGTGTTTAGCCCATAAATTACCCCCTACCCCTCCAAATTAACCCCCAAAATTGGTGTATCTTTTGAGTTTTGCTTGCAGCCGCCATCTTGCATATTTCAAAATTGTGGACGATGCCAAAATGTCATTAATTAGTTTTATAACGGGGTTAAGCAGAGCTGCCGAAATATAAAAAAAAATTGAATAAAGTTCGTTCGTTAAGTCTCCTCATAAACAGTTTTACAGTTTTCCTCATAAATACAACCACACTCCTTCATATTACTCCCAAAAATTTTTTTAACTACAAATTTGAATTCAGTGGATCCAAAAACTTTATGCTCATATCCTACAACTCAAAAATTTCCCGATTGGGCTTTAATCATGATTAGATGTTAATCAGTCGTGTTTAGAATGTGGTGTAAACTTTGTTTGCCAAAACTCATTTGAAACTCCGATTAATGTTATTCATGATTAAACCTTAATCCGATAATTTTCATGTTGATGAATATGGACATTAGAATTGATTATGCATATGCTTCTCTTTTGATTTTTTGCACACGGCCGATATCTTGAATAATTCAAAATGCTAGATGATGCCCAAAAGTCGTTAATTAGTTTTATAACAGGGTTGAGCAGAGCTGTCGAAATCTGCAATAACACTTAAATAAAGTTTGTTCGTTAAGTCTCGGCTTAAACAATTTTACTGTTTTTTTCATAAATACTCCCCCCACTCCTTCAAATTGCCGTCAAAAAAATTTTTAACTACAAATTTGGATTCAGCTGGTCCAAAAACCTTAAAATTTTTGATTTTTTGCCCACGGCCGCCATCTTGAATATTTCAAAATGGTGGATGATTCCCAAAAGTCATTAATTAGTTTTATGACGGGGTTGAGCAAAGCTTTCGAAACCTCCAACAAAACTTGAATAAAATCTGTTCATTAAGTGTCCACATAAACAGTTTTACTGATTACTCCCCCACACCTTCAAATTATCCTCAATTTTCTTTTAATTACAGTTTTGTATTCAGCGGACCGAAAAATCCTAAAATTATTATGTATTACATGTATGTGAGTAGGTCGATTTTTTTCATAAAATCAACCCCCCCCCCTCCGTTGAGGTACCCCCCAGAATAATAATACCGGATTTGGATTTAGGCGACTCAAAGCCGACTAAAATGATATGCCACACAGCACACCAATATTTTGTTCAGATAAATTTTTCTGTAGTTTTTTTACTTAAAAATTTCCGCCATCTTGGATTTTTCAAAATGTCCAAGGGTGCCAGAGTGACATCCATCGGATTTTTAAAATAGAGCATCTTGGCTAACAAAATCAGAAAAAAAAATTCTTGTACCATTCATTTCCCACTTGTGGCAAAAATCATGGTTTGGCAACGAGACTATTACTAGAATGGATAAATTTGATGAACGTATAAAAAAAATATTTTTTTTTGCGAATACCTGGAAATGAAACTTGAGGAATTGACTCAATTTTTTGGGCTAAAAATTAATAGGGAATTTTTTTGGGACCCCTGTTAATTTTTTTTTTTTACGTCGGTAACCAGAAAAGGCATGGCAATCGTGTTTTTAATAAAGGTATAAAAAAAAAGTCGAAAAACTTTGCCTAAAGTGTTAAATAGTGGTTTTAGCAAATTAAATTATCTAGAATATTAGCAGTTCTATAAATTAACTATCCAAAGAACATATAAAATTTTGACCCTCCTCCCCAAATTGCGTTTCCCATTACCAATTAAAATCGTTAGTCCATCAAATCGTGTGGGAGGATCTATTCTATCCAGTAAGCCTTAAAAGTCATTTAGTCAATTTATTTAAGTGGGCAGTTTCCCTGCTGAATGGTAAAGGAAAATATGATTTCTAAATGGCCATAATTGCAAATTGACTGGTCCGGCTAATATAAGAGTATATAAGGGTAATAGCGAAAATAATAGAGAGTTAATAGACCACTAATTTATCACCTGATTTGCTTACCGTATTACTGTAATTGGGATGGTAAAAAGAGTTTTTAAAATAAAAACACAAATTACAGTAACATACAAACTGCCAATGTAAATGGAATAGAAAAGAAAACAACAATTTCTGTTTTTGCAAATTCACTTTCCCAAAAAAATAAGCCTAACTAAACAAAACAACCAAATATCACCTACCAGCTGCAGCTTTTGCACATAAATAAATCCGGTTGGTTGCAAAAAATAACCGAGCGGGTCTCGTTAAGCCTCCGTAAGTAACATATTTCGATTCTCCCGTATCCAAAAATAACCGATTTAGCCAACGGTATCACCAATTTTGATAGTCTATTAATGATCTAATGTCGGCGTTATTACGGATATGAGTTTCTGGACCATACCACTGATATTTTTAGCCATCCATACATAGTATGGAGGCTATTGGTATCGGCAAAAAAATGATTTTTTATTTTTACTAAAAATGAGTTATTGGGGTCAAAAAAAACCTAAATACAAAATTTTGGGATAGTGTCAGTATATCTGGGTGTATGTCTGTCTGTTTATCTGTCTGTCTAAGAAATGATAACTCAAAAACAGCTGAACCGATTTCTATGGCCACAGACACGTCGTCGTCGTGTGTCGCATTGAATTGTTTTCCGTAGATAATAGTACCAAATATTTTTTTACTAATTATTGAATACACATCATTAGAAAAATGGTAGACCCGCTACCTCTGCATTCTCGAAAATATTACAAATAAGGTTGCACCGTCTTTAACATTAACTGAGTATCTTTAGTTTTTTCTTAATATTTAAAATTTCCAGCCTTGGCTGAAGAAGGTATTTTATAATCGGAAAAAAATTAAACACTGGGTAAATAATTTAATCCCACAGGAATTTGTGGGAATGTTGTGTTAAGGTAGGTCCTAAACCAAATATGTAATAATTTTTTTGGAAGGATATAGGATCTGAAATAGTAGTTTTAACAACTAGTAGCTAAAATAGTGCTTTTTTTACAAGCGTTGGTTTAAGTAACGAGCGCAGCGAGGTATTTAAAAACGCGAGTAAAAAAAAGCACATTTAGCCGCGAGTTGTTAACACTATTTTTTTAAATACCTTTATCAAAAAATTCAAGAAAAACAGGAAAATACTTTTTTTATAACTTCATCAAAAACATAATTTTAGTAACTGCCTGCAGATAACAAAAGCATGTTTGATTTTTCGTAAATACTGGGTGAAAACTGGCGGAAATGGCTTAATTCTTAGGCAATTATAATTAGATTTTTCAATATTACTATTTTCCGCTATTTCTCTTTAACTTTGGCGGGCCACCTCCTATTACTACTACTGTATTAAGAACTAGGTATTTTTCAAATACTATAAACACTTATTTGACTTTTTGTTTAAAAACTTTTTCTAGTTTTTTGTTATTTTTCAAAAATGACGGATATTTTTGCGAGTAAATATTTTCTTTAATAATATTAGAATATTTTTTGCTCTGATTCTTAACAGGTTTAAAAATAATTCCTTAGCCAACTGACAAAAACCTAATGTAGTTTTTATTTGTGACTATAAAGTATAGTAACAAGCTTACCAGATAGCATTTATGTTCTATAGATATGCCAAATACGTTCTGTAGCTATAATATGTGATTAGTACATACTAAGCATATGATAAAATTGACCTTATTTTATATTTTTATTTATATTTTCTTTTATACTGGGACTTTCCATCCATTACAGGATCAATGCCCAGTCTTAGTGAAGTTTTTTTGCAAAGTTAAAGACAAATACAAAATATCCATGCGTCTAGCCGGGATTCGACGGAAGGTCACGACCTTTCGTGCGGCAGGTAGATACGCTGCCTACTGCGCTACGGCGGCCGGCAGACCTAGGAATGTTCTAAGCAGCGGTGTATCTGCAATGTAACCTATTCTCAGGATGTGCTCATCAGAAAGTGTGCAAATGTTTTTTTGGAACATGCTTAGCATATGGTGTATCGACGAAAATTTTTGTCATCAGGACGACGTATCGACGAAAATCTTTGTCATCAGAACGTTCCTGGGATGTCTCTGTAGAACATTCTAAAGACTCCCTTCCCGAGCCGTCTACAAACTATTTTAAATGTCTCGTATGAACATCCCGGCAAAGTCCCATGAAAACATACCGAGAACCTTAAAATTTTTGACAATTTTTGTCCCTAGGATGTTTCTTGGATATCCTTGTAGAACGCTCCAAAAACGTCCTTAAAACATCCCCAAGATGTCTACAAACTATTTTTAAATATTTCGCTGGACGTCCTGGGAACGTCCTAAAGAAGTACAAAAATAAACGTCAATATTTGTCCCCCGGACGTTTCCAGTACGTTACTTGGGTCCTTGTGGAACGTTTCCAAAACGTCTCCACAACCTCTGGTTAGAACGTTCCAGAAACGTCCGGTTGGAACGTCCAGAGGACTTTAAAATTCACGACAACCTTTATTCCCTGGACATTCCCGTTGCCCTTGCGACTGCAGCAGACGTACAAGGGACGTCCTGTAAGTCGCAACGAGACGTTCATGTGACGTTTTAAAAACGAACTTTGTTATTAGGGTACACCAAGCACCTAAAAAATTAATTTAAGTTAGATTTCTTTGCGTGCAAAAGGTAGTGTGGTGAAAATCACTGTATATGAATTGTCACTTGTTGTTGTTATTTTCTGTTTGATAGTTTTGTCAAAAGTCAATCAAAACTATAATGTTAAATTTTGCTTAATAAAACCTTAAATTAGAAAGGGTTTTCATTATATTCATTACAATTGATTAAATAAAATTTGTTTCCCGAAATCATGGACAAATTCCTAGAAAGATTTGAATCAGATCCAAACAATGTTATTATCCTTTTTTTTCCCAAGATAATAAAAGATGTTCTGCTGAACGAGTTCCAAAACGCTTCAGCACTGATTGCCCTTCACCGACATCCCTCTCTTTTTTTCCTACTACCCAAAGGGACGAGCGAAAGGGGCCGGTAACTTGCCAGAGTCAGCGCTAAAATTTGGCTCATTCAAGCAGGCCGTCGTACGTCAAAAATCCAAAGCATGAATAAATGCAAGTTATTTTAATAAATAGTCACGTTTTATTCGACAAAAATCATAATTTCGGTGAGGTACATTTGTTGAAAATGATAACAAATTTTAGTTCCCTTTGGGCAACCCAAAAGTGCCCATGAAAAATACCTTGGTTAACCTCGGTTTACAGAGTGTGTTCTAAGTGAAGTTTATAACCTTTTGATCCCCGGTTTTGTTATTCAAAGGAGCATATATATCGACCGAAAGCCGCTAGTTAAAGTACCGATACCGTAAGGTGCTTGATCTTAAAGTGATTTCACTCTTGGAAAGTTATACCACAACTGAACAAATTTGGGGGTTAAGTTATGCATATTTCAAACGCCACTAACAGTGTCTCTAGACTTTCCCAGCAATTCAACTTAACTTTAGGAGTTCATCTAATGACAGGCAGGGTGTTGGTTTACATAGAAAAAACAGTATGCGAGTTACATCAAGTACAGCTACCTTATAGTTATGTCTGAATTTTCTTGGTTAGTTTATACTTATCGACTATCCAGTGCAAGGGTGTGAGAAGACTGGTTACAAAGGTACCCGTAGATCTGGCAGTAAACTTAGGGCTGCTTGACTTCCTGAATTACAGCTTATGACGGGTGAAAGGCAATGAATAAAAGCAGTGAAAACAGGCCTCTAAATAAAGGAGAATCAGCGTTAAAATCAGGTATTTTTAGGCATTAATTTAGGCTTGATATCTCTTGTTAATTTATTTGTAAGAGTTTAGAAATAAAATAATAAGAAAAAACTTACTTGATGGTGTGAGGCCTTGTAGAAATTTGTTTGGCATTTAACCCAGTGACGGCACAAAATATTTATTAGCAAAATTGTTCAAATCGACCTTTACAGTCAAAAGCTAGCTAATCAAGCATCTAACAAGCTCTAGCTCTGATAATTTTGCATAAATGTGCATCTAAAGATCAGCTATTTCACAGCTACAATTCTTCCTCTGTGACAGCCACAAAAAAAAAAGAAATTTCCACATGATTTTATAACCAAAAATATTTCAAAAATCCCTAGATTTTAGTGACACTTATGACATTTGAGGTTATTTGTTTACAAATAAATAGGAAAAGTTTATGAAAAGGATAAGTGTTTCCTGAGTTTTTCCTTGACAAAAAAAAGAGATTTTCTTAAGGCTAGAGGTTCTCTATTTATTTAGTTATTTTTCTAAACTCAAACGTTAAAGTTTTAAGAGGACAAATTTTCCTGACCTTGGGAAACTGTGATAAAGGTAGTTTTTGATGAATTACTTATAGTAGCAAAATATTTTATAATCAATCATGACACAAATTAAGTAAGAGATGTTAAGAGTGCCTTCAGTAATGTCACAATACAGTTAGAACATCACACACCAGAGATTTATGCAAAGTAAATTCCAAAGGAAAGATGTTTCAGCAAATAAACCCGTTACAACAAACCTCACTCCGATCAAAAATGGACTCATTGGTTGAAGACCTTTAAAAACTTCATTGCTCATGTACTGGACTGCTCATGTAAGTCACTCAACATATATGTATTTTTCTGAATGTGCTACATATGAATCAGCTTTAACTACTCTTACAAAAATTTTTGTTAAAGAGAAAAATAAAATATTTGCTAGACATTTTTTATCTACTCGAAAGCAGGAGCAAAATGAAAAAATTGATCAATTCGTACAGAGTTTAAAACAACTTGCAAAAAACTGTGAGTTTAAAGCTACATCAGCAAATGAAAATCGAGTACAATCTATACGTGATGCTTTTATAAATGGTTTACATTCTCAAAATATTAGGCAAAGGCTTTTAGAAAATAATACTCTCACTTTGGAAAAAGCTGAAACTTTAGCTAAATCATTAGAATGAGCACAAAAATATTCAGAAGTATACAATACAACGTCGTCAAATTTAGTTTGTATCGTTTCTTCAAGTGCTGTAGTACAATATTGCTCAAGTATGTTATTTCTGCAGTAATAAACGTCACTCAAGATCTATATGTCCTGCACGCGATAGTATATGTACCTTTTGCAATCGAAAAGGACATTTTTTTAAGTGTTGTAGGAATCGACACAGAAATCCCACTGTTGCTTCCGTTATGCCAGAAGAAACAAACTTGGACAGCAGCAGCAGCACCTAAATGTTTAACAAATTTTTTAACGAAAGTTAACATAAATAATGTTTATAATCTGAAGCTTCATTCAAATATATGTGGTCACTGTTTATAGATATTGCGTTTTTGGATAATAAGTACCATGTAAGAACATCAATATTGCCCAATCTTTGTGTAGATGTCATTATTGGCCATGATATTTTGTCACAAAACTCAAAGGTTGAAGTTTCATTTGGTGGTTCCAGAAGCCCTGTTAAATTATGCAGTTTAGCTATATTTAGTAATTTAACTTAAAACTGCAAACCAATAGCTACGAAATCAAGAAAACAAAGGTATGATGATAAAAAATTCATAACTGATGAAGTAAAAAAACTTTTAGCTGAAGGAATAATTGGAAAAAGCAAATCGTCAAGGAGAGCCCAAGCACTTGTAATTACCTCAGAAAATCACAAGAGAATGGTTATAGACTACTCACAAACTATTAGTCGTTTCACCGACATTGATGCATACCCCATACCTAACCTTGAAAATATCATAAATGAAATTGCAAAATACAATATTTTTACTACTATTGACCTCAGACACGCATACTATCAAATACCAATTGAAGAAACTGAAAAACCATGTATTGCTTTTGAAGCTGATGGACAGTTGTTTCAATTTACTAGAGTACCATTTGGTGTAACTAACGGTGTGGCTTGTTTTCAAAGAGTCATTGACGACATAATAAAAGACGAAAATCTAGAAGGAGTATACGCATATTTGGTTGACATAAGAGTGTGTGGGAAAACGCAAGAAGATCATCATCTCAACCTCAATAAATTTTTAAATATTGTAAAGAAGTACAATCTTACTATAAACGACGAGAAGAGTAAGTATTCAAAATCGATAATAAAAATACTTTGATACCTTGTCAAAACTGGAGAAATTCGTCTTGATCCTTCAAGACTAGAGCCACTCATAACATTACCTACTCCTCATAATACTCACTCATTGCAGAGAGCTTTAGGTATGTTTTCCCATTACGCCAGATGGATCCCTCGATTTTCAGAAAAAATTTACCGACTCATAAACTCAAAGTCATTCCCTTTATCATCTTAAGCAATACAAGATTTTCAAGCAGTTAAAAATGATATAGCTAAGTCCGTTGTTAATTCTATTGATTCGGACATTCCATTTGAGGTAGAAACTGATGCATCCAATTACGCTATTGCTGCTTGTCTTAGTCAAACAAATCGACCAGTAGCTTTTTTCTCTAGAAATCTTTCCACAAGTGAACACAAACACTCAGCGATTGAGAAAGAAGCCTATGCAATAGTGGAGTCATTAATAAAATGGAGGCATTAATTTTTTGGGAAAAAGTTTACCTTAATGACTGATCAACAATCGTTGTTTGACATGAATCATTCTAGCAAAATTAAAAATTAAAAAATTCTAAGATGGAGATTAGAACTTTCATGCTACAGCTACGATATAATATATAGGTCAAGAAATACCAATACCTTTGCTGATTCTTTCTCCAAAATATGTGGTACAACAATTCAAACTTCTCTCTTTGACCTTCATAAAGTCCTATGTCATCCTGGTATAACAAGAATGAATCATTGGATAAAGTCTAGAAATCTGCCTTGCTCTATTGAAGAAATTCGTAATATCACTGCATCTTGTCCAATTTGTACTGAAATCAAACCAAAATTTATTAAAGCACAAGGAAAATTAATTCAAGGAACTAAGCCATTTGAAGACTTAATTTAGATTTTAAAGGTCCACTGCCATCATCCTCAAGAAACAAATACCTTTTAAATATAGTCGACGAATACTCAAGATTCCCTTTTGCTTTTCCTTGTCCTGACATGACAGCAAATACCATCATAAAGTGTTTAACCAATTTATTTTCTCTTTTTGGACTGCCTTCATTTATTCATTCCAATCAGGGGTCAGCATTTATGTCTACTGAATTAAAATCATTTTTATATGCAAGAGGTGTAGCAACAAGTCATAATTCTGCATATAATCCCAGAGGAAATGGTCAGATAGAGCGTTATAATGTTATTATTTGGAAGATTACTCTGGACTTAAAAACCATAAACTACAATATAGAAGATTGGGAGAAGGTGATCCAGATGCTTTACACTCTATTAGATTATTGTTATCCACTGCCATAAATTGTACCCCTCATCTGAGGATGTTTCTTCATAATAGAAAATCTACTTTTGGAACTTTAACATCTTCATGGGCACAACCAGGACCTATATTGGTTAGAAAACATGTTGGAAACAGTAAATATTTGATGCCAACCCGGAATATGCTTTAGTTAAATTTGCTAATGGAAAAGAAGTAAACGTTTCTCTTCGACACCTAGCCCCTAGAGGAAATTTAGATCTTTTAGAAGACGATAGTACAGAAGTTGAAAGTTCAACTGATGTGTCTACTCCAAAAGAAAATATACAAACTAGTCAACCTGCAGTTGAATTATCATCAAAACCAACCAGAAGTCATAATACTCCGAAGTACTTATAAGATTATGTCTCACTCTAATCTCCAGGGAAGAATGTGGTGAAAATCACTGTATATGAATTGTCACTTGTTATTGTTATTGTCTGTTTGATACTTTTTGTAATTACGTTTAATACTTTAATTAAGACTTAAGCGTGAATTTGAATAAAAAATGCGCTTCTTCCAATTACTTAATCTAAAAAACTGTTAATCAAATTTGTATCTCAAATTTTGTACGGTGAAAGGTTAAAGCATTATCCCGGAACCATTTCACGGATTTTGCATAATTTTAAGTTTTTGACATAATTTTACGTATCCTAAAAATGTTTAATTCATGGTAAAAATTATCAATTATTTTAAAAAACTAAATAAAAACAAGATATATATTTTTTTTTTTAAATCACGCGAATGGTCTGTGGGGGATACCAGAAGCCTCCGCAGTGCAAAATTTTGTTTATTTTTGATGTGATTTTTATCTGTTGTAAACGACCTGTTTTTCAGTGGCGTAGTCAGGGGGGGTTGGGGGTTAAAACCACCTCCCCAGGAGGTCCAACCCAATCTACAATAAATTAATCATGATAAAGGGTCCCAGGGAGAGCTACAGCTCCCCCACTTTTTTGACCCGTAATATCTTAAATTTTAAAAAAATTATCGGCGGTGCTAGGAAGTCATTAATTTTAACAACAATTTTAGTTTACAAAATGAAGGGAAAATTTAGCGCCCTAATAAATTTACAGAAAAGATTTGTGGCGTAGAGGGCAGTCTAGTCTCCAAGTTGCACCCGGTATAAATTCTTGTGGTACATCGATGTATTTTATAAAATTCGTTTTTTTGCTATCGATTCGTCATAGTAGAAAGCCCGACTGGTGGATGGACTGTGTCTGAAACCAGTCAATGGTAGAACTGGTGGAGAAGGCGAAAAATCCAACAGTTTTTTGTTGGTAAAACTCTCTTTGAGTTGTACGATGTACGGTTTGCAAAAAGTATGCTTTGTGCGATGTATCGTTATGCTATTTTACGATTTGCGGAAAGTATTGTTTTCGCAATGTACGTTTGTGCAAAATACGCTTTGTAAAATGTATTTTTGTACAAACTATGGGACCCCTTGCTTCTCACTCTTTTCGACAAAGAGAGAAATATAAATCAGTGGCAAGACGTTGGACTATAGACCAGGCATTAGTTAACTGTCAAATACTGTGACTAACTTCGCGTCAACTCTTAGCGTCTTTATTTTTGTTTTTCCACCTTTCCCACAAAGATTTTGTTAACACACACGTTACGCATTGGAAAATATTTTAGCAGTACACTTAGCTGGGTTTGATGCGTGTGCTAACACTAGATTTGAAAAAGAAAGAAAATATCGATAGGTTTCAAAACCAACGAAACACACAAATGCAATGGTGGAAAAACAGGATACTCACCGGTTAACTTCAGATGGTAGTCTTCTTTGGGGCACCAGTTCTTCGTTTCTCTGCTCAGCCACTTCTTAGTTGCTAAAGGCACAGTTTTAGAGTTTTTGACCACAAATCGGGTGGATTAGAACAGATAAAAATGATAATAATTCCGAGAGACGAAATCTATGTGTCCGCCATTCACGAATCGTTTTCGCCGTTTTCGCGCAAGTGCGAAATTTGGTACCTTGCGCAAGATTATCATTGTGTGTTTTTCAAATATAAAAATTACCCAAATTTTATTTAGCGTGTGCGCTAACATTACTGACCGCCAAAACACACAAAATTTGATCTAGGCGTGAAATTATAACTTAGAAACTAATGAATAGAATTAATGAAAAGTAGGTATGATTACCAAAAAATATCAAAAAAAAAATATTCTAAACAGACCTACTGAAGTAGAAACGTTTCAATAGGTATAAAATAAATAAAAGTTGATTTTCCTTAGGAAAGGGACACAGTTTTACGACTGGTCGCTTGTAGAAACTGGTTGCCGTTTTTACCGTAGCAACGCGAACATGTCCATCCTCGCCGGGGTGCAACTCAGTGACCCTTCCAAGGACAAGATCATTGAGAGCGATTTCGCGAGGGTGGAAGGGTCCGCAAAAATCAATTGAGACATGTGACAAAGGTTTTAATTGGTTGATTCGATGAAAGGATAAGGAACCCATTTTCGGGGGTTGACAAGGTTTGGGTTTAATTCGGAAACATTGCAAACATCTCGACAACGTTTTCTGTATCGCATTTCGACAGGATAAGATCCAATATTGTTGTAATAGTAAATGATGAAGTGATTTTTGACCTGGATGTAAATGTTTTCTGTGCACCTACTCTATGATAAGCGTTGTTAGACGATGCTTGCTCGGTAAAAGTAAGGGATGTTTAGCTACGTAACAAAGGATTCCTGATCGTTGAAGTCGACCGCCTACCCTGATGAGACCATTGATATCAAGAAAGGGTGAGATTTTTCTGAAAGGTTTAGAAATAGATTTATTGTTGGACAACGTTGAAAGAAGATCAGAAAAGCAAGAGTTTTGAACATGTCTGATAAGAACTAGAAGGGAATTATTCATTTCATCAGGTATAAGATTTGGAATTTTCTCGAAAAGAAGTTGGAGGTTAGACACACGTAGGTTTTTGAAAAGAATGATTTAAAAAGGTAATACGGATTCTGATGACGTAACTTAAGATACGTTGAATTTTTGGTAAGGGTGAAAATTTATTGATAAGAATATCCAGAAAATTAGGAGCAACAATAATGTTTAAAACTGTTTGTTTTTCTTCTAAATCGACATTGGTGCAGTCAAGCGGAGATTGCACACTATTAAAATTAGGCCATTCTTCTTGGTGTAACCACAAGAAGGAGGGTGCATTCCACCACATGTCGTGGGAGATTAGAAGCCGCGTCTGCAGCGTTTTGCGCAGAAGGAATATAAAGCCAAGATGTTGAAGGGATGATGTCCTATATATGATTGACCCTATTGGCCACAAAGGTCTTTAATCGTGTGGGTCATGATACTAGCCAATAAAGAACGATTTGAGAATCGCACCAAGCGTAAATATCAGTGAAGAGAATAGTGTCCGAATAGGTTGAAATAATAAACTGAACTAGATCGCTCAGATTAACAGGCCCGAGAAGCTCTAGTCTAGGTACAGATTGAGTCTTGATAGGAGCAACTCTAGCCGTTGCGCAGATAAGTTATCAAGATATATTGTTTTCTTCCTCTACTAGAAAGTAGACTACGGCCGCATAACCTCGAATACTGGCATCGCTAAACACGTGGATTTGGCAGGATTTATTTTTTGAAAGGATTATTTGTCTAGGTAATTTGAAACTAGATAATAAGGGAAATTCTGAATGTAGACTATTCCATGAATCGATAATAGATGGGAGTGGTTTTTCGTCCCAACCTAGATTTGATGTTCATAATTGTTGCATTATGAATTTAGCTTCAAGCAAAATCGGACATAGAAAACCTAATGGATCAAAGATAGTCCCGATAATGGAAAGAATAGAACGTTTTGTCCACGGCTTAATTTTTCTTTGACACTGATACGTAAAGATGTCAGTTCTATGTTGCCATTGGAGCCCTAAAATTTTAATAAAGTGAGGTTCCTCTTTGTCAAAGGAAAGATTCATTTCAAGATTTTACTATTTTACTAGCGTCAGGAAAACGTTCCTTTTCTTGATCTGCAAGTTCGATAAGAGTACGAATTGCCAAGAAGGGCGAACAAGTCATGCCAAACGTAACAGTATTTAGTTCATATTCAGAAATAGGATCTTGGGGAGAAAATCGCCATAGCATCCTTTTGATATCTATTATCTTAGCTATTGGATTTAATCGAAAAGTGAGTAATAATGATGCGATATTTTTTTGAAGTTTTCGCCCTGATAAGATAGTTTGATTAAGACTAATATTTTTAGGACCAAAGACATATGATTAGTATCGACGTAGTCCGTCATAAAGTAAGTAAAAAACGTCGAAGGGCTTGGAGATAAATATTCCCTAAGTTAGGTTCTGAGTCTTTGAAAGGAAGATCCACCATAAATCGCCCCGAGAAAGTCTGCCAACAGTTTTGCAAAATATATTTTCTGCTTTTTGATCTTCAGGCGACATTAAAGACTTTGCAGGGATATTTTCTAGCTCCCAGAACTTGGAAACAATGACCTCTAAGGGCACATGAAAATTTGTAAAAAAAGAGCTAGTTTGTGCTGAAGAAATAGAGTACTCAATTTTTCCTAAAATTACCCAACCAAAGATTGTTTCTATTGCTGAAGGTTGGCCCTTTTGTCCTCGAGCTCTTCCTTGTTTTAAAACTTGTGCAAATATCTCGCATCCCACGATTAAAAATCTATTGGTTTGGACTCGAAATACGTTGGATCTGCTAATTGTAAACCAATTTTTGTTACATAGAGAAAATGAAGGCCTGTCTGAACAAAGTTTTTGAACAACTAAAGCTTCGAAAGATAACAAAGGTTCAGGTTGTCCTAGTGGTTTCATGTGGCATTGTGAAAGACCTTTGGATGTAAAAGAAGTCATTTGATTAAGTGCATAGATTTCTGTAGAATATTGACGCCTAGGTAAATTAAGGCGGCGAAGACAAAGTTCGCTTATGAAACTTGTTTGTGATCCCGAATCTAAAATGATCCTGACAGGTTGATAGTTGCCAAAACCATCCAAGATATCGACAATAGCTGTAACTAAAAGAAACGTGCCAGAAAATGCGGAAGATATATTTCCAGAAAAAGAAGCGTGAAAACTGGTTTGCTGATTATTTTGAATGTTTGAAGTACTTGTTTCTGGCTGGTTAGTTCCAGAGATATGTAATAGAGAATGATGTATCTTAGATGAGCAAGTGCGACAAGCATACTTTGAGTTACATGAATCCACCCCGTGGGAAGGGTGCATACAATTAAAACATAGTTTCTGTTGATTAATAAACGTAATTCGATCAGTGGGCGTGAGTTCTAGAAACTTGGTCAAAACATGCCCTTGGCGACACTTAAAGCATTTAATGCGTGATTGGGTAGCATTTTGAGTGTTGACCATTGCCGAAAAAGGTGGCGATGGTTTGTTAGAATTTTTTGAAAACTGATTATTATTGGATTGGTACGTAGGTTTGGGTTTCATTGGTTGTAAATGCTGTAGGGATTCTATGGCCTTACATCTATTTTCCAAAAATTGATATAGGGATTGATAGCTGGGGATCTCAACCTGACTATTCGCCATTTCAAAACTAGTACGCGTAGAAATATCTGGTTTTTCTATGAGGATAAAACAAAGTAGGTAATCCCAACTGTCAACATCAAAGGAAAGAGCTTTTAAAACTTCTAAAGATTCCGAAAAAATATCTATTAATGCGCGTAGTTCCTTAGCTGAATAAGTTTTTAACGTGGCCTTCATAATGGCGCCGAGTGCATTGTTTGCGATAAACCTTTTGTTTTGATAACGATTCACCAATTTATTGTAGGCAATTTTATAATTATTTTCACTTATTTGGATCCCAGAAAGTAATCTTAAAGTCTCCCCCTCCAGATACGAAAGCAAATGTTGCAGTTTCCTAACATCGCTAATGTTAGTATTTTGGTCAATGATATTGTTAAATAGGTCGAAAAATGTAGGTCAACTTTCTATCAACCCTAAAAATAGGTATACCCAATTCTTTTAAATGCGGTATTGGATCAGGATGAACATATTGTCCCATAGATGAAGTACTTTGAGGAAAAAGTTTAGTGTGCACAATTTTACATGCATAATAAAAACCCTGAACCTCTGACCTTATCTTATCCTGAGCTGTGTAATCACTATCAGAATCCTTAAATCTTTCATAATTTTCCTTTAAGTCAATATACCTAACGTTAAACTGTTCCTTTGATTGTAAATCAGTACTTGCATTTTGCGAAAATTTGTAGTAATCCGTAATGCTCTCTACAAAAACATTACGTTTTTGAATTGCCTGTTTAAAGGCCTTCGATTGGTTTGACATATTAATTACGTTTTAGTGATATATTGATAATTTTAATAATAACCTCAAATTACTGCACTATATACTTTGATAGACTGAAAGATAAGGCGATACTATGCAGTATTTAATGTTTATTATTATATATTTTTTTGAAAACTGATTTGATTGGAAAGTTGCACTTATGATGAAGCGCACGAATATTACGACACTAAATATTTAAATTGGACCCCTAGCGACAGTTTCCGGGGAAAAAGGTCATGAACGAACGGTGGAAAAAATTCAATGCTTTGATTTTTACTGATGATTCGTGGGTGGCGACAGCGAAACAATCCGATTCGTGGAGATTGAAAAACGATCGAATTGATCGGTTTAAAAAATGACTGTAACAAATGAAATGGTCTGGTAGCTTTGGTTTCAATTTTAAAAATTTACTTTTTGATTTATTACAAAATATCTGAAAGCTGCCAGACAATCATCTCCAAAGCTGAATTCGAGGTATGGCACCAGTTACAAGGCAACTCATGGTTGTCTATTTTCTCCAAACCGACACAATTAACCCTGGCGTGCGAGGATTTACCATTGGAAGATGTTAGAATACTTTCAAAGGGATTATTAAGTTTACAGCCGAAGTGTAAAGCTTACACTCAAAACATAATTTTAGAAACTACAGTAGGAATATCAAGAAACTTTTCAAAACAAGTAATAGATATAAATATTGCTTTAGACGACTGTTGTATTACAAAAGAAATTAAGCTAAATAATACACCAATTGAAAAACCATAAACTCAATCAGCTGGACAAGATGTTGGACGAAGAATTAAAAAACCACTACTATGTACAATAGGCACATTGGTTTACAATAGCCCTTTCACTCGTTGTTTCTGTTGTTATTTTAATATTATTATACAACTTTTTAAAATGGTGCGGTTTGCTAACTTGTTTAAGAAATCTTTTTTGTTGCACCAGGGCACCAAAACATGCTTTTGATTCATGTTGCATAAAGTTTTTTAACACAAATATCAATAACCCTATACCAACCATAAGGCAACAACTCTCTCAAATAATGGAAGACAGAGCTTTAAGAGAAGAAGAAGAAATTGAACTTACTCGATACCTGACACAAGCAGATCAAATACATCAACCAAATTCTCCATCCACATCCTTAAGAAGATCTACAACACTACGGCCAATGATTAAAATGTCATAAACAAAATATTTTATTCTAATTATTATATATTCTAACTATTATAAATATTGTATTTTATTATTTTCTTTTTTTTTACATATTCTTTATTTTTATACATTAGGATTTAATATTCTATAATCGTATATACATATATTTCCTTTCCTTTACACAAAAATTTTTGTAAGGAGGGAAGTTTTATGTACCAGTCTATCCTATAGGTATTTTTTAGGTATTTGTTTACTAATTTCAAAGTTCACGATTTTTCCATCTATCATTTATTTGTCTTCTTTTCATTTGTATATAAACATGCATATTAAGATTTGGTCCCAAATAATCACAACGAAATAATATTGTAGTAAACATAATCATTAGTCGATAAAAATAATTTTTAAGTAGCTCATTTTGTAACATTAGAATCATTATTAGTCAAGCATTACAAGTTTCAAGTCGTATTTTCGTAGCAGTATTTTTGATAAATATATTATAATCAAGAAATTTTAAATACCAAGTACGAAGAATCACAAAATACTTATACTTATATTTAAAATATGTATAACCCGACGATGAAGTTGTCAAATCCTGTTGTATAAACCACAGAAAATATGGAACTTATACGCTAAAAAAGCACACAAAGACATGTGAAACCTACACTGCATCCTTGGTTTGGCCCAGCTCTCAGAAAGTGGATAAGACTAGTGAGAAAGTCGAGGACAATTGGGCCTCAAACAGGTGGGTGTTTTGTCAACTGACAACAAAGGTAGAGCGATTTTGTGTAATCAATATCATATGGTTTGTGATAAAGTTGATTCTGGTATTTTCAGGACATAAATATAACATAAATTTGAGCTCAATCTTTCCCAGAGAATGTAAAACTTCCAAGATTAATGAGGACAGGAATTGAAAAACTCAACAAATGGACCAACACCAGGTTCTACTAGGTTTGTACCATATATGTATGAGGTTAAATATAGGCCTTTCCCAGGCCAAACTTGTAAGCAAGATCTAAAATCTAGCAGGCCATGGAGCCGTCTTAGCTCTGCGCCTTTGCACATGCGCGAAAATTTTACAAGGCGGCCAGTTTCGCGACTTTCGTCTTCGCCCTTCGGTCGAGACGCCATTTTTGTTGATTTGTTTTGATCACACATAGTGGTTTTCCACGTTTTCGTTTACGCAAATTTTTTTATTGTGATATTTTTAATCTTTGGTTACGCAAAAGTTTTTAGGAGTTATAATAAAAACTGTTTATATCTTGGAGCTTAATAAGATGTCGCCGCATAAAAAGACGTGCTGTACGTGTTTATGGATGACGCCAAACTACAAAAGTGAAGTTCCACAGGTTGGTAGCTATTGTTTCTTAAAATTTGAATGAAAAAAAGTAAAAATACCTAAAAATTATTTCTATTCGTATATTTATTTATTTAAAAATAGAAAGTACTGATTTCCTAAAAACGTAAACAAATAGAAAAATTTTGACAACTGCACAGCTGTCTTTCTGGATTTTGGTTGGTTAACCGATGACGATGGACGACCTTCGCCGCCATATTGACAGAAAACTAATGAATTTTCTGTCACTTTTGAGGGAAAATGGCGGCGACGGTGAATCAAAGGACACTAAATCGGTAGGAGTTGATCGGCCTGTATGGAGAGCTCAATAAACATTTTTCTGACTTCCGACCAAATTTGCACCAATCGCGACGTCTCTTTAGGTAAAAAATATTGTAGTTCTTTAAGCGCGACTAAATTGACATCAATCGCGACGTCACTTTAGGTAAAAAATATTGTAGTTCTTCATACCATCTCGAATTATCGTCGTGTTTTCGTTGGAATTTGGAAGTCTTCATCGGAGACGTCATCCAACGGTCACCAACTTGGAAGTGATTTCTAGTAAAATTTCCGGCGTTTCAGTGTTGTTGGTAGCGACGTTTTCGAGTGGAAAGTAATTTAAAATTCCGTCGTCTGAACATCGTTGATGTCTTTCCTTGTTCATTTGGTCAATTTTTCCAAACAGATTCCTACCTCGGTTTAACGTCATGCCGCAACGGCCAATTTCGTAAAAAAAAGTGACGAAAGTTGTCTGTGGGGAACCTAACCTCACTTTTAGATTATGAATTTGGAAATTTAAAAAAAATATGTCTAAAAAAAATTACGGCATATTAACACATTTTATAGAAAAAGCAACAAAAACGCAGTGGTAAGTAAAGCCAAAGAGGTATTTTCCCAGTCTTGATTGATTTATTTTAAAGATAGTCATTTTTGGCACCTACGACAAGTAGGTGGTAATGTTTACGTGTCGTCAGCTAGCATGTCTTATTGAGATAGATACTTACATAAGGTTAAACAGAGTTCAGGATTAGGTCAGCGCTCCATCTTGGATCTACTTCATTGTTTTCCACGAAGTTGATCGATTATTGTTCCTGTGCAAGTATCTGATAAATTCTTACCTTATATATTTTTAGGCATTACCAAAAACGTTAGAGTCAGACGTCGTTGGGTGGGAGAATTTTAGTAGTTCAAATGACTCAAGGTCACAATTTTGTTGGGCATTGGAATTCTAATCTGCAGACGTCGATGGGACGTATTTTTGTGGGGTTCTGGTTAACCTACGCAGGCAAATTAGGTGCATTGATTAACTACGCCAATTTTTTGCCAAACAAATAACATATTTTTTGTAATTTTAATGCTACTTTTTATGATATGTATTAAAAGATGACTTGAAAAACATAGTTTTAAAACTTATTTTTTTTGCAAAAAGATACAAAAAACATCAAATTTGCATTATTTTTGAAGCCCACGCATTTTTTCCACCTAACCTTACTATATTTATCAGTAAAATACCCGTCGCATGTAAATTTCGATGTGGAACATTCCTTAAAAGTCAATTATTATCAATGTTACTTTGTCAACTTGTCCAATTTTTCTCTACTACATTTCTAGTAAAAAAATTTTAACGTCAGTTTTAATAAACTCTCTTGCTTTATGGTTGGTTGGCAGTCGATGTCATTACGACCTAAAATCCACCTATGCGTGCTAACCCAAACTTAAAAATCGCATCAAGCGACTACATTTACAACAACTGCAAATCTCCCATTATTTACGTTACGTGCGGCACTTTTTAAGTCAAGGTGAGCGGCGCAAAGGTGGGAACCAAGCGGTAGATGTGAAAAAGTTTGACTTTGGATGGTCATGGACATGGTTTATCAAGTAGAGACATTAATTTAAGTGTTTTATAGGGTTTTAATGATGTTTTATTTAAAGTATTTAAGTTTATTTAAAAATGTAATTAGAAAAATGAGTTTCATTCTATATTTCCGTTAGAGCTTAACGTCAGTAAAATGTAAAAGAAAAGAACCACAAAATGAAAACCCTGTGATTCATATAAAACAAAATTCACCTTCCTAAAGTTATCAATACAAAGTCAGCAGTACAAAGATTTTACGATTGGAAAAGTTAGTGCTAATTAAGTGCTAATTATATGCCAAGTCACAAAATTTTGCGCTCTTGTAGTATCCGAGATATGACCTGCACTGCTGCCTCCTTATTGAAATGGCAGCATTTAATTTTCTGGACCATTCTGACCACTCTATCACTTTTCTGAACCAATCTAGCATAGTGCACTGCTATCTTTAACGGGGTTAGCTAGCAATGCAGGTCATATCTCAGAAACTACAAGAGCACAAAATTTTGTGACTTGGCATTTAATTAGCACTTAATTGGCACTAATTTTTCCAATCATAAAATCCTTGCACAGCTGACTTTGTAATCCTTTTAGGGACGTACAAAATTCATTTAATCAAACGGATTTACAAGAGTATAGTTTTCAGAGATTATTTTCAAACTGAAACGTGGAAAATTTTGACCCATAGGGAAAAAAAGTGGAACTGGCGGACGGGAGAAGTTTGGATAATGAAAAAGGGTGATCGTGCGTCACGTGACTTTTACTTTTTTTCATTTTTGAAAACCTTTTATCATTATTATTTATTTAATATTTTGTTAATTGTACTCCTGTTGTCTCATAAGACGTCTAACAAGTAAAATAAACGTAAATTATAACATACCACGAGCATCTAACTACCTTCGGAAGGTACATAGTATGGTGTGTAAAACGTCATACCTGGCGTCATGATATGCGTTGTTACCATAGAAATAGAAGAAGTTTGTTACTTGCAAAAATACGAGACAAAAATGTATATTTTTATAGCTCGATATGTTTCGGGATTTTGCTAAAAAGAATTATGTGTTGGTAATGCCTGTTTAAAATAAAATATAAATTAATGCATTTTTACTTACAAACTACCTAGCAGTTTTTAAAAAATTATGTTTCTTTTTTTATTTTTAGGTTGGCAACAATACGAAATATGTCACGTGACTGCTATAACTGTATGTATGGTTTTTAAATGAACCTTGCAGATGTAAAATAAACGTGTCGAATAGAAACTATAGGTCGACTTTTTTTAAATTAAAACGCACTTTATTGAAAAACAGTTTTTGATATCCACGTTTCTATTGTGCAATGTGGCAACAAGGCGAATTAATTCTGGCAATAACATACCTTGACGTCATTAATTTTGCCATACCGGTATGCTGTATTAACCCCGCACAAACAGGGCTTTTGTCGCGGTCATAGAAATATAATGGGTTTATATTTCTAATGTTATCTCCTGACAGATATGCGGGGTCAAAGGGTGTAAAGGCAGGTATTTTTTGTGATGGTGTAGTATGCTGGATCTCTCTTAGATGAATGCATTTAGAAAGAGAAAATAATAGTAACTATGTTAAGCTCGCAGAAACGCGCCTTTTTTTAACCTCACATTATTTGCCAAGGAAGGCCGAAGGTAGCTCTTTAGCTACCTTGATGTAAGGATTCCTTCAAGGGTGTTTTTCACCACTATGGCCCGAAGGCCTTCTTGAAGGAACAAGGGAGTCTTAAAAGAGTCCCTATAATTTGTAGAAAAAATACAATAGAGAAAACGTATTTTATAGAAATGAACAATGGCAAAATCGTATTCTGTAGAAATCGAACTTCGGAGAAATTATACATCGCAGAAATCGTAAAACAGAGAAAACGTAAAACGTAAAAATTGGTAAGGCAAAAATCTGTTCTGTGCCTGACAGCTGTTTGTATGTGCCCTTAGAATAAGAAAGGGTGTAGATCAAGTTATATTTTTTCTAAACCAACCCGACTTCTCCCAACTTAAAAAATTTAAACCAAACCAACCCAACTCAGATCAATCCAAAACACTCAAAAAAAGCAAAACGAACCCACCACTTCTTGAAATTTAGCATAAAAAAATTTAAAAAAAATCTTGTCTACGCCCTTTCTTATTCTAACCTCGCATGCAACCTGTCAGGCAGAGAACAGATTTCGCCCTACCAATTTTTACGTTTTACGGTTTCTCTGTTGTACGATTTCTTTGATGTACTTTTCTCCAAATTTAGATTTCTACAAAATACGATTTTGCCAAAGTTTGTTTCTATAAATAACGATTCCTGCATTTTACTTTTCTTTGTTTTATGGGATCCCCCTTGAAAGACGACTATAAATTTGGGGGTCCCATAGTTTGTATTTTGAACAAACGTACATTGCGTAAACAATACTTTCCGCAAATCGTAAAATAGCATAACGATTCATCGCCCAAAGCATACTTTTTGCAAACCCTACATCGTACATCTCGTACTTTCTACAAATAATATATCTTACAATCGTCTGCTTAAAAATCAGCTGTTTTAATTTAAGCTCAGAATAAATATAATCTTAGAAGGCAAAGATATATTTTTTTTTTTGAATTAAAAAAAAATATAGGTAAAACTAGGGTGGGAACTTTGACTAGAGTAAATCCGGGCCAGAGCCTCAGGATAATTTATGTGGATAAATACGTCGATTATTGAAATTTTTCATGGAATTTTCAGTCATATCTATATTCATTCATATCATTTCCATTATACTACTTTTGTGACAACTTGACTGAGCAAATGTTTATTTAATGTGAGTTAATTTTTAATTAAAAAAAAACCTTAATAAAAATAATACTACATAATACTAAAGTGCTACCTTTAATCCCGCGGCGAAAGATTTGCACGCCGACCGTAGGAGGGGTACAATTGTAGGATGGAAATTTCAGGGCGTCATTATGAGCATTAAATATTATTATTTAATATTATTAATACTAATATTTCAATATTAAAACCAATAATAAAAATTAGTACTTGCATAACAATATTATTTTGATTTTATGATAAAACAATTCAATCTGGTACTGTAGTACAGAATGGACGGATTTTTGTATATGTAATTAAGAAAACGTTTCCTGAGTAACGAGTTTATCAAATGTTAACTAAAAGGTGTTTTATTAAAAGAATAATGAATTACTTTCATTATACAGCAATCATTAAAAAAAATCACTCATAGACGATAATAAATAACCAGTAATTCAGTTGAATCGTTAAATCATGGTCCCAATTGCCAAATCTAATAGTGAGACGTGCAATGGTATAGAGAACTCAGATATTTAACTAAAATATGCATAATTAAATAATATTGCTAGGTACCCACTCCACATATTAGCGTGAAGCGTGCAGTTGAGCGCTAAGCAAGAGTTTAGCATATATTTACTTATTTCGCATGACTCCCATAGCAGCTCCGCTTCGACGTACAAAGGTGCCAGTCCAACTGCAAATGGACTAGAAACCACCTTCAAACGTACGCCATCCGATGCCTGAGTGTGATTAACGAACTGATTATAAATATATACTTATCAAAACGTAATACCTGTTTATGCATAAACATTTAAGATTACTGCTTATATTTAATATTTAAACCAAAAGGATAAACTAATTACTCTGTGAGAAAACTCACCTATTTTTAATTAGGTATATAATATCCAATATTTCTCTTTTATAACACACACATGCACTTGGCACTTATTCAAACTATACTTCCAACTCAATACTAAAATATCTTTTAAGAATCACAAAGCCAATGTTATTAAAACTTTTCTAAGCAATATTACGAGTATCTCGTCGGTTCGTTTTTGTCAACGCTTTTTGAGCTCTACTTAACCCAAACAACCATGTTTAATAATCAATTTTATGGGAGCTCTGTTGCCTTTGATCTAAAATTACTAAAATAATAAAGTAAAGAAAAAACCTACTTCTTACAGTCGGCCATCCAGCAAAAATCTCGTCCCGAGATTTACTGGTGCAATAGGTCCTCGTCCTCCGAAGACAACAGTACGCCATCTTCGCCACTTTCGCTGTCTGTGTCGTCAGATATTCCTCCTGGTAGACACCAAGGTCGCATGCGATCCACAGCTATCGTCTTTTTATATATGGCTGACCTTAGTGTTCTTTGGGAATTACTCATGTCTTTTACCACATAGCGATCATTAGGAAGAACAGTTTTAACCACCATTGGACCACTGTATTGAGATTTCAACTTTCTGCTAGTTCCTTGCGTTGGAATTTGCTTTATAATAACCACTAAATCGCCTTCTTTGTAAATCCTAGACTTTTTGCGATGTTTATCAAAATTCAACTTTTGTTTATCTTGAGTCGTTTTAATTTTATCTGCAGCCTCTTGCCTAATTTTGATTAGATCTTCTAAAAGTAGTCAAATAGCACATACCTCATCTCTTAAAATTGCATCAGTACTATGACGTGGAGTAAAACCAAACATTAATTGACTGAGGGTGTTACCAGTTGATTTGTTGATGACATTGTTAATCGAAAACTGAACCTGTTGTTCATCCCACAGTTCTTCTTCTGGAGCGGATGGCAATAATGCGCTTAATACTGTACTATTGAGTCTTTCGACTTGGCCATTTGCCCTCGGTGTTGCAACTGCATTTTTAATGTGGCGGATATTGTTTTGTTTACAAAATGTAATGAACTTCTTCGACGTGAATGAACTACCTTGATCCGATATTATTGATTTAGGTGTACCGTTGCAAAAATATCTTTGAAATATTCCAATACATATTTGGTTTTTGTACTTTTACAAGCACGTAAAAATGCGAATTTCGTAAATGCGTCTATTCCAACAATAAGGTAGGAATTTCCTCTCTTTGATTTTGGAAATGGTCCCAGATGATCAACATGGAACACATTAAGTGGTTCTTTGCCTTTAGATATCGGATGTAAAAATCCCTCTTTTTTCCAAAATTTCTTTTATTATACAGACAAGGAATACAGCAAGCAATATATTGTTCTACGTATTTCCTCATCCGAGGAAACCAATAGCTCTCGCATAGTCGGTACAGTGTATTTTCAATTCCAAAATGTCCCAAATCATCATGAGAAGCTTTAACTACTTGTTGTCGCATTCCTTTTGGGACTACCCATAATATTCCTCTAGCTGTTATTCTGTATACTCGTCCATCTCTTAAACAATAGTTCTTATAAACTTCTTTTTCATTGTCAGTTTCGGGTTGATTTGAAAGAGTTTTATGAATATCTTTAATTCTTTCATCTGTCAGTTATCCAGATAAAACCTAATCTGCTTCTTCAATTTTAAAAATGATTTCTCATTCTTCTTGTTCCTTACTGTCGAGACAAGCATTGCGACTTAAAGCATCCACATGTTTCATTCGATCACCTGGTCTATACTGTACTTCGAAAGTATACTCCTGTAATTCTACCCACCACCTGGCTATTCGAGGTATTAACTGTTTCTTTTTACTAGAAGCTTTAAGTGAATTGCAATCAGTGATAACCGTAAAAGGCATTCCAAGTATATATGTTCTGAATTTTCTAAGACTTTCAAATACAGCCAGGATCTCTAACTCGTATGAATAGTATATCTGTTCAGTGTTCGACGTCTGTCTACTGTAATATGCAAATGGATTTAAACGGTTGTTTTTATCTTTTTGTAGTAGGATTCCAGCCAGACCAATTTGACTTGCGTCAGTATGAATTTCAGTATGGGCTTCGGGATTGCATAAATTTAATACTGGAAATTTTACTAAAATACTTTGGACTTGTCGAAAAGCTTTTTCTTCATTTTCTTCCCATTTCCATGGTGTGTCCTTTTTCATTAGTGATGTTAATGGTTTACCGATAATAGCATAGTTTGGAACAAAGTGTCGAAAATATCTTATTAGTCCTAAAAACTGACGAATGTTATGTACTGACTTCGGTACAGAAAACTCTCCTACAGCTTTAAGTTTTTCTATTCCAGGTGTCACTTTTCCTCGTTCAATTTCATAACCGAGATAGGTCACAGAAGTTTTTGGAAACTACATTTCTTTAAATTTAACGTCAGTCCTTCTTCTCGAAAAATTTTAAGAGCTTCTTCTAGTACTTCTATCGTTTGCTCTATGGTGGATCCGTATAGAAGTACGTCATCTAAATACAGTGCTGAATTGGCTACAATTGGTCTTAAAATTTTGGTCATTAGCCTTTGGAAGACTCTTGGTGCATTAGACAAACCAAACGGTACTCTGTTGTATTCATACTGCCCTTCTGATGTAACAAAAGCAGTATAGTGTTTTGAATTTTCTTCGAGTGATACTTGATGGTAGCCTGACTTTAAATCCAAACTAATAAAATAGTTTCCAGTCTGTAATTTGTCGATTTGATCGTCTATTCGGGGAAGTAGGTGACTGTCTTTTATAGTCAGACTATTTAATTTTCTGTAATCAACCACTAACCTTTGCTCTCCGCTTTCCTTTTTGACAAGGAGAACTGGCGAAGAATAATCAGAATCTGAATCGCGAATACTGTTATTCATCAGCAATTCGTCGACAATTTCTTTAACTAGTGTCTGTTCAGTTCTTGCCATTCGGTAGGGTCGATAAGTAAAAGGTTTATTTTCTTGTAACTTTATTTCCATCTGTGTTGTTTTAGAACAGCCAAGTTCCTCCATGGTCAAAGCAAAACAGTCTCTATAACTATTAAGTAATTTAAGTAACTGTTGTTTGTGTTTAGCGTCTATAGAGCCTATATTTAGCTGATCTATTAATAAGGGTTGATATTTTGTTGTCTTAATTGCAAAAACGTTACCTGCAGGTTCTTTTTCTTCGATACACGGTATAGCTCTTGATTAATATATTTAATTCTTTTTAAAACAAATATCATTTTCTGTTAAGCTAATACAAGGGACAGCTGTATTTTCATCCTTCTTTAAGGAAATTATTGTTTGTGGTATACAGTACTCTTGGCCTTCTTGCAAACGAATGCTTACTTCAATATATGCATCTCCCTCATAATCATTAGCAAAAACCTGCAGATGGCCCCAATGGTTATTAGGAAGAGTAGAATTTTCTACGATTTTTAATATAATTTTAGAATTTGGTGAATCTAAAACTTTTTTTGGTTCCGGTTTCAAAACTTCTTTAGATTTTAAAGGTTATTTTTTAAGAAATCTTAATGAAATATCATCTTTGACAGTTAGTATACTGGGAAGTTCTGTAAAATTCCTTCCGAGTAAAATGGGTACCTCTTGAGCTGAATCTGATACAACATGTGCTGTGATTTCTGCCTGAACTTCATCAAGTTTTATTTTAAATGTTGTAGTTCCTAATGTTGAAGTTTGCCCTTTGCCATAGCCCTGAAGTACAGTTTTTTTAGAAACATCATTTTGTAGTAATAAACGTCCTACTTCTTGCAGGCAGATAGTGCTGCAGGAACTATCAAAGTCAACGTAGGCCAAAGATGAAATTTTATTAACATAACAATTTTTGTAGAACTTTTGATTTGGATCATCCGATAATAGTCACAATTTAGGGGCTGCGTTTATAGATCTTTTTTTTATATAGCAGTTTTTCTCCAAATGGGCCGGACGACGGCAAAAATTGCATTTTAGCATGATTCTTTGATTTGAAGATGTGGCTACCACCTTTCCTGGGCAAGCGTTTGCAGTATGTCCAAATTGGAAACATCTATAGCATTTTATGGTAGCTTTTGGAGGTGGTTGTGTGTTAAAACGCTGAGCAGTTTTGGATTTCTGGTTTTTTGAATTCTCATAACTTCTCGAAGGCCCTGGCATATTCAAAGAGCTTAGATATGCGTACAATGATTCGGGTGTCTGGTGCTTACCGGCACTGGCTCCTGTCTTTACAATGACGTCATACATTCCGCCTATAATGCAGGAGACAGCATCCTCTCCATAAATTTTGCATCTGTTTAATAATGCCAATTTTTCGTAATAATATTGCGTATAACTTTCGTCAGAGCGTTTCTTTCTTCCCATCATTTCTTCCAAATCAGCATGGTAATATCTTTTTGAAGGGAAACTCAGCTCAATTTTCTGTTTCCATTCCTCCCAACTAAATCTTAGGCTAGGCAAGTTTTTGTACCATACCTCCGCTAAGCCTTGTAATCTGGAGGTCGCAAAAAAAATGGTTGTCTCCTCAGACCATTTAAAAATTTCTCGCAGTTCGTCGACTTTTTGACACGGATCAAATACAGGAATAACATCCCTATTCGCAACAGGGACTGCATTCGATCTATCTGCGGTGGCTTTAATAAATGTGGTCAAAACACCTGTTAATCGTTCAATTGAATCATCTGTGGCACGTGATCTACTACTTGGTGGCGAAACACTACGATCGATAGTGCTTTTGCTTCTACTTTCCAGGGGTAGGGCGCGTTTACGAAGTTAGCTCATGTTTACACGACTATTAAAACGAAAAACAGAAAATCAATAACCAGGCTTCTCGTTTTAAAATTCAATTTTACAAAATTCCTAAATTGATTTTTTTTTTGGTGACGCAATAAAAATGATATCTAGAGTTTTTTTTTGTAAAATGCAAAAATATGTCCGAAAAAAATGCACGCCAGATTGTAAAGGTAAACGTCGGTAACTCCGATAAAATACAAATACGCTCGTAAGCATGCGCATTCCCATTAAACAGAGTGCAGTCTAAACTGTCTAGTCAGAAATGTAGTATAATACAAAAGAATGTCGGTATACTTATATGGGTTAGTATTAGTTTTGTATTCTAGGTGCACTCTTTACAGACAGTATTTTGTTTGTTTTTTTTTTTAATTTTTCTGTAATAGGTTTGTAATTTATTTAACGATATTCATTTTTCTTTAAAGGTAATCCCACTTCTGATAATTTGTAGGATGGAAATTTAAGGGCGTCATTATGAGCATTAAAAAAATATTATTTAGTATAATTAATACTAATATTTCAATATTAAAACCGCTAATAAAAATTAGTACTTACATAACAATATTATTTTGATTTTATTTACTGTAGTACAGAATGGCCTGATTTTTGTATCTGTAATTAAGAAAACGTTTCCTGGGTAACGAGTTTACCAAATGTTAACTAAAAAGGTGTTTTATTAAAAGAATAATGAATTAATTTCATTATACAGCAATCATTAAAAAAAAATCACTCATAGACGATAATAAATAACCAGTAATTCAGTTGAATCGTTAAATCATGGTCCCAATTGCCAAATCTAATAGTGAGACGTGCAATGGTACAGAGAACTCAGATATTTAACTAAAATATGCATAATTAAATAATAGTGCTAGGTACCTACTCCACATATTAGCGTGAAAAGTGCAGTTGAGCGCTAAGCAAGAGTTTAGCATATATTTACTTATTTCGCATGACTCCCATAGCAGCTCCGGTTCGACGTACAAAGATGCCAGTTCATCTGCAAATGGACTAGAAACCACTTTCAAACGTACGCCATCCGATGCCTGAGTATGATTAACGAACTGATTATAAATATATACTTATCAAAACGTAATACCTGTTTATGCATAAACATTTAAGATTACTGCTTATATTTAATATTTAAACCAAAAGGATAAACTAATTACTCTGTGAGAACACTCACCTATTTTTAATTAGGTATATAATATCCAATATTTCTCTTTTATAACACACACATACACTTGGCACTTATTCAAACTATACTTCCAACTCAATACTAAAATATCTTCTAAGAATCACAAAGCCAAAGCCTATTTGTTATTAAAACTTTTCTAAGCAATATTACGAGTATCTCGTCGGTTCGTTTTTGTCAACGCTTTTTGAGCTCTACTTAACCCAAACAACCATATTTAATAATCAATTTTATGGGCGCTCTGTCGCCTTCGATCTAAAATTACTAAAATAATAAAGTGAAGAAAAAACCTACTTCTTACAAAAAAAAACCCATAGTTATCCCAAAAAAAAGATCTAGAAAATGAGATAATATACAGGTTGTCCAATTTAAAAAAGAGATAAGTTTGTGTCATATTTTATTTTTAGGACACCCTGTGTAAAACGGTGTACATTTTTTCGAAACCGCTTTTTTTACCTAAGTAAAATGATCTTATACAGGGTGTTTCAAATTTTCGATGCTCACCATGAGGATCTCCTAAACGGTATAGAGATACAAAAAGGTTATTTAAATTAGGGAAAAGTTGCGCAATTTGATGCTTTGCACAAAACTGAAAAAAACGTTTACAAATTCCGAATAGTTCCGGAGATCCGGCGGAAAAAACCGAAATCTTCATTTTTAGTTTTTATTTTTTTGCGTCCTTATTCTTAAAGCTGTCAAAAAACCCTTAAAACTTTCTACAGGCACTTTTGTAGGATCTACCTAGTGAGAGGTCCGTTTTTGAGACTTGACATTTTAGTGTGACAGGAGCACTGTCAAGTTCATTTTTTCTTATGGACACACCTTTTTTTCTCCTGCCGGTTGGTTTATAAAGGACGATAGATAACATTTTGCAACCTTATTTTGACAAGTCACGTGACGTTTTGGGTTTATGGACCATCATCAGCCCAAATTTAATTTTTACTTTTAACTTTTACTCAAGATTTTTTTTAACATATTTGAAAAATGACTTTTTTTTGACATTTTGTTCTAACAAAATAACTATTTTAAAAATACGTTTTTTCCTTTGTTTTTTTTATCTTTGAATTTGGGCTGATGATGGTCAATTAACTCAAAACGTCAGGTACTTGTTAAAATGAGGTTGTAAAATATCTGTCATCTTTTATGAACCAAACCGCAGGAGAAAAAGATCATGTGTCCATAAGAAAAAATGAACTTTACAGTGCGCCTGTCACACTGAAATGTCAAATCACTAAAATGGACCTCTCATTAGGTAGGTCTTAAAAAAGTGCCTGTGGAAAGTTTTAAGCGTATTTTGACAGCTCTAAAAATAAGGGCGCAAAAAAATAAAAACTAAAAAAAAAGATATCGGTTTTTTTCGTGTATCTCCGGAACTACCCGGAATTTGTAAACTTTTTTTTTGGTTTTAAGAAAAGTGTCAAATTGCGCAACTTTGCCCTAGTTTAAACCTTTTCGTATCCCCTACCGTTTAGGAGATCCCCATGGTGAGCATCGAATTTGGAACACCCTGTATAAGTTTGTTTTTTAAAAACCTATATAATTATCCCAAAAAAATTCTTTATTTCAGACTTTTGGGATACACTCTCTGTATAGGGGTAGATTATATGTTGAGTAAGTTTTTAAGAAAATGCGGCCAATTAAATTTTTAGACATATTTTATGGTTTATCTATTTTTAACTTAGCAAATATGGCCTAATAATTTTAAACATTGTCGTTGGTTTGGTGAAATGACGTCAAAATTTCCACTGCAACGTTGCAGAAAAAGCGCAATCCTACATCGTTTAAGAGATCCCCATGGTGAGCATCGAATTTGGAAGACTCTCTGTATATATATATATAGCTTTTCTCATGGGAACTGATTAAAAAGCATAAAGGTATAACTTATTTCTTTGTTAGAAAATTATATATAGACGAAGCATGAAAAGATTATAAGGCAAATAAAGGAAACCGAAACAGAGAAAACTTATTTACTATTTACATGTAGTGGATGATTTTTTTAAAATTAAAATTAGAGCAAAAATCACTATTTTGGAATTGACTCTAGCTCTATAATATTTTTTCTATGACCGTGCGGGAAACACCACTCTCCCGCAGTGGTGTTTCCCGTACGGCGGCAAAGTATCACTTTTCCGCACTTAGTACGGAACTCCTTTTTTTTCAACTGGTCGTAGTATATATTCTAACTCATGTGTAAAGTATCTTTCCCACCATTGCTGCTTGCCCGAACTCCGATCCGCATCGTTGCCAACGGATGTCGCGTGCGTGGAAGATTAAATTTTCGCACTAGTTACGCACTAGACGGCTGGTCCGAACCTAGCTCCGCGTCGTTTGTGCAACTGCCATCGCGTGCGAAAAAGTATCACTTTCCGCACTTGTTAGGTAAATAACTATTACATACTCGCGTGCGGTAAAGTTTACTTTACAGCACTCGTTTGGGTGCGCAAAGTGTACTTTACCGCATTAAGTGCGGTAAATTTAATGTTATGGCATTTTCCATACTCGGAGCTGCAAAGTGACTACGTTTATTTCAAAAAATTAAAATACAGATATTTATATTTCTTTTTTTGGGAATTTTGTAAACTGTTTTGTACAAATGTGCAAAACACCACTTTTTCCTGCACGCATTTGAGTTCTGAAAGTGCCACTTTCCCGCAAGCATTTGAGTTCAGATAGTGTCACTTTCCCGCACTGAGTGTGGCAACGATCCGGTGGCACCAAAATCACTGAAATTAGACGCATCAAAATTGGTTTTGTAGGTATCACTCCAGTATCGGATACAAGGAAGAAGCGGGGGCTATTACACACCTCAATCCACGTACCCTTTCTTGCTAACTAAATTATTTTCCTACGAGCGCGAGAACAATTAAAAAATCTTGTTCTACTTAAAGAAATTTAAATAAATTAATTTCTTTGTAATATGTTGTAGAGAGGGTCCCAACGAGCAATTTTTGCTAGGGAACTACCACTAATCTATACAGGGTGACCCAGAAATTTTTTACTAAACTTCTTTCGTCTACAACAAAACTATGGGTCTTACATTTTTGATGTTAGTACTAATACCTGTATATGCACAAAGGGCAAGCCAAGAAATGTGCACAAATGATATAGGTTTAAAATTCGCAAATAGTAGTTTAGACAGCTAGTGACTAAAATAGTGCTTTTTTACAAGCTTTAGTTAAATTAAATAACGATCGCAGCGAGGTATTTAAAAACGCGAGTCGAGTAAAAAAAAGCACAGTTTAGCCGCGAGTTGTTAACCCCATTTTTTTAATAGCTTTATTAAAAAATCCAAGAAAAACAGGAAAATACTTTTGTAAATCTTGAATGAAGAGCACTTCTCGCAACACACCATCTTTACACTATAAATCAAGGCGGCTGGTAAATGAAATAACAATGGTTTCCATGGTGTGCCTTTTTTACTCGGTGACGTTCATTGTTGCGACATTTTAATCTTTGCCAGTTTGATATTTTGACGATTCTTTTAAATGATTTTTTCGTAAATACTTGATGAAAATTGGCGGAAATGGCTTCATTTTTAGGCGAGCATAATTAGATTTTTTCAATATTACTATTTTCCTCTATTTTCCTTTAATTTTTGGTAAAAAACGGACAGAATTTTTTTTGCGCCCGTGATAAAAAAAAAGAAGTTTTTTTGAATTGGTAACCAAAAAAGCCATGTTTTATAGTTATCTGCAAACAGTTACTAAAATCATGTTTTTGATGAAGGTATAAAAAAATATACTTTTTTAACTATTTATTACCAAAAACCAACCGACATAAGGCAACATCCTTTAGGAACAATATATTTACCTATATATATATATATATATTGTTATTTGCATTTTACAAAAAATAGTCTTTTATAAAAGTTGCATAGGTTTTAGCACACTATAAAAAACTATAAGTAGCACATATATACATGTTATACATTATAAGTAGCACATATATACATGTTATACATTTTTGAAATCAGCAAAATAAATATATACCGGGTGTTCTCTATTTAAAATAAGAAAGTTGATTTCAAAATTTGACATATGTTGCGATGACATTAGACAATTTTTACATGCATAATTTTTTATAGTGTGCTAAAACCTATGCAACTTTTATAAAAGACTATTTTTTGTAAAATGCAAATAACAGACAAAAGGGGGGGGGGCATTTATAATGAATGACCCTCTGTACGCGTATAGGAGGAGTGTTAAAGGTAAAATTGTTTGCTTTCGTCTCTATAAAATCATTTAAGTGTTGGGAACCCCCCCCCCTGAAACTTATTACTAACTTTGCAAAAGATCTCGTTTTTGTTGACTTTGGAGCTGTAATGTTTAGAATACTTTTATAATTATCACCCCTCAAAAATTTTTCTTATTACGCCACTGATGGACATCACAAAAAATGTTGCTTTAGTTTTTTTTATAGAAAACTGGTTAAAAACATTAATCATTTCGCGAGTTTTGAGCTTAATTTTTTTTACTTACTCTGTATATTCAAAATTTTACAATAAATAAAATCAATTTTTGGAAATTCTTTTTAGGATAACAAGAATCGAGTACAAAGATAAGGGATTTTGACCAATTTCAGCCGTAATTCTTGCATGACTTACCGTGTACAGGGTGTCCCATTTTCGATGGGATCCAATAGGAGACTCCGTTGTTATTGAAAAGATATAGAGACATGCAGTTTTTGCATTACTCTTGAACAGGTATGGGTTCTCTATTTTTATATTTGCTCTTTTGTAGGAAATAAAAGAAGTTTTTAAATTGACATCTGTGTGCAAGTTTAATTCCATTTTTTCCTACAATATGTCGAGCTTCGAGCCTCTAGTTGTGCGCCAAGTTGAACAGGTATGGGTTCTCTATTCTTATATTTTCTCTTTTGTAGGAAATAAAAGAAGTTTTTAAATTGACATCTGTGTATATAATTGTTTTTTTCCTCGGTACAACTTCAGGTTTAAAAACTAAAAAGAGTTAAAAACAAAATATTACCAAAAGCACTGGTTACTTAACTAAATAATTAGAATAAGTATAAATATTTTTTCTACAGAAAACCGCTTAAAGTAAGTATTACAAATATAGAGGTAACAATTTCTATCAGAAAATAATTTAAGTAATACTAAAATTTACAAAAAATGTATAACAATATAATATAACTACAAATCTACACAACTTGTCTTAACTAGAAGGAATTCTAGTTATCAGAACCAGCAATAAAAATTACAAGAATATTAAAAAAAAAATGTTTAATAAAAAAGATATATATATAAGATATATTACCCTCTCTTTTCCCATGAATTTTCCTTTAAAAAACCCCTAATAGTTTTAGTTTATTAAAAAAAAACGCGTACATACCTAAAGACCAGACCCAGTAGATTTTAGGGAAGCTTCCCTAAAATGTACACTTGCCCTTAAGGCTCTATTACTTTCACCTTATTTTGTACAGAGAAAGGCGATGTGTCTCGAAAGCGGACAAAAAAATTGAGATAAAACCGAAGCAGAATTGTTACCGTTTTTTATGCATAAGCCGAGAATCTTTATTGAAATTATTTTATACCAGCTCGTCTGAAAAGTATTATAACTAAAAATATTTAAAATAAATTTGAACCTATACGAGGGACAGGCGTTTCATTACATCTTGCTCCCCCCCCCCTAAACTTGGACAACTAAATTTGGTTGGACAAAGTTGGATGAAAATATGGTTTTAAATGAGACGCATGAAAAATACACCGCTCTCCTAACTTTTCCAGCTCATCCAGAACATAGGTGGCAGCACTGACTTTCTTAACCCTGTAAGGCCCCGTGTAAAGAAGCAACATTTTTCTGATTTTTCTCTCTCTCTTTTAAAAGCACAAGATCACCTGGTTGAAAATCTGGAAAAGGTTTTCATGGGTACCTCACGGCACGTCTAGCAGCCTTTCCCTTTAGGGTGGCATCCGCCAAAATTAGTTTTTCCTCCCAAGACTTTTCTACTATGGGTTGAGATCCCAAAAACTTAGGGGGTAGGAGCCTAGGAGCATTTTGACCAAGTTGCGATTCGTTTGGTGAAAAACCTGTCGATTCATGAGTGACTGAGTTTAAAAATTGTTCAAATTTTTTTATTTCACAAGCCCATTTTGAATGTTGTTCTGAACAATATGTTCGTAAAAGTCTCTCCAGTTCCCGCATGACTCTTTCTGAGGGGTTTGCTGATGCATGTCTCACTGAACTATAGACCAATTTTATGTTTTCCTTCCCACTAAGAACGCTTTTCCAGATTTGAGGTGGATTGGGTTCCATTATCGTGTAAAATACGTGTTGGCTTACCATATATGGGAAAGTATTCCTTCTGCAGCCTATTTAACATGGCTAGCGAATTTGCTTTTTTCAAAGGGAAAAACGTGACGTGTTTTGTAAATAAATTTAGCACCACCAAGACATAAGTTGCTCCCCCTCGACTGCGGATAAGTGGGCCAAAAAGGTACATCGCTATAATGTCATTTTTACCCTTAGGGATGATTTGCAGCTGAGCTGGATGGGGAAGTATTGAAATTTTAGCCCTCTGGCACACGTCACACTGTTTTAAACGTTTTTTAATATTACGATGCATATTTGTCCACCACAATTCCCTACGCATGGCTACCCACGTCTTGTAAACACCGAAATGGCCGGATGTACCGTGATAAGCATCTATAAACGAATCGATTACGCTTCTTGGGACACAAATTAAATAATTTTCCCCCTCAGAGTTTTGTTTATACAAAACACCCTCGTGTAAAACAAAACGCGACAACAGCTGATCGTTGACGTTTCTGACATTCCCGGAGTTGTCAAGATGAGAAATGACGTCACCCAGCTTCGGGTAGGCCCGCTGATAGTGTGGGAGCTGACGAACAATTTTCAGGAAATTAGGAGGTAATTTAAATAAGGATAAAATTTGAAAACATTTTTCTTTTGGAACGGGAAAACGAACACAACTATATCTGCTGAGTCCATCGGCTTGGAAATTCTGGCTGCCTGGAACAAAAATTACATCAAAACTGTACTGCTGAAGAACCAGTGCCCATCGAGCGATCCTGTCGGACAATAACCTACAACGACTGATATACGTGATCGCTTTGTTGTCAGTGTAGAGAGTAAAACGTTGACCTAACAAATAAGTTCGCCATTTTTGGAATGCAAACAGGACAGCGAGGATCTCTTTCTCTGTCGCACAATATCTGCTCTCCCTATCCAGGAACAATCTGGACGCAAAAGCGATCACCCGCCGGATTCCATCGACCACCTGAAACAAAAGACAGCCGTAGTCACTGGCGTCCGACTGGACACAGTAGGGTAAATCGGGGTTGGGATGATACAAGAGGGTATCTTTTTTCAGCAACCCCTTCATCTGGTTGAATGCACGTTCCTCGACGTCTGTCCATTTCCAAGAGGTCTTTTTGCGCAGTAACGCTGTCAAAGGTGCGGAAAATTCGGAAAAATTGTTGGTGAAAATACGATCATACTGACACAAACCCAAAAATGACTGAAGCTGTTTTACATTTTTCGGTGTAACAAAATCCCTAATAGCTTGTACCCGATCTGAATCTGGTTTAATAGTGTCCCCCGTCACGGTATAGCCTAAGTAAGAAATTTCAGTTTGAAACAGTTTACATTTTACGATTTTTACCGTTAAACCGGCCCTTTTTAATCGCGAAAAAACCAAGTCTAGGTGGTGTAGGTGCTCAGTAATGGAAACACTGTATACAAGTAAATCGTCTATAAAATAAGTTAGAAAGTCCTTAAAATCTCCGAAAATTTGATCTATAGCCCTTGTGAAACCTGAAACAGCATTCTGGATGCCAAATGGCATAACTTTAAAAACATAAGTTTTTGTACCTACCATAAACCCTGTGTATTTTTTATCGGATTCCACCAATGGAAGTTGCCAATAGCCGTGTGTGAGATCAATGCTAGACAGATACCTCTTACCTGACATCTTTCTTACAATATCTTCGATTTTTAATGGTTTTTCGAAATCTGGTGACATTACAGAGTTGAGTTTACGTGCGTCCAGACATACCCTAACCTCACCGTTTTTCTTTAGGGTGGTCATTAAGGGTGAGATATATCTAGATTGGGAACGTTCTATTACTCCCCATTCTTCCATTTCTGATAAAGTTTTTTCTACAGCTTCGCGGTGAGCTATCGGAATAGGGTACGGTTTTACGAAAAACGGGGTTTTGTCTAATAATTTAATTTCATGAAAATATTCCGTAGTACGACCCGGTTTACTCGAAAAAATTGCCTGGTGTTTTTTCAATAAATTATAAAACAGTTCCTTTTCCGGAAAATTTAAATTTGTACTATTTACTATTTGTTCGAAAAAATTTCGAGTATCACACACATTTTCACTAGCACCCAGACCATCACATATACTTTCACTTTTAGTTTGGGAAAATTCCATAGAGGTCGCTGCTATCGGTAAACAGCTGTTTTCTGTTTTGAACTTTTTTTGCCAAAATTATTTTTATTAAATACCGAGGAATTATTAAAAAAATTACATTTAAAATAACAAGGAGTGTATAAAAACGGAATACAATTTGACGGATTTTTGACAATACACGTAATATTTAAAGATTTGACGGACTCATGATAAAAATGCGGTTTTTCTGGCACTACAACAAAATTGTTATTGTTTCTTAAAATAATATTTTTTTCTTCAAAATTTATTTGACCTTTAAAAATACGCAAAAAATCACAGCCTAATAAAACATTATGTGTTAACCCTGGAATAACCAAAAACTCTTGAGTGAATGCATTGTTCTCAATGGAAAATGGAATTTCAGGAACAAATTTGTATGGAAAGCCCCAATAACTTTTACCCCTGTACACCTAATATGTGGTATTTCGTTATGAAAATTTGACAGCTGAAGCCACACATCTTCCGATATTGCAGACACACAGCTACCACTGTCAACTAATGCCCAAAAATAAAAATTAAAAAATTGAATTTTGATCTGCGGTGTTTGATTTTCCCCCAAATCATGATCAAAATCACAATCTTTCATTAGGTCGCTGACTGGGTTGTTTAACGGAGAGATGTTTGCCCCCTGAATCTCGGCACCACCCAAGTGGGAGCTTATTCCTGGGTGCTCGATTCGTTTCCCTCCAAGTCCTCAGTATCTTCCAACTCCAATGCATTTATTTTGTTTGCCGAAAAATGTCTATTGTTTTACTGAAAATGCCTGCTATTGGTGGTTTTATTTTGATCTCCCCCCTTTGACTGAGTGAAAAAGTTATTTGAATTTTTGTCCCCAGAAAAATTTTGAGCACTGTTATTTGGCGGTTGTGTGCCAGAAAAATTACGACTTGTATTTTGCTGTTGACTAGAAAAATTACGCGCTGGACTATTTCTAAAACTAGGACTAGGACTAAGACTAAACACATTAAAATTTCCATAGTAGTTCTCTGCCTGCCTCAGCCTTTCCAGGGCACTCTCTATACTATTTAGACCTATTAAAACACAAGAAATGTTGGGAGGGAAATGTCTTGCAATGATTGAAATGAATTGCTTTTCAGTATATGGGGGATCGAAAAATTTGGCCGTAATTACACACCTATTAAAATGCTCCGTAATCGTTTCGCCCCCTTCCTGAAAACGACTAGTTTCCAACTGCAATTTTAGTTTCAGTTGTTGTTCATCCCCCCAAAATTGTTCAATAAAATTTTTTCTGAATGCCCTGTAGGTCTGCAAATGCTTCCCACCATGTTTTTGCATTTTTTTTTAAAAGAGAACTTAAGATAAATTTAATTTTTTGGAATGGATAGCTTGCCGTATCAACTGCCTTTTCTAAAGTTTCTAAAAATTGCATAGGATGCGTTTCCCCCTCATTATCAAATTTAGATAAAATTTTTATCGCCTCTGAAACTGATAAATTTTAAAACAAATTACTATTATTATTGCTACTACTACTACTAGAACTATCTGAACCTGAATTTCCCTTACTAACCCTATTGTTCTCATTTATTACAGTACTAACTATGCTGGTAATCATCCTCTGCAACATATCTTCATTGTTAAAAACATTTTGTTCATCCCTGAATGACCTGGGTGGAGGTGGGTCATTCAAAGGTCTAAAAGTGTTACCTGTATTATGTTCAAACCCCAGCAATGGTGACGTCTGACTGTTCTCGCTGCCCAGATTTCCAGTGTTATCATTTTGTGGTCCAACATCAGATCTTCTACCTCTGCCACGACCGTTTCCATTTACTGGTGTTCTTTGTAGCTGGTTTCCATTTAATGGTGTTCGGGAAAACATGGTTCTAGCTCTCACAGTGGTTTCTTGAAAGTTTAATTCTATTTTTTTCTACAATATGTCGAGCTTCGAGCCTCTAGTTGTGCGCCAAGTTGAACAGGTATGGGTTCTCTACTCTTATATTTGCTCTTTTGTAGGAAATAAAAGAAGTTTTTAAATTGACATCTGTGTATATAATTGTTTCTTTCCTCGGTACAACTTCAGGTTTAAAAACTAAAAAGAGTTAAAAACAAAATATTACCAAAAGCACTGGTTACTTAACTAAATAATTAGAATAAGTATAAATATTTTTTCTACAGAAAACCGCTTAAAGTAAGTATTACAAACATAGAGGTAATAATTTTTATCAGAAAATAATTTAAGTAATACTAAAATTTATAAAAAATGTATAACAATATAATACAACTACAAATCTACACAACTTGTCTTAACTAGAAGGAATTCTAGTTATCAGAACCAGCAATAAAAATTACAAGAATATTTTAAAAAAATGTTTAATAAAAAAGATATATTTTACCCTCTCTTTTCCCATGAATTTTCCTTTAAAAAACCCCTAATAGTTTTAGTTTATTAAAAAAAACGCGTACATACCTAAAGACCAGACCCAGTAGATTTTAGGGAAGCTTCCCTAAAATGTACACTTGCCCTTAAGGCTCTATTAGTTTCACCTTATTTTGTACAGAGAAAGGCGATGTGTCTAGTATGGCAGCTGCTGGAAAAGGAACGATAAATGTTTCTCGAAATCAGACAAAAAAATTGAGATAAAACCGAAGCAGAATTGTTACCGTTTTTTATGCATAAGCCGAGAATCTTTATTGAAATTATTTTATACCAGCTCGTCTGAAAAGTATTATAACTAAAAATATTTAAAATAAATTTGAACCTATACGAGGGACAGGCGTTTCATTACACTCTCTTACCTTTTTGAGCCTTAAAAAATAGAATTAATAGATTTATTCTGTCCCTTGTAGTTTTTGAACTACAGGGAAAAGTTGAAAAATGGTCGGAATTACCAATTGATTAAATCTCCCTTATTTTAAGAGATAATTGAGTTCCTTTAAAATATGTCTGTGGCAACTTTTTCAGAAAAACGCAATGATGCTTTCGAAATTTTAATCCGACGTTTCGTTTTGTAGATACCATCATCAGTATCAAAAAGTTGCATAAACCAAAATTTTTGACTTTATATTTTAGTTTATTTTTATAATATAATATAATAAAATATGATTTTTTTTATTTTGAAGTTTCTATCCCGAAAAAAATTCTTTTTTTTTGGTACGGCCATGTCCCTTTTTAATTTTTTTTTTAAGACCATTTATATTTAACTCCTATATAGTAAACCTGAACAACCCCAATATTATATGAACATACCGGTCCAAGTAGCAATTTGACGTAATATAACGTTGTGCGTTCGTCCGCATTAATAATCGGACGTCGGTCCCCAACGTCCGTTTGGCCTCGAACCATCTCCTTTTTGCACCTATATGGCACATTCAAATGCGAGTCGTGTCTACGTCCAACGCTTTAATTATTAGGGTCTATCGATGTACTTAAACTGACCTGGCGGTAATAGGTACACGGGTCGATCGTACGACGTTGGACGCCATCGGAATTACCTGGGTTTCTACAAAATGTCCAGGATGGAGTAGTGGCCAACGTAAAATATAGTTTTAGCCGAAGTAGAGTAGGTGAGGTAATCTCATTATACCTATTTATATCTTATTAGTTCCATCGGGTAAACTTGTTTGTGAATACAAGCTACCTATATGAAGAACAAAGAATATAACTGTAACTGTAACTGTACTTTATTGTTTTTAAAAATTTTTAAATTTTTATACAATATTGTTCTAAGCCTAGAAATTTGTATAGCGTTAGAAAAAAAAACCTTACAACTAAGGCTAGCAGCAGATAAATGTAAAGAATGCTATGCGTTAATAAACCTCGTAATAACAACTAAAATAGTAACAACTAAAAAATAATTTGGAGACAAAAGCCCTCTTAAAAAATTTTGCTAATACCTGTTTATCTATTCGTTTCTTAAAAAAAACGTAGCTTAAGTATTCCTATTTGCTTGACGTCATGAATAGTTAGATTATCTAGGACTTGTACTATATAGCCCGGATTTGACCATGTTGCAAGGCCTCTATATAAGGGGCAGACAAAGAGAAGGTGGTGGAGTATTTCAGCTTCATACATGTTGCAGACGCTGCATATTTCATTTTGTGCAATTTTGTAGCTTATGCCTTTATATGAAAATTAGCAAATATAAGTAGTAGACACTCGAAGCCTGGCAATTAATCTAATTAGGTTCAATTGGCAATCAAAATTTAGGTATAGTGCACCTTCAGGTGGTGGGTTGAAGTTTGCGTAAAATAGTGTGTACGTTGAGTTATGCGCTATTTGGACATCTTTATTTTAAAGGATTGTATAGAGCTGCTCAAGGACGGCTGCGCGGCGGCTCTTAAGGTCATATGGATTTAATGACCAAAAATCATTTAGACCAAGTTCGTCCGACCATTTTTTTAAGTTATAAGCCCAGTTGAACCTGGCACTTGGCTCTGTCGTGTTGAGAAGTGCTATTTGTCGATTGAGGCAAATCTTTGGCAACCGTGGACCGTCCATAAACAGCAATTTGATAAAAAAGTTTAGCGTCAACTTGAAGACGTAGACTGACAAATGGGTTGACCCTGTTTCACGCCTGACAATGGCCGAGGAGGTAGTACGGATCAATAGTAAAAGATTTTTGTAGAATTATAATTGAGTTTTTTCTAGTACATCGATGTAGCGAGAACCCCAGACAGCTAGGCAACTGGAAAAACTGTTCAAAATTGTTGATTGGAAAAGCATTTTGTTTGTTTGAATATTTCCAGCTTTGACAGTTGAAAGTGTGCTAGCAATGGCTCTGGCTGCCTGTTTTGCTCTCAAGACGGTCGAGTTGGCCATTGCTGCAGCCTGAACCAGAAAAAGTAACGCCAAGATATACGAATTCGTTGACCACCTCCAGCGGTCGGTTGTTTATCTTAAAAGTAAAATTACCTTTGTAGGGACCCCCTGTTCGACTGAAAAAGGCTATTTTGGTTTTGGTTTCGTTAATGGTTAGTTGGTTTAGTTTGGCATATTCCTGTAAAATATTTAGTTTTTTCTGAAGGTCGATCTCCGAGGAAGCCCAATACTACAAGGTCGTCAGCAAAAAGTAATAGAATCAGATCATTCAGGGCATCAAGATATACCCACAGCTCCTTTTTCGCGGAAAAAGCGTTCCATGTCAGCGATAAAGCAATTGAATAGAGTTGGGCTTAGCGATTCGCCTTGCAAAACTCCACTAGTTATATGGAATTTCCGGTTTAACCCATCAGCAGCTCTTATCTGGACAGAGCCTCCCTCATACAGAGACCTAATTGTGCGAATAAAACAGGAACTGAAACCTACATCGTAGAGCTTTGACCAGAGTAGTGTGTGCGAAATTGAGTCGAAAGCTCATTGAAACTATAAATGCAATAAATAAATTGCGATGCTTTAGTCTGAAATGATTGCCCACTACAGACTGTAGGATAAAAACATTATCAGCGCAGCTTCTGCCTTGCCTAAAACCTGACTGTGTCTCAGGGATTATTGGATTGTTGTCTAGCCAAAGGAAAATTCGGTTAAGAAGAATTTGCGTAAAGACTTTAAGGCTACAGCTATGTGGATCTGAAATTATTTGGGTCGTCCCTTGGACCCTTTTTGTGGAGCATAGAAAAAAGGACATTGCACCAAGAAGATGGAACCCTTTGTTGACTCAAAATATGACTGAAAAGAGAGCATAAATACAGACGCCAATTTTGTGGTAAATGTTTTAAAAATTCATATGGAATCCCATCAATTCCTGGCGATTTGTTGTTTTTGCACTTCCGGAGGACCTTATCTAGCTCACTTAGTTCTACGCTCGAGTCCAATAGAGGGTGGGCCATGCCATGAAATACCGTTTTATCAATTATTCTGCTTGGGTAAACTGAGCTAAAATAATTTTCCCACGTGGCTCGGTTCAAGCTAAAGTTAAAGTTAACCCTTTTGATTGATTTTATAGTGCTCCAGAACTCGGATTGATTTTTAACGTCGCGTAAGGAATTAGTTATTTTTGCATTATAATTTTGCTTTTTTTGGCGTAATAGCTTGCGATAATCTCTTCGCATGAGAATATAATCATTACAGGATTCTGTAGCAAATTTATTTTTTTTTAAGTTTCTACACATCTTTCTTATTGGTTATTCTTATGGTTATTCTATGTGTGGCCGCTCGGTTCACTGTCGTACAAAAATTATCGAAACATTGATCCACATCGACAACTGGGGATACATTATTCGCGTTAGCCATAAATTGTTTATAGCGTTGCTCCTGGCATCCGTTCTTCCAGCACAATAAATTTTTTGGGAAAGAGCATGTTTGCATGAAATGCTGTTGGACATGATTGTCTATGGGAAAATTATGAATTGGCAATTTTAACTCGAGGGAGACTGGAAAATGAGATGATAATGTAATTTCGGTGAGAACTGAGAGATCGTTTATTATGAATAGTCCTTCGGTATTTGAAAGAAAAAGATCTATTACGCTACACCCTTGGTGACCTAAAAACGTAAAGTTTGCTGGTCAGTCGCTATTGGTTCGCCCATTGATAATTGAGAAATTGTTTATTGCAATAAAGTCAAGCAAATGAGCACCTCGTGTATTTATAGTATTGTCTAAAGAAGTACGTGGGTGCAAGAGTCCTGAACCCTCAACACCTTCATTCGTTAAAATATTTGCATTGCCAATTCTGGCATTAAAATCGCCACACAATAATAAAAGATTGTTGGGGTTCAGCACGTTGGCCTCCTCTATAGCCACTTGGAATAAATCTAAAACAATTTCTATATTAGTGGCAGGTTTAAAATATACAACAAAAAGCAACATAGCAAAATTTGGACTTATATTTAACTTAAGAGATATCCACCAGTCTGAACTGTCAATCAATGTGGCGTTTAAGAATTTTTTAGAGAAAACGCATATGCCGCCACTTGCGCGACCCCTTGAGACGATTTTATTTGCACTTTTTTATTATTTATTTTTTACAAATTTTTATCGAATAACTCTGGTGAATAGGCATTTATATTTCCCACCACCTAGGTCTCGACAAGACAAATAATGTCGGTATTGTCTATTTCTCCTAACAAAAAATCAAGATTACCAATTCCATCCATATTCAAGCTGATGATGCTAATTAGTTTTTTGAGTTTTGGTTGGCATTGGGCTTCTGAAGTTTTGTGCTGTGGGTATGTTCGGGAGAGAAAGCTTCGTCTCGTCCTCTCTTTTGTGAGATATTAACAATCTGGGGAACACTTTTAATGTACTTGATGGTAATATCGTTTTCACCCATCTTTTTGCGAGTTTCGAGCTCATTTTGAAGGTCTTTGAGGCGTTTAGTTTGATTGTGTGTGAGGTCTGATCGAATTTTCACATCCTTGTACTTGGCAGATTTCTTGAGGCTATCTTTAGTTTTAAGGACAGATAGTGCCTCCGATGGGCAACTTAATGTCAACCGCAATAGTCGTGGACCATCATTACGTCGCTGGCCTATTCTTAGAATTCTTGAAGTGTCAATTGTAGCAAATGTATCTGATAGCTCCGAAAGAGGGTTTTGAGCTCCTGTGAGTCACGTTGTGACTCGACAAAGTTTTCGAAAATAAGGTTCGATCGACGCAGCTCTCGCTCCCTAGCCTCCGAAATAAATTCATCCATATTTGAGCTAAGTAACCCAGTTGCACCGCTCGATTTTATCTGATCCTCGATTTGCGAAATTTGAAGCTTAATTGCCACGTTCTCATCCCTGAGAACCTGTATATCTTGTTGGCATTGCGCAATTTGAAGACTTGTAATTAAATAAAGACTTTTCTCACCCCTGTTTGTGGTTTTTACACCGTATCCTCAGAGGTAGTGGATGAAGCAGGCCATAAGCTATCGATGAACACCGACAAAACACCGGTAAACAGTAAAATTTAACTAATTTTAAACAGAATACTAGCACCTTGACTATATGCTTTGTGTGTAGAAAGTACGAGTTCAACAAGAATATTATTATTTAGAAGCAGTTTATAATAATCATAACAAGACAGGCCTTCCCACATAGCAAAAAAATATTGCATGCATATCCAGCGTATATACGGAGAAGGATATTGCCCTGGATATCACCCAGATATTCACCTGACGTGCATAGAAGCTCCAAAAAAGATCCAATTTAGATCCAGAGGTACCCATTAGGTAACATCCACTGAATATACGTTATAAGTATATTCTGAACATGTATTAATTACTCCACAAAAATATTCGAGTTATATTCTATTACACCAAATTTGATGTTCTATGGTATATCCATTATGGTATATATTTATATATTATATCCTGTCGATATCCGTCACGATATACAAAATGTATATTTGTCCAAATTTTAGTTTATATATAACAATGGTATATCCATAAATGTATATTCTTTTCCATAATATTTTATTAAGGGTATATGTAAGATTTATATTACTGCAATATACTAATCTTTATAACACTGATGTATTGAATAAAGAATCTCCATTACAAATCTATGATCATATATATAAGGTATATAATACGTTTTGTATATACCCTGCATATATTGTCATTTATATTACAACAATATACCCACTTAGCACAATAACAATAATAGGTCGCATCCTAAATTTAGAAAAATTAACGTGAGTAAAATTAAGATCAGAAACAAATGGTAAAAAATATCGTTTTTATGTTATTTATATATCCAAAAAATATAAGGTATCACGTAAAAAAGTGCTGTTTGTTAGTGAAAAAACCTAAAATGCCTAAATTTAATTTAAAAAAAAAAAACGCCTTGGAGAGCTAAAAATTTTTAACAACAATAGTTTAAAATTTTGAAAGGTTTTTAATAAGAAACAAACACTTTTACCTTATTTCTTAATTTAAGCAGTTAAATAACATTTTTTTTATTTAGAAAATACAGAATTAAGCTTTCCATTAAAAAAATCAATTTAAGTCAAAGACAGCAAAGCAGTATATTAACACTCGCAGGCACCATATCGCATTATTACCAGTACATATCCTCATGTTTATCTCGATTCTTTTTGGTGGTTGATATCTGTCTCTATCTACAGCATCCTTAATCAGTTTTTTATGACAATATGAAGCTTTGTATTCGTGGTGGTGAAAGGTAATTTCTTCTTGCTGCAGCTACATCTGGAAATAAAATATTTTTATAAACAGATAATTCGTGGCATATTCATTTTTTAATCAGTTTTTATTCAGTTTGCTGGTGGTACAAAACAACATTTTATAATAAAAAAAAACTATAAAAATAACATGGGCAAAAATTTTCTTAAAAATGTATTATTTTAATCTTTTAAATACAATACTGTAAAACAAAAATTTTTGAAAAAATTAAGTTTATAAAAAAAATATAAAGCCAAATCATTTAAAAAGTAATGTGTGTGAGTAACAAATATAAGTAAAGAAAAAAATTATACAAGTTCTCTAGACTCAACAAAATATGATTATGCCAATTTCTGGCAAATTAATGCGTGAATATCCTGAGCACTTTTATATGGGACCTTTCGGACATCATCAAAGAAACACACTCACAAAAAATCTTTTGTATCGTCTCAATTTTGCTTTAAACTGAATTTAAAAAAAAGTTCCCGACAGTTTATACTACTTACCCTGCAAAGTCTAGATGTTAAGATGGCCGCCAGGATTATTGTCTTTTTCCATGTAAAGGAACCAAAGATAATTTTTGTTGTTTCAAAATTCAGAGGCATGGTAAAAACTACCCATATTTCCATCAAAAGTCCACCTGAAATAGAAATTTGGTGATTGACAGTTACCATTCGTAACAATTTTATCAGGTCAGAACTTATTTTTGAGTAGACTTAATTTCACAAAATCCTTAAATTGTTGCTAATAGTAAAATAAAATTTTCATATTTTATATAGGGAATTTTCACAGATAATTCAAGAAAATAAATTTTGTACTACTAAAGTCACTTTATTTGGATAAAAAAATACAGAAAAAATAAAAATTTGAAATAATAATGAATTAATAATAAATATTGTTCGTGGGTTAAATTTCCATTTAGGTAGGTATTTCATTTCCTGAAACCTCGTTCAGATTTAGATCAGAATGAAATGTTTACCTAAATTATTTATGTTTATAAAATGGCCTGATTTTTAATATGAAAAAAATGTCGAAGGTGCATTTTTTCTCACTCCAACATTTATGAATAAAAAAACTGTAATCGGCTTTATGTACTTACCCTGCAGTCCCCAAGAGATGTAAAGTTACCAAAGATGTTGGAAACAACCAACCAAATTTTCATCAAGTGTCCATCTGAAACAAAAAATAAAACCATACAACTTACATATTTGCTTTTAGAGATCTAATAGGAAAGAAGAAAAATAAAAGTTTCAAAAGGATGCTTCTTTTGCAATACACATAAATAAATAAAATAAAAATATAGGTAAATAACTTTAAATTAATCAGCACAAAACTTTTATAAATTTACAGTGATTTACGAGGTGATTTATCAGCTTTCTAATTTAATATTTGGTAAACACAAAAACCAGTTTTTTTACATTTTCACAAGAAAACCAACCAATACAACCCCAGCAAACCCAACTTAATCCTAAAAAAGGTTGTTTTCGCTCTAGATATAACCATTGTAACTTTAGACACTGTGAAACAAAAATGCAAAATACACTGCCTCCCATATAGGTCAATGTTTCTTTTAATTTTACAGTATAAACCTAGCTTTAGATAACACAACACCTGCTGTTCCTTATTGACATTGACCCTTCTCTGTCCCTTTCTTACGCAGTACGTGAACGTCGAAAAGCAACATATATCGTCAAGTTGAAATTCAGCCATATATATAGATGCATTTATTTCATCTGACGCCACCATTTTGAGCCCACACGAATAAAACAACTTCAATCGCATTTATCTACTTACCTGCAACAACTGGATGTAAGATAGCAATTCCCAGGGGGACAGTCCATTATAGTTTAATCCAACCGATAATAAAAAATATTGTTTTTTGCTACAAAACTTTAGAAAACGTCACAAATTCACTGCACACAACTCGATAAACAAGCAAAACAAACTTAGTTCCGTATTTGCAATGCAGAGGAAGGATTTATTAATCTCGTATCTGATTGGTTGAATTGAAACCACGTGGTACACGCGCTAATGCGTAGAGGAAGATCGAGCTTGCAGGGTCGTATACACCGCTAAGTGGTTAATATTTAAGGCTCCCTCACTAAAGGAATCCTTGAATACATTTTATCAATTTAGTGGTTTTTGATTCACTGAGATAAGAAAATATATATAAGACTAGGGACTATGTGCACCGACAAGTTTGGACACTCGGAGAGAATGTGATTCGCCAAATTTTGGCAAAATGTTAAGTCACAATCTAACCCGCGTTAAAAATATGTATAGCAATATACCTATGATTTTTTAAAGATATATAAAACAAGGAGGATCTGGGTAAGTACATTTTAAAAAAAAAGCATTAAAAAAAAGCAGAAAAATGTTGTAATCTCTAATGTTAACAAAATTTAATTATATATTATAACAATAATATATTTAATAAAGTATTCCATTCCACAAAACAAATATTTGAGCATATTTATTGTGCAAATATTCAAATGATATTGGGCTAGGATATGTCTGCCTTAAATACAAAAAACAGATAAACAGAATATACTCAAACGGATACACACTGAATATTGGGAAAATATTCATATTTTTTTAGATAATTTCTTGCAATAAATTTTATCTAAAAAATATTTAGTATTTTAAATGCAGAGGAAAATATTAAAAATCTTATTTAGAGAATATTACGTGAAAATTATAAAATTTATATATTTAGTTTATATTGAAAAACAAACATTTGGGTAATATTTTATTTTAAAATATTAACTGATATTCGGTTAAAAAATATAAAGCTTATATATAAAAAACATATATTTAGGATGTACAATAGCGCATATACACTGAATATACAGTAAATATCCGTTCATGTTTCCTTTTTTTTGAAACGAATCATGTTTTTTTTTCTAATATATATAAAATATAAATGTAACATAGAAAACGTACATCCTAATTTTAAATATCTTTGTAATATACAATATCCAAGGCTTGCTATGTGGGTTTAACCACAGAGGAAATACCTACGGAACAGAGGAGTAAACCTTATGGAGCCCAGGGAAACCAAAGGGGATCGCATGCTTTTTCTGTGGCGCGAAAGTCTGCGATCCACTGCTGATTTATTCGGCGACGTTGCCCTTGCTGCACAAATATTTTAGTTTGCTGTGAAAATAATTCGGGTGTGGCTCCGATAGCCGACCACGGGCGTCCTCGCTTCAATGACCGGCTCTCCGCTTCGCGACAGAGAAGGGAGAATCGAAAAAACCTGCATTCATTTTTATATAGATTGCATTCATATCTTTTAGTGCAGTGAATTGCTCACGATAAAGCCGTGTGCAGTTTTTTTATGATTACGAGATAAAAAAAAACGCTGATAATTAGGCAGCGAACGGGGAGATATTATTGTTTTTTTTTATTGACGAGTCGGCGGTTGAGATTCATTCTTTTACTTGTTAAGATGTTTTCTAATAAATATTATAGAGGATTATAATCCTTTCTTTGCCTATTCATAAATAGTCATATTTGCAAAAGTTGTTTACATTAAATTGAAGGAAATTATTAACAATTCTATTGCTGAAAAATTAATTGTTGCAAAAGCAATTATTTGTTTTTCCATTTCTGGAGATGTTTTTTAACTGTAACTATAATTTTTTATTATCCCACCAAAAAGTATATGTCAAAACAAAAATACTACGAGAATTTTCCTGAGTAGAATTTTTAATAGAACAAAAAGTGACTTGAACTGAAAAAAACTAATGTCTCAAAAAATTTTTAACTTTTTTATCTAAAAAAAATTGTATTCATTAAGAACACAGAGAGGTATTTCACCAAGTTTCATGACAATGCAATTATTTTCCCTCCTACCCTCTTGCCAACTCCCCACACCCATCAAAAACTAATCAGTTCTGCGTGTGGTGGCAAAGAATGTTTGTGACAAATTTGATAAAAATCGGTTTAGCGGTTTTTGAATTATTGTGTTACAGACAGACCGACGATCCCAATAGCCTCCATACTATGTATGGATGGCTAAAAAGAATGGACTACGAGTCAAGAATTTTTATTGTTTTACTTTGGCATTCGTTAGCACAAATATTAGTGTTGTCCTATTCTTAGCCATCCATTCACATAAAACAAGGAGGATCTGGGTAAGTACATTTTAAAAAAAAGCATTAAAAAAAAGCAGAAAAATGTTGTAATCTCTAATGTTAAAAAAATTTAATTTATTTGGCAACATAGCTGTGCGGTCGTACTAAAAGTAGTTCTGCATAATATTTGGATTTTCTTTAGTTTAAGTTTATAATAATTATCGAAAATATTATCAGTTAACAGTTTAGATAATAGTGCACAGTTTTCATAAAAAAAGATTTGATAAAAATCACATTTATTGTGCTAAAATCGAGTGTTTTTAATTCATTACCGCCAGAACTTTTTTATCGTTTTATTCCTAATTTAAATTTGATACACGGCCAGGGTTGCCGATATTACGGATTTTGACTTTATGATGGGTCCGTCAACTAGAAATAAGACTCCAGTTTTGTGCGGTTATTGTGATCTTAATATTCCAAAGTCGCAAATGAAATTAGAATGTGATCAGTGCAAGAAATCTATTCATCTTGAATGTGCTGAGATAAGTGAGGTTGAGGCAAGGCTCATGAGGGAGCAAGAGAAAGTTTGGAATTGTAGGAAATGTAAGCGATTTAGTATTGCTGCGTTAAGACATAGCAGTTTGAGTCGCGCAAGCCTCTCTTCTACAGCACAGGAAGCAAGTGCAGATTCTGCAGCCATCCATTCAATATTGGTTGAGCTTAAGTCTGATATATGTGCTTTGAAAACCGATATGAATGAAGTTAAAGCATCACTTGATTTTTTCAATACAATGTATGAAGAGCAAAAACAAAGGAACAAAGTACTTGGTGAAATTATTGATGATGTAAAAAAGGAAAATCAAAAACTAAGCCGTGAGCTTTTAGCAGTCCAGAAAAAGATGGTGGAGATGGAATCTGTAAAGATAAGCTATAAGGTCGTCATTAATGGTGCGTTTGATAAAAATGACACTGAATACAACATCAAGGAGAAGTCTCTTAAAGTTCTCAAGTGTGTAGATGGTGAATTTGATGAAAGTTGCGTAAGCCATATTAAACCGCTGTTTGCAAAAGAAAGGCTACCGGTGGTAACCATATCTTTTAAAAGTCACGAACTTGTCAAAAATGTGTTGCAAAAAAAACGCGAAAAGAAAAATCTAACCACTGAAATGTGCGGTATTAATTAAAAATTTGAGCTTCGTATACATTAATGAGCAGTTACCTGTGGCAACTTACAAACTTTTCAAAGAAGCCAAAAAGTTAAGAGGGAGGGGATTTAAATTTGTGTGGTGTTCAAATGGTACAGTCCTGGCCAGAAAAAACTATGGGGATAAACCTGTCAAAATCTGCGATATGGAGCACGTAAGTAATCTACTGGAGCTCCAGGTCAGTGAATAACTCAATTTACTACAATATTCATGGAAAACTTATAGTTCTCATATTTATTTGTATATTTTCTTCTTTTTCCTAATGGAACATAACTCTTTACTAGACTCTTTTAGATGTTTATAAAATAAAGTGTGCAGTCAACCAAATGATCTTAGGTTTATTAATAACGAAAATAGATAATATTAGAGGAATAAGAACAAATTTTAATAACTTGCTGCTTTTACTTAGCTCTCTAGATATATGTTTCGATGTTATCATACTGTCTGAAACACATTTCGTACAGAATTTAAATGAATTTTTAATTCCCCATTACTCAGTTTTTTATAACGAAAGCACAATAAATTGATGTGATGGCACAATTATTTTGGCTAAAAAAGAGCTGATTCAAAAAAGTCAAATCATTTGTGTAGACAATACAAAATTTTTACGTATCGAAATTTTGAAAGAAAAGAAAAGGTATGGTATTATCGCAAACTATAGGATCCAAATAAATATTGGGAAATTCTGCATAGATTATTTTCAGAAAAATATTTTACTTCGTGTAACGAAGAGATTTTTTCAGGAGATATCAATATTAACATTTTTGGGTATTTTCCATTTATAAATAGTGTCACTAGAGGTACTTCATCTAGCTGTTTGGACCACTTTTTTGTTAAAGGTTCAAACAATTGCGAAGGTTTAATAATTGACAGCGATATAATTGATCACTTCCCTATTATTTTAAATATAAAATTTAGTGTCAATTCCGAGAGCACACCTCAACAGAAGATACATAGTAGACTTGAAAGAACTAGTTTGTGTAAAGCTCTAGAAACAGAGTCATGGGTTGACATTTTAAAACAAACGTCCAGCAATGTTATTGCTACTAAACTAAGCGATGTTTTAAAATTACATATTGATAATACAACATCGATAGTGCAGATTAAAAGTAAAAAAAGGTGCCTAAAACCGTGGATAACCTCTGGTTTAGTTAACTGTATTCGTCAAAGAAATATTCTAAAAAAGGAATCTTTTCTAACTCCTGAAAGGTTTCAAAAATATATTGATTATCGTAAAAACCTGTCTAAAATCATGAACAAGGCAAAAACTTTATATTTCAAAAATAAAATTAACAACAATTTGAATGATCCAAAAAATGTCTGGAAAGTTATAAATGAGGCTACCAATGAGTCTGTCAGTGATTCAAAAATAAACGCCATAAAAACAAGTAAAAATGGAATAACATCGGACAATAATTCAATTGCAAAAGAATTTAATAGTTTTTTTATTTCAGTCGGTGTTAGCTTGGCAAAAAAAAATAAAAAATACAATAAAATAGATGGGTTAAAGAAAGCTGCAATAAAAAACACAATAGTTTTTGAACCTATCACTGAGAGCGACATGCTCTGTGTTATCAACTCCTTAAAAAACTCAGGCTCATATGGAGAGGATGGAATAACAGCTGATATTATAAAGGACAATCATCAAAGCTTGCTGAAACCTCTTTTACATCTCACGAACTCTATTTTATTTACGGGTGAGTACCCCGATGTCTTAAAAATGTCTATTGTAATTCCTCTTTTTAAAACGGCGATAGAACAGATACTAATAACTATAGGCCTATAGCGTTAACAAGCGTACTCAGTAAAATTACTGAAAAATGTATTAAAATAAGACTTACTGATTTTCTAGAGAAAAATAATATTTTATCTGAGCATCAATTTGGCTTTAAAACAGGATGTTCTACAGATAATGCTTTGCATGAAGTACTTTTATTGCGGAAAGCTTTAATATGCATCGAAAACCCATTGCAGTATTTTTAGATTTAAAAAAGGCTTTTGATACCGTGGATCACTCAATTTTACTGGAGAGGTTGAATTATATTGGTGTTAGGGGTTTGGGAAACAACTTATTTAAATCTTATCTGACTGGGCGTGTGCAAAAGGTTAAGATTAACGATGTTTACAGCGATAGTGCTGACGTACGCATTGGTGTGCCTCAAGGAACGCTACTCGGTCCAATTTTGTTTTTAATTTATGTGAATAGCCTCTTGCAATATCAGGACTCGGGAAAATTAATATGTTTCGCAGACGACACAGTTTTGCTAATAAGAGCAACATCATGGTTCCTGGCTTGCCAAAAATCTGAAAAAGCATTACATAAAATTAGATGTTGGCTTGATGAAAACCAACTTACCTTAAATACAGATAAAACGGTTTTTATTGATTTTGCCATGAACTCAAGAGGACTTTCAGACATTGTTTCGCTTCGGCTACATGATCCTTCCTGTTCTTTAAAACCTAATGAATGTAACTGCACTACGGAAATTAAACGAACTAGTTCCGTCAAGTATCTTGGTGTTTATATCGACAGATTTTTGACATGGGACGTACATATTAATTATGTAGCAACCAAGATTAAGAAAGTAATTTTCAAATTTTACGAACTGAGAAATATTTTAACATTAAGTCTACTAAAATTAGTTTACTCTACTTTGGTTGAGTCTCTCTTAAACTATGGTATTGTTTGTTGGGGTGCAGCTTCAGAATCTGCTCTTGAATCCTTGATCATTGCTCAAAAATATGTGTTAAAAGTCATGTTTTGTAAACCTAAGAGATACCCAACTGATCAACTTTTTCAGGTATCTAAGCAACTTACTATCAGGGAACTTTTTTGCTTCGTCTTGTAATTTTTGCTGTAAAAAATCAACTCTTTCAAAGAATGGTTAAGCATTCGATAATAACTAGAGCAGTAAGTCGTACTGATTTTTACATACCGTTTCAAAATTTTAGCGTTACTCAATAAACTACATAGGTCCTATTCTAATTAATACTATTCCTAATAACTTGCATAAACAAAAAGTTAAACAATTACCTAAACTTAAAATCAAACTATGGTTAAGAGACAATTTTCATACTATATCCAAAAAAATTTCCTGGCTATAAAACAAATTCAATATTTAATATATTTTTTCTCTTTTTTTTTTTGTTACATATACTTTAAGTATTTGTGTTATATTTTAGTCTACTATTGCTGAGCTAATATTGCTATTATAAGGATTAAATTTAGTTTTTTTTGTATAATTTAAGAGACACACACATATCTCTGGATACATGCTGTTTTCTTAAATGACATACATTGTAAATTACGTTGTATTAATACTTGAATTAAATAAATTAAATAAATAAATAAATTCATAGTATGGAGACTATTGGGATCGTCAAAAAACAAGTTTTTTATTTCCATTAAAAATAAGTTATTTAGGTCAAAAAAAACCTATATACAAAATTTTGTCATGTCTGTAACATGAATACTTAAAAATCGCTTGATCGATTTTTATCCAATTTGGCACAAATATTCTTTGTCACCAGACGCAGAGCTGATTAGTTTTTGATGGGGGTGGGGGGTTGGAGGGGAGATTAAACTATAAAAAAAAATTGTAACTCACGAACCGTAGCAGCTAGCGACACGCGGTTTTCACATTAAGATAAATAATTGCATTTTCAACCCCAAGAAAAAAAATGTAAAAAAAAAACAAAAAAATTAAAAAAAAATAATTTTTTTAAAAGATTTTTTTGTCGCTATACGTGCCTGCTGGCGCCATTATTTTTTAGAACCTGTTGTACATTCTAAACAATTATAATTAAAAAATTGATATTTTCAACGCAAAAAAATCGCGCCCGCAGGCACATATAGCCCATAAGATCTTTAAAAAAAAATAAAAAAAAACAAAAATTTTCTTTACAAATTTTTTTTTTTTTTTGGTTGAAAATGCAATTTGGGAAAACCGCGTGACGCTAGCTGCTACGGTTCGTGAGTTACAATTTTTTTTAAAGTTTAATCCCCCCTCCTACCCTCTTGCTAACTCCTCACCCCCATCAAAAACTAATCAGCACTGCGTCTGGTGCCAGATAATTTTTGTGCCGAATTTGATAAAAATCGATTAAGTGGTTTTTGAGTAATCGTGTTACAGACAGACAGACAGACAGACATTCAGACACCATAACAAAATTTTGTATTTAGGTCTATTTTGACACAAATAAAATAAACCTTGAGTCCGAAGAATCAGCCCTAATATCCAAATTGAAAGCAGCATGCAACTTCGACTTGACTATTCAAAACATGCATATAACGCCGAAGTAATGACTTCTAGTTTGAAAGTAAATTTCAAGTTTAGTCGTGAAAGTGGTGGGGAAGTACTTTTTTTAATAAAAAAAAGACCAACCTGAAACTCTCCTAAATCTAATATAAAAAGAATTATGAAAATCGATTGAAAAGTTATGATAGAAATAAAACTCTTCATGTGGTGCAATGGGCCCGGAAAAGCAACACAGGCATGGGCGTAGGGAGGGAGGCCATAGCCACTCTGGGATTTATAAAAGAAATACTTTTAAACAAATTAATATCTCACCGATAGAAAAGAGGTACAGAATTTGAAAAATGTCTCCATTAAAAATAGGTCGGTATACATATATATTTAAAGTTTTATTATTTCCCAAAGAACAGCTTGGCCCCCCTTGTGGATTATTCTGGCTACGCCCATGGACCCAGGTATCCAAATTGAACTCAGCATGCGTCGTCGAATTAATAATATAATATTATAGTTAAAAGTGACGATTTCTTATATACGTTTTAGCTATCATAATGATTTTTCAAATATTGAACTGTGAAAGTGCAGGGAACCACACTAAAGGTCTCCTGAATCGATAAAAAAAAAGAATTATTAAAAAATAAAAAAAACGTACTGTCAAACTTATAACCAGTGTACAGATATTTGACATTTGTGCGTTCCCATACTAATTTTGTTTAATATTCTTAAAATCGCTTACATAAAAAAAATCAATAACCGATTACAACATCTATTTGGACGAAAAAAATAAAAAGGAGACGGTATTTAATTTACTACGTTTATACGCGCCTAAAAAAGGTTTTATATAAGAATGGTTTTAAATAAAGTAGCTTTCTCCTTCATTAAAATAGTTTTCTAACAGCTGTTCGATGTACTGTCAATCATCTTGCCTTACAGTTTCTCACAAATTAAAATATATATTGTTATATTAAAAAATCCTTATACTATACCAGCGTATATACGAAAACGGAGAATGATATTGCCCTGGATATCACCCAGATATTCACCCGACGTGCATAGGAGCTCCAAGACAGATCCAATTTAGATCCAGAGGTACCCATTAGGTAACATCCACTGAATATACGTTATAAGTATATTCTGAACATGTATTAATTACTCCACAAAAATATTCGAGTTATATTCTATTACACCAAATTTGATGTTCTATGGTATATCCATTATGGTATATATTTATATATAGTATATCCTGTCGATATCCATCACGACACATAAAATGTATATTTGTCTAAATTTTAGTTTATATATAACAATGGTATATCCATAAAAGTATGTTCTTTTCGTATCCATAATATTTTATTGAGGGTATATAAAAGATTTTATATTACAAAAATAATATACAGACTTAGCACAATAACAATAATAGGTCGCATCCTAAATTTAGAAAAATTAACGTGAGTAAAATTATCATCAGAAACACATGCTTTCACATAAATAAGCATTTTTTTAAATGGTAGAAAATATCATTTTTTATGTTATTTATATATCCAAAAAATATACAGTATCACGTAAAAAAGTGCTGTTTGTTAGTAAAAAAAACTAAAATGCCTAAATTTAATTTTTAAAAAAATAAAAACGCCTTGGACAGCTAAAAATTTTTAACAACAATAGTTTAAAATTTTGAAAGGTTTTTTTAATAATAAATAAATACTTTTTCCTCATTTTTTAATTTAAGCAGTTGAATTACATTTTTTTCATTTTATTTAGAAAATACAGAATTAAGCTTTCCATTAAAAATTTAGTTTAAGTCAAAGAGAGCAAAGCAGTATATTAAGACTCGCAGGCACCATATCGCATTATTACCAGTACATATCCTCATGTTTAGCTCTATTCTTTTTGGTGGTTGATATCTGTCTCTATCTGCAGCATCCTTAATCAGTTTTCTATGACAATATGAGGCTTCGTATTCGTGGTGGTGCATAAAGAAAGGGAATTTCTTCTTGCTACATCTGGAAATAAAATATTTTTATAAACAGATAATACGTGGCATATTCATATTTTAATTAGTTTTATGAGTTTTTATGCAGTTTGCTGGTGGTACAAAGCAAGATTTTATAATAAAAAAAGTATAAAAATGCCATAGTCAAATTTTTTTTAAAAAATGTGTTATTTTAATCTTTTAAATAGCTGTAAAACAAAAATTTTAGAAAAAATTAAGTTTATAAAAAAAATATAAAGCCAAAACTTTTCAAAAAGTAATGTTTAACTTTATTAACAAATATAATAAGTAAAGAAATAATATAAGTAAAGAAAAAAATTATATAAGTTCTCTAGACTCAACAAAAAATGATTATGCCAATTTCTGGCAAATTAATGCGTGAATATCCTGAGCACTTTTATATGGGACCTTTTGGACATCATCGTTTTAGTTTTTAACAAAAGTAATACATAAAAAACTAAAAAGAACAGTCTATAAAAAGACACACACACACACAAAATCTATTGTAGCGTCTCAATTTTGCTTTAAACTAAATTTTAAAAAAAGTTCCCGACAGTTTATGCTACTTACCCTGCAAAGTCTAGATGTTAAGATGGCCACCGGGATTATTGTGTTTTTCCATGTAAAGGAACCAAAGATATAATTTTTGTTGTTTCAAAATTGAGAGGCATGGTAAAAACTACTCATATTTTCATCAAAAGTCCACCTTAAATAGAAATTTGGTGATTAACAGTTACCATTCCTACCGATTTTATCAGGGCAACTTATTTTTGAGTAGTCTTAATTTCACAAAATCCTTAAATTGTTGCTAATAGTAAAATAAAATTTTAATATTTTATACAGGGAATTTTCACAGATAATTCAAGAAAATGAATTATGTGCTGCTAAAGTCACTTTATTTGGATAAAAAATACAAAAAAAAATTAAAATTACAACTTTGAAATAATAATCAATTAATAATAAATCTTGTTCGTGGGTCTCCATTTAGGTAGGTATTTCATTTCCTGAAACCTCGTCCAGATTTGGATCAGACTGAAATGTTTACTTAAATTATTTATGTTTATAAAATGGCCTGATTTTTGGTATGGAAAAAATGGCCCAGGTGCATGTGACTCCACCATTTATGAATAATAAAAACTTTAATCCGCTTTATCTACTTACCCTGCAGTCCCCAAGAGATGTAATGTTACCAAAGATGGTAGGAACAACCGAGGGAACCACCAACCAAATTTTCATCAAGTGTCCATCTGAAACAAAAAATAAAACCATACAACGTATATATTTGCTTTTAGAGATCTAATAGGAAAGCAGAAAAATAAAAGTGTCAAAAGGATTCTTCTTTTACACCACAACATAAATAAATAAAATAAAAATATAGGTAAATAACTTTAAAATAATCAGCAGAAAACTTTTATAAAGGTACAGAAATGTGGATGTCAGTGATTTACAAGGTGATTTATCGGCTTTCTAATTTAATATTTGGTAAACACAAAAACCAGTTTTTTTACATTTTCACAAGAAAAAAAAACCAATACAACCCCAGCAAACCCAACTTAACCCTAAAAATGGTTGTTTTCGCTCTAGATATAACCGTCGTAACTTTAGACACTGTGAAACAAAAATGCAAAATACACTACCTCCCATATACCTAGGTCAATGTTTCTTTTAATTTTACAGTGTAAACCTAGCTTTAGATAAAACAACACCTGCTGTTCCTGATTGACGTTGACCCTTCTCTGTCCCTTTTTTACGCAGTGAGTCAACGTCAAAAAGCAACATATATCGTCAAGTTGAAATTCAGCTACATATATAGATGCATTTATTTCATCTGGCGCCACCATTTTGAGCCCACACGAATAAAACAACTTCAATCGCGTTTATCTACTTACCTGCAACAACCGATAATAAAAAATATTGTCTTTTGCTACAAAACTTTAGAAAATGGCACAAACTCACTGCACACATAAACAAGTGAAACAAGCTTAGTTCTGTATTTGCAAGAGGAAGGATTTATTAATCTCGTATCTGATTGGTTGAGTTGAAACCACGCTCTAGCGAATCAAAATGCGTAACACCGAGCTCGTAGGGTCGTATACACCGCTAAGTGGTTAATATTTAAGGCTCCCTCACTAAAGGAATCCTTTAATACATTTCATCAATTTAGTGGTTTTTGATTCACTGAGATAATGTGATTCGCCAAATGTTGCCAAGATGTTAAGTCACAACCTAACCCGCGTAAAAAATATGTTAACTAGGTATAGCCATATACCTACGATTTTTTAAAGATATATAAAACAAGAAGGATATGGGTTAAGTACATTTTAAAAAAAAGCAGGAAAATGTTGTGCTAATGCTAAAAAAATGTAATTATATAATTATATATTATAACAATAATAATATATATTATAACAATAATATATTTAAAGTATTCAATTTCACAAACAATTTGGGCATATTTATTGTGCAAATATTTAAATGATATTGGGCTAGGATATGTCTGCCTTAAATACAAAAAACAGATAAACTAAAATATGAAGTAAAACATCCCAGACAGCACAAATTGTCCATCGGACAGCCATTTTTTTCCAATACCGCCCGCATTGTTCATGGACCATTTACGGACGGATCCACTGGACAAAGGTTTGTCCTGCTCCAGTGGATGACAAAAAAACTGAATCCAAAGGACTTCCAATTTTGATCCATAAAGAACTGCTTTTTTCTGTTATAGTGTTTGGATATCCAATGGATAATGATTTTTCTTGGACCATCGGACCAAAAATAAACTATATCCGGCGGACGTTCATTTTGTGTCCAGCAAAAGTGATGTACTTTATACATTGACTCAACATTGAATATTTAACAAAAAATCTATGTGAATTGGGTTTGGCCTAGTTGGCACATTAATAAATATAGTCATTTATGGATCATTTTTTTTAATGGATCATGTCAATCAAGCCGAATCATTTAAGTAATTATTTTTCATTATTTTGGACTAATTGGTATTTTAGTATTTTAATATTTTAATACCCATCCTTTGCTAGGAATTCCATCCGCAGGGATCGACAATCAGACTTATGATGAGTCCCAGCAAATACAAATCGTCGGCATTGAATCGGGCCAATGTCGACAACGTCGGCAGTGTGTCGGCATCGGCGATTGCAATTTTCAGTTTTCAGGCAATAATCGGCAACTGACGGAGGTCCACATTACTACAGTCGACTTTATGCCGACACTATTTTAGGACCGACGATGGTCCGATTGGAACTTTTTTTAATCGGTCGAAAATCGGCAATTGATGATGGCTCGACTTACTATAGACGACTTTATGCCGACGCCCACTTTATCTGCTTTAGAGCCCGACGACGGTCCGATTCAAGCTTTTTTTAATCGGACGAAAATCGGCAACTGACGATGGCCCGATTTACTATAGTCGACTTTATACCGACCCCCACTTTATCTATCAATTGCTTAATAGTTTCTTCCTAGTATGTAGATATGGCGCTAATGTCACTAATATGTTCCCTGTACAAAGGAAGATAATATTATATAATATATATAATGAGCAAAGATATTTCAACTAGAATGCGGACTTGACAAGATGGTGGTAGTTCAGAATCACCTCTTCTGTCACTTAAAGCAGCCCCGACTGGTTAAGCACCCGCATTATATAAACTTTGTAGTTTGCCAATGTCAGATCGTGTCAAGCAACCACCGACGGACCTTCGTCAATAACCGTCGTCGGGCCGCTTTGAGAGGCCGATGTGGGGCCTTATTATCCACCTATTATCGGACCTTTGAGGTTTGCCATTGTCGGGCCGCTTTAAGCTACCACCGAACGGACCCTCGTCAATCGCCGACGTTGGACCGCTTTAGGAAACCAATGTCGGACTTGAATAGTTTACCGATGTCGGGCTGAGACCAGTTTGCCTACGTTAGACCGACCAAAAGAAGCAGCTATATGGCCAGATGGTCGGTAATATGTGGTTAAACCATATCGGACCTTAATCGTACGGCGACGTACGGTATGCCGATGTCTGCAAATTTATGTTATTTTGCCAATAACTGAAAAACGTGTTTTACATACCAAGTGAAACGCAATCGTTTCATTAAAAATTGCATGCATTTCTAAACCACCTTTCCGGTCCTATCAAACGTATTGCCGCATTTTTTTAAATTTCCCGCATGATTGACATCTGTCGTGCGGTTGACGTACTTGCCGACGCCATTTTAATAATAGGGATATTTTGGAACGCTTACTTGACAGTAGTGGTTGTGGTAATTACTGCGTCTGCGCAATAGCTAAACGTCATGCAGTTGTGGTAATTGTGGTTGTGGTTATTTTTTTGGTTAAAATTAAAGAATTTTGACTTAATTAATTTTAAAAATAATAAAATATTTCCAACATATAAAATATTTATTTTGTAAAATTAAGCCCAATTTTGTGTTTTTCCTCATCTCTAAATTTTTAAAAGTGACAGTTTTTAATGTGTTCCAAAAACTCTGGTAAAATCAATGAGTGGTAGTGCTAGTGGTTGTTAAACACTACCACAGCGGCTGTCAAAGTTGTCAAAATTTTAATCATTCCAAAATTTCCCTAATATTCTGCGGATTCTTCCTATGTGGGTTCCTTTTCGTGGTTTGTTTTTTGTGTTTTGCAAGTTTTCTTAAGCGTAAGTACTTATATTCTTTTGTTCTTAAATAAGGTCGGCCTAGAGTAGACTTAAAAATGTTCAGAACTACCAGTAAAGCGACCAAAAATCGTAATTTTTGCTGGGTTTATACAGGCATATAAATAAAATATAAATAATTAAACTAAACTCCATCATGCTGTTTTCCTTAATAATATCTGTTAAAAACAAAGCAAAAATGCAAAAAAAAACCCATTTAAATTACAAAAACAAATGAAAGTGAGGTTATGTACGTCAAAGGGGCATGCTCAAATCCGTTTTAAGATAAAAATAAATGTTAAAAGTTTCTCATCTTTTTATTTATGCTGTATAAATGCCTACACGGTTCCCCATAAGCTCATTCAACTTTTATTATAATTTTAATTATTATTTTTTTTTAAATTTTTATTTTGATTTGCCTGTATGAACCCAGCATTAAATCGTGATCTAGACGCCACTTTACAAGAAAATCAAAGGTCACATCATGATCTACAATGCTTAAGCGATACTGACACTGATAATTTACAAATTAGTTACAGTTAACTCCTACCTGTGTTCAGCCTTCAGTGCCATTTAGGCTACTGTTGCCGCCATTTTTATAACCAAATTGACAGGTAAAACAGAATTTTCTCTCAGTTTGGTGTCACTATGACCTCTATAGTAGGCTAAAGGATACTATATCAAAAGAGAGTTAACTGGCTTTTTAGTTGAAGTGTTGGATCGAGGCATATAAAGATTCATCAATTCAGTCTACGTCCAAGTCATTTTCTAACACTGAAATTTCTCTTGCTGACCCAGAGAATTATGACCCTTAAATTTCTTGTGAAACCGAGCTGTCTTTAGTTAATATTTTAAAATCTTTTTTAAAATTAATTTGAAAAAACTCGTCTGTGGTACTATTTTTTTATTTTAACGTAAATTTGCCAATAATACTAGATTAAAGTTTTTAATTTTTTTTTTTAGAAACTGATATTTTGTCACTTTTTAAGCAAAAAGGGCTACTTTTTCCTAAAACAAAATACTGGTTTATCCAAAAAAAAATAATTTACAGCTATACTTACCACAATTTAAACTTTTTTAGATTCCGTAAAGAAAAATCCTTTAAGAAGTCAACCAACTTTTCCTCATTCTGTCGTTCAAGATGCTATTAAGGCTTGGTTACGGGGTGCCTGTGACTGGAAAGAGGGCAGAACATCCAAGAAAAAAGATGCTGAATAAATCTTCATCTTATCTTATAACAAGAAGTGTTTAAATTTTTGGCCAAGGAATTTTTATGTAAAGCAACTGAACCAAACCTTATTGTTTTGATTTACAATCAAAGAGATTCTAAATAAAATTTTCCCTGTTGCAATTTACTGTGGTAAATATTTAAAACAATTTATGAAAGAATTTTCCTCTATCTTTGGTATGACCAAGACGACAAATATTATTCATATGGTTTCCATTCCTGTCTTCATGTTAGGATATAAATATAAGTGTATAGGTTTTTGTTTATAGTAACATTTATTTATTTATTACTTATGGGTTTTCCTAGGATTTTTGTTCGTTTAAGGATAAAATAAAATAAATGTGCATTCGTAAATTATGTGCATGATTTTATTTTTAATCGACAATCATTACAATTTTTATTTTATGCATAAATACTTTAAATAAGGAGAAAAAGCCAATTATCAGTGGTATCGGAATTTGTATCCGTATCCTTATTGAGCCGACCAATCAAGGAGGTGCACTTTTAAACTTTTAATTTTTGCGTGGGTTTGGCACTTAGTGGTACAGGGTGATTCACCATATTTTCCCAACGGCATAACTCATTTATTCTTAAAGATAGAAAACAAAAATAATACAAAAGTTGCTTAGTTTTTCACAAATTTTAAGAAAACTTAACCAAAATTTTCAAAATGTCAAATTTCGACATCAACTTTCTTATTTTTCAAGAAAAACGTTGACTTAAAAGCAATGTGTTGAACAAAGAACCACCTAGACTCTTTCCTTGGCTAACACATCGCCCTTATGGCAAATTATTTTTTATTTCACTCGAGAACTGCGAAAGATGAACCCTACAAGATCTATCGAAATTTTAAAAAATATACAGGGTGTTCAATTTAAAATAAGAAAGTTGATGTCTAAGTCTAAATTTGACATTTTGAAAATTTTGATTGAATTTTCCTAAAATTTGTGAAGAACTAATCAACTTTTGTATTTCTCTAATAATAAATGAGCTATGTAGTGGGAAAAATATGGTGAATCACCCCATACATTTTTTGCCAATATTGCCTGCAATGCCGGTATTTAGTATGCAGTGCTCCTCTGCATTTAAACCAAGCTAAGTGTGTATTTGCCATCATTTTAAACGTATTCGTTGCCGTCGCTCGGCCGGTGGCTCAAATAGGAATGTTTAAGGTATTTATAACGCACAGATTGCCGTGCGTCAAATTCTCATTGCCAATAGATGCCAATATTTGTAAGGAACTTTTCCATGCCGGCATTGTTTGTGGGGTGTACATACGGTCCATACGTTTTATTCAATCACATAATCATTTTCATCCGACTTATATAGCTATTTTCTTTCTTGGTTAAGTTTAGTGAAAAAACGGCCATTTTCATAATTTTTACCCTTAATTTATGGCTCAACCGGGGGGAGTGCCTATGACGAGAATTGCTCGTTGAGACCCCCTCTACAAAATATATTACCTACATATAAAAAGGCATTTTTCATATGGAAACAAAACCCCTAATTAAAAAGAGTCCCTATAGTTTGTAAAAAAATTCGGTAGAGAAAACATATTTCATAGAAATGAACAATGGCAAAACCGTACTTTGTAGAAATCGAACTTCAGAGAAATTATACATCGCAGAAATCGTAAAACAGAAAAACCGTAAAACTTAAAAAAGCTGTTTGTATGTGCCCTTAGAATAAGAAAGGGTATAGATCAAGTTATTTTTTTTCTAAACCAACCCGACTTTTCCCAACTTAAAAAAACTTAAACCAACCCAGATCAATCCAAAACACTTAAAAAAGCAACCCAAACCAACCCACCACTTCTTGAAATTTAGCATAAAAAAATTTAAAAAATGTCTTTTCTACGCCCTTTCTTACTCTAAGCTCGCATGCAAACACCTGTCAGGCAGAGAACAGATTTCGCCTTACCAATTTTTACGTTTTACGGTTTCTCTGTTTTACGAATTCTTTAATGTACTTTTCTCCAAAGTTCGATTTCTACATAATACGATTTTGCCAAAGTTTGTTTCTATAAATAACTAACTACACGCGCGACGTTATACTCGGGTTTTATACCTCACAAAAAACTGTCTAGAACAGTTTTTTCTTTGATCGTGCAGAAGCTGCAAAACCAAAACCAGGATGCATCACGTAATGCGTTTTTAGAGTCAAGCTGGGTAGTAGATTTTTTCTTAAAATTATTTTTTTACATAACAAAAACATCCTCTAACATTCTTTTTATTCTGAGCTCAGATTTAAACAGCTGTCAGTCGAGCACAGAACACAATTTGTATGTTGAACGGATTCTAATATATACGATTTGCAAGATGTATTATTTGTAGAAAGTACGAGTTGTACGATGTACGGTTTGTAAAAAGTATGCTTTGTGTGATGTATCGTTATGCTATTTTACGATTTGCCCAAAGTATTGTTTGTGCGATGTTATTTGGTTAAAATACGTTTGTAAAATGTATCTTTTGGATAAATTATGGGGACACCCCTAAATTTGGCCCTAAGCACTACGTTCTAAAGGGAAGCCTCTCAGCTCCAAAATAAAAACATGGTGTCGGGAGTCGTGGTGACACTCGATTGTTTATATTTTGTAGCATTCGTTTTTCGTGTTTTAAAAAGGTGAAAATCGATATTTTTTTCTGTTTTTCGGTTTATGTACTATAATTAGTTTCTATTTTTATAGAAGTGCCTTTCAGTCAAGAGTCGCGTACGGAGTTTATGTTTTGTTTTTATGCTGTGTTTTGTTGTGGTTTTGTGGTATAAATACCTAGTGAAATTATCTCGGAAATTATAATTGTTTACATTATTAAAAATGCCTCATACATGTGTTGTGCCGAAGTGCCGGAATCACTATAATAAGAAAGGCCCAAACTTATCGACCTTTAAGTTTCCATCAGAGCAAGAAATGAGGGATAAGTGCTATTATGCTATGCTATTAGGAGGGAAGATTTTACGCCAAATAAACATTCAAGGGTATGTTATTTTTCAGTATCACTTGAATAAACGGGGCTTACCAATTGTATGGTCGAAGTGTGGTATTCTTGAAATTTCCAAATAGGTAACTACCTACCTATTTGTGTTTTATATTTTGACCATGGTTTGGTTTTTCATTTATAGGTTGGTGAACTACATTTTAAAACCGAAAACATTCAACGGTCCACACAATTTTACACAGCCACAGGGGATATTTTGGATGTTCCATTGAAAACACCACCCTTAAGAAAAAAGCGAGTTTAAAAAAAGGGAGTGTGTTTTTTACATTGACTTGAAAAAAATATGAAAAGTTTACTTATTAAATTTTAGATGTTATCCCATCAAAGCTGCCAGAATGCCCTAAATATTTGACAAAAAAGAAAATGTACGTGAAAGTCCAAATACAAAGCGACTGAAATTAGAGAATTCTGCTCTCTCTAAAGCTATAGAAGATAGCATTGAAACAATGAACACCTACATTCAGGAAAAATCTCTTTTCACATTAGATGATATTTGGAAAAAATTTCAAAATAAAAGTGTCAGTCCATGGACAATTAGAAAAACTGAAAACTATATTTGTTTTACACATATTGTGGAAAAACCTGAACCTGTTTTTGGATATTTGGTCAGCATAGAAAAAAATATGCAACTATCGGTAAGTTTTCAAGGGGTAGATATTAAGTCTTTAAAATCTGAGACTGAAAACATTAGTTTTCCTATCCTTATTGAAAGCTGCATTGATTTAGAAAATATTTTGGATAAAATAAAAAATCATGAAGTAAATAAGCAAACAATCCCTCAAAAGATTAGTTTATTGGAGGATATCTTGAATTCACTTATAGAGCTGATACCTGAAAAAAAATGGCCTTAACTTTCTTTAAAGAGCAGATAAACTTATTGACTCACCAAAAAAGATCTATTAGATACACTTATGAGACTCTCTTGTTTTACAGTTTATTCCTGGCCATAAACCCTCATGCTTATAAATTTGTTAGAAGCTATGACCTTCTGACATTGCCATGCTTAAATACAGTAAAAAAAAATTGTAACAACTCATTAACAGATCCGAGGCTTGAGCAAAGCGAAGAAGGATTTTTACAATATATTAAACTAAAAGTTTCCTTATTAGAGAAAAAAGACATGCTTGTTAATTTGCAAATAGATGAAGTCCACCTCTTATCTTATGTAGATTACAAAGGTGGTAATGTGGTTGGAACTACATTCAACTCAGAAGAGCGAGCCACCAGCGCATGTACTTTTATGATAAATAGTTACCTGTCAACATATACTGATGTAGTACATGTGGCACCTGTTAAAAACTTCAATGGAAAAGATTTACACATATTTTTAAAAAAAATTATCTGTGGCCTGGAAAACTTAGGCTTTGAGGTTTTATCTACAGTAACGGATAATCACAGGATCAATAGGACTGCCATGTCTAGCTTTTCTGACCCCCCTAATTTGACAAATACGTATGTGCACCCTGCTGATAAGGACAGGCCCCTTTTTTATGCTGTTGATCCAGTTCATATTTTAAAAAATATCAGAAATAATTGGTTGGGGAAGCAGCCATTCACTTTTGAGTATCCAGACTTTTATAATTTCAATATCAAAATAACCGCAAGATTTAATACTCTCAGAGATCTGCATAAAAGCGAGAAAAATCAGTTGCTAAAATATGGGTATACCATTTCCCAGAAAGGTCTCTATCCATCTTCAATGGAAAAACAAAATGTAAAACTAGCACTTCAGGTCTTTAGCCGAACCACTTCCATTGCGCTAAAAGAACTGGGTTCGAAAGCTGGCCTTGAAGGCCATGAAGATACAGCCACCTTCATAGAAGTCATTTGCACTTGGTGGGATATTGCAAATGTGAAATCCTACTTTAAGGGAATAAGAAAGCGTAATGAGTATGAGGAACCATTTAAAAAAGATTCCAAGCAAATTTCAGAATTTCAGAAAGGACTTTCAATACATATTGCTGGGGAAAATTCAAAGTGACCCATTAGAAAGGAGATTTGGAAAGTACAGGTTAGGTTTAGGATTGTGATAAAAATAACTAGGAGCTTTCCAGCTGGCTGCATGGCTTATAAAAAAATGCTTTTATTTTGATGTGCTACCCTTAAAACTATACGCTTATCTATACATATAATAAATATCTAGAGCGGTTCTGTACATTGAAAATTTTGTTGTTGTCGGCTTCTAAACAGACCATATAGATACCTACCAAAAATCCAATTTTTAGAATTTTTGTCTGTTTCTCTGCCTGTTTGTTTGTTGCAGCATCACGCAAAAACTACTAGACTGATTTTGATGGCACTACTGGATTAGTTGGGGTCCTGGGCAGAACATGGGCTTTATTTCATTAAATATATATATTATATATTGACAAAATCCCAGAAAATATCTGGCCGTCACTAGTTTATATTGCAGGATATGCCTCTTACTCCTTTTTAAAATTAATTAAGCAGTGTGATTATTGCATTGTTAATTCAAATGAAGAACTTCCTTTGGAAACTTCTTTATCGACAAACCAAATAACTGCAACTGACAGGGGTGGATTATGTTATCCAAGGGATGATGTTGTTCTATGTGCCGCCTATTTATATGCAACCTTTGAAAAAATTTTAAAAAACGAATCTGTTTTTGTTAAAGAAGAAAATCATAGGGCAATAATTACAACATTGTCTTTGGAAAACATCAATACTTATGAAAATTATTTGTTTTTAGGGCACAGTTGTCCAGCACATGACACAAATTTTTTACTAAATTAGCTTTTATTTAAATTTTCAAACTTGTTGCTAAAAAATTTTGCAAAGAAAAAAAATTATGTAATAACAGGTAAGCCAAAAATGCTACAGATAAAAAGAATCAAACCAAGCAAAAAATAGTTTTTATTAGGCAAAAGATGGGTATGTATATCTATTATATTTATATGTATATTTTGTTTAAAAAGTTTTTACATAGCATCTGCTAAATTATAATAATATATTTTTTTGATATATTTTTTTTTGACTTTATTTTATTTCAAGCACTATTAGGTCGAACATTTTTTGTACTTTTTAGTAGGGAAAATCCTCGAGAAAATCTTTTCGTAGACTATTTTAAAAGTCAAGAATTTTTCATTACTCCTTATTTCACCAATATTTGTTTTCTTTTACTTTATCTCTTGCATGATCAGCTTTACCCAAATATTTCTCAACTTGTTATTTTTTTAGCAAAATGGCTTTGTTACTTTTCAGTCAAATTTAAAATTAGTTTTTGAAAAAAATTAGAGAAATGGAAGAAAATGTTTAAAAGAAAACCAGGAAGATAATTTTTCTTTAGAGGTATCCACAAAAACATTCTACTAAAATATACCTTTATGGGCGTTCATAAATTATGTACCACCATTTTTTGCCCAATTTAAACCCTCCTTTGCCCTCTTCTCACTCTTTTGCAACTGCCTCTCCCTAAAATTACACACTTAATTTAAAAACCTGAAAAATACGTGTTTATTTTTTCGGATCAAATTGTGATGTACCGCAGTTACACACCCCCCTCCCTCTTTGTTTACACTTTTTAACACTTTTACCTACTCCCCCTCCCCATTTCTGCGTTTCATAATTTATGAATGGCCCCTATAGCAGAATACGCGCGATTTATATGTTCATCGACTTCCGCGGCCATATTGAATCGAGTTGATTGGTTCCGTGGCGTGGTATTGCCCTAAGAAAACGGACGTTTGACATTTCAACTTTCAACACAACAAACCATAGATTACCACAGAAAAAAAATTGGGTTCGGTCTGTCTGACAACTGACAAGTAGTTTGTCTATGAAAACAAATTAAAAAAAAAAGAAATGTTGTGGTGTTTTGAGGATTAGAGTAAAATGTTTCACCCACCCTATGCAGGGGATATTTTGCACCTAAACGTGGGAGGCAAAAGGTATTTTGGTAATTATGCAGTATACGGTTTTCTGCCATTTTTGATTTTTTATAAAAAAATCTTTATGGGGGCTACTAGGGTCCCTAGGACCCCAAATCCGCCTGTGCCGGTTGTTTTGTTTTTTGGTTTTTTTTAATTTTCTTTTCACTAAAACAACCCAATCCAACACAGTCCAACCCAACCTAATCCAACCCAAACCAAAACAAAATAAAACAGATTAAACCCCCCCCCCCCTGGGAACCCTTTTTTCTCTTTAAAAAAAAATCGGGCGCAGGTGGATTTCGGGTCCTAGGGACTGTAGTAGGTGACCCCATATAGAATTTTTGGTAATTATGCAGTATACAGTTTTCTGCCATTTTTGATTTTTTTTGAAAAATTCTTTCACCTTTTAGGGTCCCTAGGACCCCAAATCCGCCTGCGCCCGATTTTTTTTTTACGAGAAAAAAGGGTGCCCAGGGGGGGGTTGTAGTGTTTTTTTGATTGTTTTGGGTTGGTTCGGATTAAGTTGGGTTGGACTGTGTTGGTTTGGGTTGTTTTAGTGAAAAAAAAATTAAAAAAACCAAAAAAAAAAAAAAAAACCAACCGGCGCAGACGGATTTGTGGTCCTAGGAACCCTAAAAGGTGCCCCCATAAAGAATTAAAAAAAAAAAAATCAAAAATGGCAGAAAACCATATACTGCATAATTACCAAATTTTTCATAAAAAATCAAAAAGGGCAGAAAACTGTATACTGCATAATTACCTTACCAGTATTTTTTGTTAGGCTTGGTTAAAGTTCTGTAAGGAAAATCCAGGAAATTTCATTCCAAAAGTTGTGAGGCATTTTTTTCTTGTCTATGGCTAAAGTTACGACAGTTTGACATTTGTGGTTGAATTGCGTTGGTTATTGCTTTTAAAACGGACGATTGACATTTCAACACATCAACAAAACAAATTAAAATAAAGAAATGTGGTGTTTGAGGATTATACCGAGTAAAATGTTTCACCCACCCTATGCAGGGGACATTTTGCACTTAAACTTGGGAGGCAAAAGATATTTTTTGTTATTCTTGGTTCAAGTTCTGTAAAGAAAATTCAGAAAATTTCATTCCAGAAGTTGTGAGGTGCTTTTTTCTTTTCTATGGCTAAAATTATGACAGTTTGCCATTTGTGGTTGAATTGTGTTGGTTACTGCTTTTTAGTCCTGGGTTAGGTTGGGTCAGGAAAGATTGATTCAGTTTAATTGGTTTTTATATAAAAATGTGACAAAATTGGGTTTTTCGCGACTCTCATAATTTTAGCATTTTTGGTGATGCTACCACAGCCTATGTAAAAAAGATAAGTGACTGCCTCTCTCCTATCTCTGATATTTGCAATCGGCTTAAATGCTGGACAGCTGCCAATTCTTCACCCAGCAGGTTTTGCCTGACATGCAGGTGCATCATGTTGTCACTTCAATGGAGGCTTAGTCTTCCCACTATTAAGGGTGGAACTGGATAGTGGACCACATCTGGAAACTGTTCATACATCAAAAAATTTTGTAGAAATTAATGTCTATTGATAAAAAAGCTTTCTAGCTCATTCAAAAATTCTATAAATTGTCCCTCTACATTAAAACCAGCTGGCCTCCTACACTGGCACTCCCAACCAATACAATTCACCATAAAAAAAAACAGTTTAAGTTTAATTGCATGTGGCAAATATTACTAAGCCTTTAGTACAGCAAATCCATTGCTATCTGGCCTAGATACCAGTGTAGATAGTAAAAATTTCAGGTAAAACAATGGTCATCACCAGTAAACTATACAAATTTTGATTTAGGATATCCTAATACGTGGGGAGATAGGTAATAATAAATAAGTCAGTCAAAAGAAAGAAAAGTAAAAATCAAAATCAAAAATCTTTATTGTTTTCTGATACCCTATGGATATATAAACAAAGAGAGAGAGGGTTGGGTTTTCACTAAGTTAAATTAAGTGAGCTTCATTTTAACTAAGAGGTTTTTTTAAATTAAATTCTATAAAAATACCTACTAATGTAGAAAAAAAAATAATAACTTATATGTAGTAAATTAATAAATAATAAAATAAAGAAAAACAAGAATTGCTTTGGGTTTTTGTCCCCCTTTAAGGTCTTTTGTGCTATAGATATCTATTCGTTTAGTATAAAGGATCTAAGCTTTAGTATCTCAGTTGTGTAATTCAGTAATTTGTACCACATTTTTATATCAGAAGTTTGGTTTAGAATACACTCGATTTCCTGTTCTGTATCACACTGTAAAAATTGTTTTCTTATTGGATTATAAATAGGGCATTCCAGAAAGATGTGCTCAATTGATTCTGTTTTTCTCAGGTTGCAGACAGTGTTAAGAGTATATCGGTTATGTAGTCTCAGTTGTGAAATAAACCTCTTTAAAAAAAGTGGGAATTTAGAGTGGATATATTTGGTACTGTCAGATAGTTTAGGATCGTTAATAAAAAAGTTCTTGTAGTGGGGACAGTGTACTGAAAGAAGTATTTTATCCCAATCATTTACATTAAGTTTCTTTTCTGTTGCAATAAGTATTGAATTAATTGTATCTTGGTTTAGATCTTCTAGGTTTAAGTCATAATTTGAGTATTTTTTAATAATAAATCTTATTTGTGATATCCAGTTATAATCGTTGTATCTCTGGTCTAAGTGGTCATTTTTTAAAAGATGTTTCAGTCTTTCTAAAGCGATCTTTCGGTATCTATAGATTGGAAGTGAATTTAATCTCATTAAAAAGTTAAGACTTTCTTTCAGTATGATAATTGCTATATGAGTTAATTTGAATTCATTTCTTATTATGTGTCCTGGCATAGTTCTAGGAAGGTTCATAAGGTTTTTGAAAAGTGAGACCTGTGCATTTTCTAATTTTTCTATACTATTTAGGCCCCATAGGGGAACACAGTATGTTAGAGTTGGTAAGATTGTACTGTGGTATAAATTAAGGATAGTATCCCAGCTTGTTATTTTGTGGTTTTTAATGTTGCCAATGATTGTGCTTTGAGTAATTCGCATTTTTGCTTGGCGTTCTTGTAGTGCTTTAGTGGTAGATAGGTTAAAGTTTTGAGTTACTCCCAAGTATTTGTAACTGTTGCTTGTTTCAATTTTGTGCTTGTTAAAATAGAAATTACTTTTTTTGTGTTTTTGCCTTTTCAGAATATGACTATTTTGGTTTTTGTTGTGTTTACTTGTAGTTTAAATAAGTCTGTATATTTTTTGAGTGCTGATAGTTGTTTTCTCATTTCTGTTTCTGAATCTGCTAGCATGACTATATCGTCAGCCGACACGAGCATTATTATAGTTAGAAATTCTTTAAAAGTATTTTCGATTTAAAGGATTTTCGTTTTACAATTGGTACTGGTTGAACCAGAACCGCAACCAGTCCTTTCGTTTTAAAACAATGACGTCACAGTTGCAACCTGTTTATGAAATTTTAGAACCAGCCTGGGAGGTTGGTTCGGCCCTTTGGTTGTAAACATAACCCCTAAAATTTTGTAAAATTATAGATAGTCTTTTTTTGAGTAAAATCAAAGATATCTTAATAATATTTTAAATGACGTCATTATTTTAGAACCGCTGTCAAAATTTATGTCAAAATAATGTCAACCAGAACCAGGACCAATACTTAAATCGAAAATCCTTTTTGAGAATTGGTCCTGGTTCTAGTTGACATTATTTTGACATAAATTTTGACAGCAGTTCTAAAATAATGACGTCATTTAAAATATTATTAAGATATCTTTGATTTTACTCAAAAAAAGACCATCTATAATTTTGCAAAATTTTAGGGGTTATGTTTACAACCCAAGGGCCGAACGAACCTCCCAGGCTGGTTCTAAAATTTCATAACCGGGTTGCAACTGTGACGTCATTGTTTTAAAACGAAAGGATCGATTACGGTTCTGGTTTAACCAGAACGAGGACCAATTGTAAAACAAAAATCCTTTTAAGTGAGATGCCAGTGCACCCATTGGATCTAAAAAATTGCTCTATATCGTTTAGGTATAAAGAAAAAAGGGTGGGGCTGAGCGAATCGCCTTGTAGTACACCTTGGTTTATTTTGATGCTTCCTGATTCTCTTTCTTCAACTTGAACTTTCAGGAAAGCTTGTTCATAAAGGTTTTTAATGATTCGAATTAATTTGGCACTTATTCCTGCTGTGTAGAGCTTGCGCCATAGGATGGAATGATTGATTCTGTCGAACTCCTTTTTAAAGTCGACAAATAGTGCATATACTTTCCTTTTAGGCAGTCTAAGATGATTTGATATGAGAGTATTAAGCGTGAAAATGTTTCCTTCACATCCACATGATTTTCGAAATCCTGATTGGTTTTCTTGTATTATTTTATGGCTTTCTGTGTAGGCAACAATTCTATTGTTAATTATTTTTGTAAAAAGTTTTGTGATATGATTAATAAGGGATATGCCTCTGTAGTTCTCGGGGAGTTGTGCATCGCCACTTTTATATAAGTGTGTAATTTTTATCCTACCCCATGCTGTTGGGATTTTTTCAGAGTCCATGATTTTGTTAAATAATTCTACAGTTATATTAAGCTAGTCGAGGGGCATGTTCTTGAAAAACTCGATTGTGATTTGGTCTAATCCACAAACTTTTTTGTTTTTGCTTTGATTTAATGCTGTGAAAACTTCTTGTATTGTGATTTTATGATCAAGTTAAGGATGCAGGGCGTCTAAAAAACAAACTTCGGTGATAGGAGATGGGATGTTAAAGTTTTGGTAAAAGGTTACCCATGTACATAGGTCGATTTTGCAAGATGAGCGCTTGATTTTGCTTATTTGTCGGAAGCATGACCAACAGTCTGTGGGATTTTTAATATTATTAAGTTGTTGCCTAATGTTTTCCTCATACTGTGCCTTTTTCAGTTTTATGACTTTTTTGTATGATTTTTTTGTTGAAACATATGTTGTTAGCTCATTGGTACTATAGTTTGTTTGTTGTAATTCTTTATATTTGGTTTTTAGCAGTTGCTTGTATTTTTTGCATTCGCTATCAAACCAGGGTTTGTTCGAGTAGTTGACGTCGCCATAGTAGACATTTTTTGTCATATTAAGAAAAAATGCCGATTTCGTTATTGAATTTGTAATTAAATAGTTTATTTAATCTGTGGTGTTTTGGTTGATTTCCGGCAGTGGTATATGTTTCATAATATTTTGGAATTGAATTTTTTTTGAATCATTCCAATTTGGAATGAGAGTCTTTTTACAGTAGTTCTTAGAATTATTCCTGTTACAATTTAAAAATACTTGGGTGGTGCAGGCCAAGTGATCTGATGAATGTAAGTCTGGAAGAATTTTAAAATATTTAATAAGCGACAAGTGCTTTAGTTCTGTAAAAATAAGGTCATTTGTGCTTTTCCCATTGGTTTTAAGGCAAGTGTATTTTCCCGGGAAGTCTTCTGGGAATCTACCGTTCAAGACAATTAAACGTTGATTTTCTAGGGCTTTGCAGAGTAATTTGCCTCTAGGGATAATTTTCTGATCAAGTGCACATCTTTCTGGAATGATGGAAATGCCCTGAGTATCTCTTTCTTCTGGGAAGCTGTTTAGGTTGCCAATTCTTGAGTTGAGATCACCTCCTATAGTTTTGTGTTGGTTTTACTTGCAGGTGTTTGTCTAAACACTTTCTTTTTGGTCTAGGTTTAGTTGTTCTTGGGCTGGTGTTGGATTTTTCTATCAAGAGTTTTTCCAGCTTCTCTGTCTTCCTCTATGTCTTCATAGTCTTCTGAATTGTCATCTTCCTTATTTTTTTTTTTGTTTTCATTGGTTTCTTCCTCATGTTCTTTTAAAAATTCTTGTATGGGTGTTATAAACAACTGTCCATTTAGACACAGTTTGCTTCCTTTGATTTTAGTTGTATTGCCTTCGTTTTTCAAAATGTATGCAGCTTTTCTGATGCCCTTCATCTTTTCGCGTTCTTCAGGGGACATGTCTTTGTCCACTCTGTATGGGGTGTCCTTCAAGTTTATGCAGTTTCTTAGTATTTGATATTTTTTGTGCATGTTTACAAATCCTACCAAGAGAGGTCTTATTTTATTATTGCTCGAGTTGTAGATTTTTCTTCCTATTCTTTTAACAAAGTTAATGTGGTTTTCGTCTAGGTCTACTTTTACTTCTGTTTTGAAAAAATTTAACACCATGGTAAGCAACATATTGAAACCATCTTCGGTTTCTTTCAATCCATAAGTTACAAGACTGTTTTGTCTGTGGTACCACTCAAACTTTTCTCTCATCTTTCTATTCTCTTCTTCTATCTTTTGTAATTTGGTGTTAATTTCATTTAGACGAGCTACTGTATTATCCTGTATGGTTTGCATACCTGTGGCCAACTGTGCTTTGAGCTCTGTTTTTGTGTCAGAGATAGAAGCCTCAAGCTTCAGGAAGGCCCGTTTCATGTCCTTCTCATTAATTTTAGGTTGTTTGTAGTTGTTTTGAAGTTAAAAAATCAGTTTTTTCTTTTGTTTTATATTCGAAAATTGGACCTTATGGTTCACCTAACCTCACTTTTAACAAAATCTGCTTTAACTGTAAAGTTCTTGTTGTTTTGATATTTTTTTGTTCTTGTGAGTAAAGTTGCACACCGCTGTTACTGTTTTAATGTTTTTTCGAAATTTTAAAGCTTATTTTTTTGAAATTTTTAGTGTTTACAAAAAATCAGCTGATTTCCGGTTGGTTAACATAACCTCTCTAATAGTACCTATACAAAAAAGTTATACACAAATAAAAACTACATTAAATAAAAAAAGACTTACACATGTAACATAATTTATAAATTCATACCTAAAGCATTTAATACCTTAACAATCACAGTTATATTATTATCACTTTTAAAAACTATTACCACCTTATGTATTATTGATATGATTTGCCACTTTTAAAGTGACCAACTCCTAAAGGAGCAAAACCGGGACACTCCGGCCATTCAATGTACTGTATATCATGTATTTTATTTATATGCAACCCTAATAATATTAAGATGTATTTTCCAAAATACTTATTAAAGAAAAATAATTTAAGTAAGGTTTCAATTCAAATTTATAGATGGCAGAAAACATCCGCTTTTTTAATTGCAGTGATTTTAAAGTTACAAAATACAGTGGTATCGAAACCGGGGCGAACCGGAACTTTTGCTTAAAAATCGGGACTATCCGGCACGGATTTTTTCCCCGGGACAAATGGTTAAAAAATCGGGAATGTCCCGGCCAAACCGGGACGGTTGGTCACCTTACTTTATGGAAAATTCCTACAAGGTTAGAAATTTTAGTTTAAGAATAAGGAAAAGTAATGCGACTTCCAATAACACTTTTTTTAATGTATGGTTAAGGTTCAACCTAAATAAAATACGATTTCCCCTTATTATGGTTAAACCTTATAGAGTAACGCCCAATAAGTCCCTAATACTGATTGGCATTTTACATGGGCCTCTGACTATGCACACACCTTATTACGGAAGCCCGTGCCGTTTTCTTTTTGTCACGGTTATGGTTAACCTTGGTCCTAAAATTTCCCAGAAGTATAAGCTAAGGTCACCAACTCCTAAAGGGGTAAAACCGGGACACTCCGGCCATTCAATGTATTCATGTATTTTTTCCTATATGCACCCCTAATAATATTAGGATGTATTTTCCGAAATACTTATTAAAGAAAAATAATTTAAGTAAGGTTTCAATTCAAATTTATAGATGGCAGAGAACATCCGCTTTTTTAATTGCAGTGATTTTAAAGTTACAAAATACAGTGGTATCAAAACCGGGGCGAACCGGAACTTTTGCTGAAAAACCGGGACTATGCGGGACGGATTTTTTCCCCGGGACAAATGGTTAAAAATCGGGACTGTCCCGGCCAAACCGGAACGGTTGGTCACCTTAGGGGGTCTTTAAGCTTGTGTTACAGTTTGAATGCGTAACTCTATTTCTGAGGTTAAGTTTTGAATTTTTTTATGTTTTTCCATTTTTATCCATTTCTCCAGTGGTTGCTTAGAGGTCGTTTAAGCTTGTATTAAAGCTTGATTGCGAAACTTCGTTTCTGAGGTTAAGTTATTTTGATTTTTTTTTAAATTTTTATCCATTTCTTGCTTGCTTAGGGGATGTTTAAGCTTGTGTTAATGTTTGATTGCATAACTCCGTTTCCGAGGTTAAGTTTTGTTTTTTTGTTAATTTTTTCAAATTTGTATCCATTTCTCCATGTTCGTACAATTGATGCTTAGGGGGTCTTTAAGCCTTTATTAATATTGCGTAACTCCATTTTTGAGGTTAAGTTTTGATTTTTTTTCTGTTTTTGCATTTTTATTCATTTCTCCATGTTAGACCGATTGCAAGTTTCTGAGGTTAAGTTTTGATTTTTTCTGTTTTTCCATTTTTTTATCCATTTCTCCATGTTAGACCGGGTACAAAGGAATGAGCCTTGGCACAGTGTTTGCTTAGAAGGTATTTAAGCTTATTTTAAACTTTGATTGCGTAACTTTGTTTCTGAGGTTTAGGTTTTGAATTTTTTTCTGTTTTTTCATTTTTTATCCATTTCTCTATGTTAGACTCTATGTTTAAAATAGCTTGTGAAGCCAAAGGAAAATGTTTGCCTTAGTTAGCAAGTTCGACTACAGATCTTGTTGCCAAAAAGATGTTTTTAAGACCATAAGTTACAGGTTTGAAGACAGAGAACTTGTGTATGTATTAAAATCATCCTATGCATTTGTGTTATGTCAGTGATAAAAACTTATTTGTAGGTTCTAAATAAAAAGACATAAAATATCAACTAACTCATTTTGAACTGTTGCACCATTGTAAAGAAAGTCATTGATGCATTTTTTGTCTTTGGACTTCATCTCTTTCTAAGCATAGCCTTAGGGTCAAACCATATCAAGTCAACCAGGCAATAGTTTTGACCATCTCCGATTTTGATGATTTTTGGTACACTTATTTGTCTTATCAAAAAACTCAAAAATCCAAAGAATCAAATTTTTTGAATAAGCGGTTTTTGTTTTATTGATTTTTGAAAATCAAGAAATTGACCAATATGTCCTTGACAGACACTTACAAAAATAGTAATATCTCAAAAACTATTGATCCTATAGAAGCGAGTGATAGCTCATTTTTAAAGATGTGTGACACAATATAGTTTGTTTAATTTTTTTTTCTTAATTAAAAAAGAAATTTTTTTTTTAAAAATCTCAAAAACACATTTTTTAATTTTTTTCTAAAAAATATTTCTTTTTTTTTCAATGTTTTTTTTAACATTTTTGGAAAATTTTAGGATGGAGAAATAATGGAGTCATACTTTAAAAAAATAATAAGATATTTAATACAGGGGTAATTTACCTAATATGGGTATAACAAAAAAATGAAAAGTAAGAATAATAGAAAATTTACAATAAAAAATATTTAGGTTGCTAATTTTTTTTGTAAAATATTTGAGGAATCTGTCATTTCTTCTGCAGTTAGCCTATATGTCCTACCAGTGGCAGTATTTGGGTTGACCCGTCTTAAAAGAGAATTTTGATCTATGACCAATATATCAGCTTTTGGCTTTAGAAAGTAAAAAGACGGAGAATGACCATGAGGATGTAAAAAACTAACTTTTAATTCCCCGCTTTCTATATTTTTGCCAATGATACATCCCATCCAACAAAGACAGTCATAGTTTATGGTTACAAAACCGGAGTCGATGTTTTCAATTTCTGTGTTGCTCATTTTTAAAGATGTGTGTTGGTTGCAAAAAGACATTGAATATTTTCCTCTTTACTTAGTGAAAATGGTTTTGTAATAATTTTTTCATTACTGAGGGGGATAACCGAGTGCAATTTTTGAGTCCCAGGTATCGATTGTGCTTCCAGGTATCTTTTTTCCAAAAACTTCATGTTGCTGGTAGTCATTTAATGAACAATATTTAAATGTTATACCAGGAATGTTTTCTGTTGCAAATTTAAAAAGATCTTCGGGGGTCATAATCTGTTCATTATATGGTCTCTGCAGACTTGCTTTAGCAGCCAATCTTTTTACGGTGCCTCCCAGTCCATCGCATGCACTCTTCCCTTGGGAGGTGGCAAAAAAATTCCATTCTGCTTTAATTTTAAATTCCTCGAGATGGTACGCAATATTAACAATTTTTTTTTTATTTTTATACCGTGCGGCACAGCCGTCTGAAAAATAGATAATTTTGTCTAAATTATCAATTTGCCTCTTTAGTTCAGGCATAAGGTGGCTTAAAAAAAGATGAAATGCCACAGTGTTGTGTACCAAACAGTCTGAAATAAATATATAATTTAAATGACCTAGTTTTCCCTCATGAGTTTTGTAATATATTACAAAAGGATGTAGGGTTGCCTGGCTATTTGTCCAGTGATAGGACTGCACTTCATCCTGCAAAATAAATGAATAATTAAGTGCCGATTCTGTAGACCTTTTCGGGAGAACGCCATGTTGAAAATCGTTTAAAAGTGAATTTGTCAGAAAAAAGTCTAACAGCCTCTTATGTATTAATAACTCATAAATTTTTGCAAAGGATGAAATCAGACTTATAGGCCTGTAGGTGCCCCCATAAAGAATTTTTCACTTAAAACCAAAAATGGCAGAAAACCGGATACTAATAATTACCCTAAAATTATTAGCAGAGCCACAACACACAAAAAAAAACAAGTAAAAATGTAGGTTGGTATTCGTTACTATTACTTACCCTGCTACAGGAGATGGTTGTTCATCCTGTTCCTTGTGTTCCTTGGAAAGTTTCATTCGACAATTGTCACAAATTTTCATGCCAGTCTCCACCCCTTTAAAGGAAGTCATCCAATTTGTGACATTCCGTAACTTTCCGGAATGTTTCTCCTGACTTAATGGATCACAACACCTCACAAAAAATTTTGTCCATTGTTTTGGCTTATTTTGTGCCATTTTACAACACACGACTCCGATAAATGTTTTAAATTAAAAAATAGCAATTTATCACATAAACCCCAGGTTTGCAATTAATTATTGTCAAAACTTTTCCTGTCTGAACCAGAAATGATACAAATAGGGGTAAGGGCCAATAAAAAGTAAATGTATAATAGGTGGGTGAAAAGATCTTGGGTGGAGGGGAGGACAATTGAAGAAATACTCAAAATTTTGCAGGAATAAACAAGTTTGGAAAAACCTTTTATGTATCTTATTTACAAGACTGGGAGCAATTGACAAGTTTTTAGATATAAAGAGTAAATATATAGGTATTTATCAAAAAATGTATGGTTTTTTCCTGCAAGGTTTTTTATATTATTTTTTTAAAAATAGAACCAATAACTTCTCCATCATGAAATTTTTCAAAAATATAAAAAAATACTGAAAAAAAATAGTATTTTTTTGAAAAAAATTCAAAATGGTGTTTTCAAGATTTTTCAAAAAAAAATATATACAAAAAACAAAAAATTACATGGTGATACACATCGTTAAAAGGTCTTAAAAAAACCTTCAAAATAAGCTATAACTCGCTTCTATAGGACCAATAGTTTTTGAGATATTGCTATTTTTGTAAGTGCCTGTCAAGGGCATATTGGTCAATTTCTTTATTTTCAAAAATCAATAAAACAAAAACCGCTTATACAAAACATTTAATTTTTTGGATTTTTAAGTTTTTGGATCAGAAGAATAAGTATACCAAAAATCATCAAAATTAGAGATGGTCAAAACGAAAAGTGCCTTTTTTTGGTTGATTTGATATGGTTTGACCCCTTAACAAGTGGCTACATAAACGAAAAAAAATCTACTTATCTTGGGAGTAGAAAATTTATTAAAAGAAAACGAAATTAGTACATAATTAGTAGCAAATTATGACAACAACTTTTATTAAATCTATTTCCTAAGCATAGGGGAAGGGGGTCGATTGGAGCCAAGCCACACCCCCTACTTTCTAGTAGGAATTACTTCTTTGAGTACAAAACTTTTTGAAAGGGTCTAAATTAGTACACGATTTTCACAGTATCCAAATTAAGTTTCGTTCAATGGGGTGTGGCTTAATTGAGATGTGTGGCAATTAAGCCACACCCCCCCTGAAAGAAACTTAATTTGCATTCATGCGAATTTCTGATAATTTTTTAAATAATACTTTTGTCGGCCATCTTCAGTTTAAAATGGCGCAAGAATGCATGCATTATAGAACAACTTGTTTTTTGCAAATTACCATGATGCTAAATTAAGAAATTCTCATCTAGTCATTTTTTCGGCCTTTTAGTAAACCTTTTTATTATTATTATTATTATTTTTTTTTTTTTGTTTTGAGAAAAACAATCTCTGTAAAAGAAATTATTGAGCGCGTTTTTGTAGACAATAAAAATACCTTTTAATCGATGTCTCTTAACCCATAGAAGTTTATACATTTTACACAGTTTATACATGAAAAAGGCGTCTATCGCGTGTGGGCCATTTTTAAACCGCCATATTTAGGGATATAAAAATTCAGAGGACAAAATTGCACTTGCCTTACTTGACCATAAACTGAGTATTTTTTTGGGTTTTTTACCACTAGGTAAAGGAAATTTTCACAATACCTAGTAGAAAAAAAAGGGGGAAAAGACATCAGTTTTAAGACATTCTATTCTTAAAATCCTCATAATGTCCAAAATATTAGGGGATTTTATAAAAATAGATTGACGAAACTTAATACTAATCACTTAAAACCCATAATGCACAATCCCCACGGATATATGGTACAAATAATAAATTAAAACCAACACCAAGTAAACAAGAGTGAGACTGTGCATCCAGTTTACCTTTGCCAAGCTCTTATTAAACAAATATTTTTTATCCCTACTTTTACTTTTCATCCTTCCCTTGTAGTTCCATATTTGTTAGTTTTTACCTCTTCTTTTACTTTTCATTACTGTTTAAATTTCACTATCACATATTTGAGTTTAGGCAGGGACAGAAATATCAGCCCCTAGTTTAGGCTGTCAAAATCCCAAAATAATGTGACACATGTCCAATTTGGGTTTATTGGGTGTCAAACAAGAGTATCAAGGTGGCATATAAGTTGAGTGAGGTATCCAGGGTGAAGATTAAGTTTTTAAACTGAACCCTGAAAGCAACCTAAATCACTTTCTTCAAAAGCAGGGTGGACATTTTCTGGAAAACCGACGGTCAGAGAAAAGTCAGGAAATTTCGGCAAAAATATGGAATTTTAAAAAGCATAATAAAAAAGTGTTGGAACATAAATTCCTTAAAATTTAAAAATAACAGAACTATTTAAAAATGTCTATTTTGTAAAAAAGTTTTTGACAAATTCAGAGTTTTAACTTTTCAACAGTAGGTATTTATGTACTGATTGATTCTTTAAAAAAGTTTTAATTGATCCAATTTTTTTTATTTCAAATTTCTTATGGCAACTTGACAGAGATAATTTAACAACAAGGTAGGCACACAAGCAAAACCACTAAGCTAAAGGCGGGGTCCAAGCCACTGCAAGGTGTAGTTTGAGTACGGCGAAAAAGACTAGTTAGCCATTTGCCCTTTTTTTCTTACAAAAACAAAAAAATCAGTCCCTCAGCTTGGCAACTTACCCTACTTAACTTTTTTTTATTATATATATATATATATATATATATATATATATATATTTTTTCATAAAAAACATGAATTTCTAAAGAATGTTAAAGGTATTGTACCAAATCCAATTGTCAAAATAGTGAAATTATGATGATCATTTGTCTGTGATAGGAGATATGAGCCGTCAAAAATCATATGTCTGGCAAAAACCTATGAATACTTTTTTCCGTAACTTGAAAACTACTTTGTAGATTTTTGCACGGGGGGCTTTACTGTCTGAGAGGATTGTTTTTAAAAAACTTACGTAAATTAAAGTAAAAAGCTTTTGTGTTTCTGTTTCACTGGAGTTTTTTATGGGTTTGGTCTCATTCCCCTTTTCTGCTTTGTTTTGCCGTTCTGACTTGATACCGAGCTTGATACCCAAACTTTGCCTATTCTCAGAGTCATAAGCAGAAATGGTTTTATGGGGGAAGGTGAGGATCCTTGGAGGGGAGTAACTATTTTATTCTTAATTTTGAAATGAAGCACAAAAACTTTTTACTTTCGATCACGTAATTTTTAAAAAATTAAGACAGTAAAGTCCCCGTAAGAAAATGCCCTGGATACGCCCCTGTGTAGTATTCAAGTTATAAGAAAAAGTCTTCTGAGGTTCTGACACATACGATCTCCAAATAAATAATTTCACTATTTTGACCTTTAGTACAATACCTTCAAAATATTCAAATATGATTACATTTTAAGGCGGCCCATAGGTCCATGTTATTCATGAGGGTTCTTTCAAAAATTTTGCCTGTGGCGTTATAATGACATTTTTAGTATCAAGTTTTCGCCTGCGGTGAGTGACTTGGTTTTCCCAACGTATCTAAAACTAGGACTAGATTTGATCCCAACTCAGTCTTTGCCATGTAACCCAAGTGTAAAGTACTTCATAATAAATGTAAGGAAGGCCAATTTTTTCTTAATTTCCCTCTTAACATGCAAAAATTAGATAAATTTTAAGGATTGTTTTTTTAGCAACATTTAAAAGGTGTTAAAGATGGCATCTTTAATAAAATTTCCGTCTGCGGCCCATTCATGACATAATTTTCCAAACATACCTAGAACTGACCCAGCCCACTTTTGTTAAAATAGAAATTCTGAAGGACAAAATTTTTATCCTAAACTGCAAGAAGTTCAATTTTTTTCCTACAATATTCAAAACATAACAAAAATGGTATAATGGTAAGTATAATTTTCTAAAATTTTTCGCCTGCGACTCATTTAAGATATGATTTTTTTAACAAGTCTAAAATTGAGACACTAGATTCGATCAAGGATTATTTTTTCGCAGGCACAATTAAATCCAACCCAACAATTACTAAACCGAAGAGGGGGTGAAGGAGTCAGGGAAAATCTTTAAAAATGGTCTGGAAAACCGGGAAAAGTCAGGGAATTTGGTATTACAAACAAAAAAGTGGCCACCCTGAAAAGTTAAAAATAGAAATTTGCCACCTCAACTAAAAAAAACGTTGTAAAATGTTATAACACTTGTGATTTACCAAAATTAGCGGGAAGATACCTAAAGAGTTATACTCTTGGATTGTCTAATCAGGTACTTATAGCAAATATTGTTTCAGGTTTTCCACATCAAGACAAACCCTGACCCTCATTCCAGATACTTTCTTTACCGCTCTACTCAGTGGAAGAATTTCCAGTCTGCGAGATGAGAAAGGATATATTTTTATCGACCGAGATCCCGACGCATTTTCAATCATTCTAAATTATTTACGTACAAGAGAACTAGACTTAAAGGGGATCGATGTCAGGAGTCTCAGGCATGAGGCGGAGTACTACAACATTGCACCTTTGGTGAGACGCTTGATGTTGTGCGAAGAATTGACACAGTCAACTTGTGGAGATGTTTTGTTTTATGGATATTTGCCTCCTCCAAGTAAGCATTTTTAAACAGAATGTATGGAGTCTTTACCCAGAGAACTGAGTAGGTTTGTGGATCTTCACGGTCCCGTGACAGCGCTCCTGTCAAACTGAAATGTCAAATCTTAAAAATGAATAGCTCGTCTGGTAGATCTTAAAAAAGTGTCTGTAGAAACTTTTAAGCATTTTTTGACAACTGTAATAATGAAGGCGGAAAAAAATAAAAACTAAAATTGAAAATTTCGGTTTTTTCGCCTATCTCCGGAACTACTCGGATTTTGTAAACTTTATTTTTAGTTTTGGGTAAAGCATCAAATTGCGCAACTTTGCCCTAATTTAAATCTTTTCGTATCTCCTACCATTTAGGAGATTCTCGTGGTGAGCATCGAATTTGAAACACCCTGTATTTGTATTAGTAAACGTTTTAATTTTAATGATAATTGAACAAATTAAAAAATAAGGGGGATTTATTATTTCACATAATTACAGGTACCTACATAGAATTCAATTTTTAAAATATATTTATCATTTTAATATCGATTTACATCCACTTCCTCGATGGTTGGTTGGGCACCGACGTTTGCCCGAACGACGCGCCAGCGGAGTTCGGGCAAGCCGTAAATTGAGAAAGACGTTTTCCGCACGCGTTATGTACAACATTTTTCCTACGAGCGTGACAAAAATTTCAAAAAAATTGCGCGCGTAAAAAGGCTTTTATATTTATTTTTTCATGCACGCTGTGCAGAAAAGTGATATAGGAAAATATTATTGCAAATAATGACAAAAAAAATTAGGTTTTTCCCAGTGGCCACCCTGAGCCCAGGAGTTCCAGTAATCCAGTTCCGGTTTGCGTGATGCTAGAACACGCAGAGGGACAAACAGAAAAAATTAAAAAAAACACATTATTTTTGGTTTGGTTATACGCCGACAACAAAAAATTTTAGACAAATATTTAATGTATGAAATGGTCTTTCTTAGTCTTTCTACAGATTTATTATTATTATTATTATTATTATTGGAAGTTTTCAATTTGGATTTAAAAATGAGTGTTTCTAAATTTTGTACTCTCAAGGTATATAATTTTTTACCATATTTTTTTTAAACAACAAGCTTACTGGTTTGATTTACTAAAAACTATTTTTATCTTAACTCCAGATTTTTTGGTATTTTAAAATTTGTCCGACCCTAAATAAAATATTTTTATTTTGTTTAAAGAAATTAAAACTAAAAACATTATGCATTTCAATGTTCTCCGTCAAACTACAAACAATTTCACCTTTTGCCCTTTGGATTTTATAGGTGTCTCCAAGTGCATAAAATGTAAATGATCAAAAATTGCTAAAAAACTTAATTTTCATGTAGGTGTCGCTTTGACCAAGTAATTGACTGCTGATTTTGGTTTTGTATATTTGAATCAAAATCTTTAAAGTTTTGACTAAAACTTACTGTTTAAAAAAATAGAAAGTGTAAGGAACTTTTGAGATTTTTCACGATTTTTCTAATTAATTTTGAGAAATAGCGAGTTACGGTATTTTTATACTAATTATAATATCCTGTATATCGTAAACCACGTGATCTAGAACTGTTAACTTTTTCATTTTATTCCGCAATTTGTATTCATCAAAAAGGTTCCTCTTAGATATGTCATAAAATAGCGAAACGAATAGAATATATTTCTTTCTCACCTATTTTAGCCCAAAACCGTTAGCAAAAGGGAAAGTTTTCCCGCGATGAAGCTGGATTTTCGATTGATGTTTTCCCCTTTTTTTTCCTTAGAGAATTTTGTAAAAAACAGTTTATCTCTGCTGGGTGACGCTATTATTCAAAACATCAAAACTTACTTATTTATAAACTGATTTTTCTCAAACAAATTTCAATGTAGTATAACGGTCTTTTAGAGTCATTATGTATACCTATTTTTGACGTTTTGTTATCGAAAAAACTTTTAGTGGAGCCATTACTTTTCTAACGTGTTTGTGAGATTTTTCACAAAACCTTGTATTTTATTAAATAAAAAACTATTTTTTAAATAAAAAAAATGCGCACTTTTGGAACGAGTTCCTCATACACAAAAAAACCGAAAAATTGGCTTATGGATTCTTTCACTTTGTCACGAAAGTCATGAAAGACCCTAAAAAACTACGAAAATCAAAAGGCCATTTTGAATAAAATAAAACTAGTGGTTCCGAATAAAAGTCGGTGGTATGGTAAATATAGCGGTTTAAAAATGGCCAATACGCAATTATCGAAACTTACGTCGGGAATGGATTTTTCATACAAAAAACCCCCATGAGGTTATGAGATACAGCGATTTAAACTTAAAAAAAAAAAATTCATAGAGTCAATGATTTTTCTCATAAAAAGGAAAAACCATATTTGCGAAAAGGCCGTTACCCCGAAAAAATTACTATAAGGGAATTTCTTTAAAAAGTCACATTTTCGTCAGTCAATATACAAGTTTTTCCATGCATTAAAAATAGCCGACAAAGGTATTTTTTAATAAAATCGTAACTTTCTTATTCATTATGTAAAGGCATATAAAGTAAACAATTTCGTAAAATTATTTTACAAAAACTTTTGTTTTATACAGAAAAATAAAAAAAAAACGTGATAATAGTGACACTAAAATACTATTTGAGAAAATTCGGTTCATTACTAAGAAAGCTATGATTTTTTATTTAATATCTTAGACAATAGACTTTATTGGTTCTTCCTTATTTTACATGTTTTTGTTCTTACCTAATTAACATGAATGATAAACGGATTAAAAAAATGGCGCCAAAATCTTTAACAATTTTTTTATGTTGAAAATGTATTTATCGATATTAATGTAAAAAACGCGTATCGCTATCTGCTACGGTTCGTGAATTAGAATTTAAAAAAAAAAAAAAATTAACCCCCCCTCCTACCCTCTTCCCACCCCCCTAACCCCCCGGCCAAAACATCATAAGGCCTAGAATATAGTTCTTTGTCACCTATAACCCAAGACCGTTACCAAATTTAGGGGATTTGTTTTTTGGATGAAACTAGATTTTTTACAGTAGTTAGCAAAGTATATCCTTCTATGGGGCGCTTGTTTCCTCCGCCATCTTGGATTAAAAATGGCGTATTATTTAAAAAATCATTACTTTGTTAATTGATTGATTGATTTTCCTCAGTCAACTTTTGTTATATTTATGATATAGCAGTCTTTTAAAATCATTATTAATAACGCTGACGTTCGTTCGACGTTTGCGTTCTTTGAGTTTTTTTACGAAACCGTGTGTTAAAAAATATAAATAAAAAATGCGCAGTTTTGAGAATGGACAGAATGGACACTAATTCTGTACTAGGTTGAGTTGATCCTGGGTAATACTTAAAAAAACCTCAAAATTGGCCTTTGGGTTGATCGGTTGATTTGTTGATTGATTCATTCGTGTGTGTACCTTCTGGCGCTTTCCATTGCGACCATCAATGAGTCTATTCTGGCTCATTTTTGGGTGATTAGATCAACCATTGTCTGGACTTCTTGCTTGGTGAGCTCAATGAGGTTACAAACTCCTTGCAATGTGCCAATCCTGCCAAATCTCTTTAGTACTAGTGGTCTGCGGTTTCACGTCCCTCATGTCCATCATATTCCGGAATCCATACCAGTGACACAGTGTTTATACACTCAAAGGTATTCAGTATGTCCTGGGAGCTCCTAACGAATTAAATATAATTTTATACCCTACAAAAAAGTGCTTAACTGTTTCAAATTAGTATTTTTCTTACAAAAAAAAACAAAAAACCATGTTTGCGAAAAGGCCGTTACCTCGAAGAAAGGACTATACTTACGCGAATTTTTTCGGGAAGAGCCACATTTTTGCCAGAACTTAGTTTAGCATTCTGGTAATCAAATGTCTACGCACGTTTATTTCCTAATTTCTCTAAATATTAGAAACCATTTACATTTGGAGTGGTGAATGTGGTAGTAAAGGCAGAACAACAAGAAGTCCTATAGGGAGCTCCATTTCAATGAACAACCAGCATTCGCGGGAAGTCTCATTAAGATTATATATATTTCTGTAAAAATGCATTTCTTTTAATAATCGCACGTTTGAAGGAAATACAGCCTAAATTACAATTTTCAATTGACGTATAATCCTTTCTTAGAGGTAACGGCTTTATCGCAAACATGTTTTTTTTTTTCCGTAAGAAAACATACTAACTTGAAATTGTGAAGCACTTTTGTAGGGTATAAAATTATCTTAAATTCGTTAGGAGCTGCCAGAACTCACTGAATACCCTTGAGGGTATAAACACTGTGTCACTGTTATGGATTCCGGAACATGCTGTACATGAGGAACATGAAACCGCAGACCACTGGCGCAAAACATGGTTAACACCGTACGTCGCAGTTGAAAGCGCCACAAGGGACACTCACAAATGAATCAATCAACCGATCCACACATGGGCCAATTTTGAGGTTTTTTAAGTATATCTTGGGAAAAAATAAACCTAGGGCAGAATTAGTATCCATTCTAGAAACGTCTCACAAGTGCGCATTTTTTATTGGTATAGTTTTTTTTTTAATCGTACGGTTTCGTAAAAAAACTCAAAGAACACAAGCGTCAAATTTAAAAGGTATTGATAATGGTTCTAAAAGACTGCTATATCATAAATATAACAAAATTTGTTTGAGGAAAATCGGTTAATAATTAACAGTTGCAGTTCTTTATTGTTCTCTAGAAATACATTCCATAACAAGAAGTTCTGTAGCAAAAAGGAAAAAAAACAAAATGATTGTACTAGTCTACCTAAGATTAAACCAACCAAAAAAAGATAAACAAAGTAAAAAAAATGACAACAGTGTATCGTACCTTAAAGACTAACTTAAGAATTGTAATTTTATGATTATCTCACCAAAACTAAGCTATTCTTGAAATAGTAAACAAGAGAATAGTAATCGGTTAATAATTAACAAAGTAATGATTTTTTGAATAATCCTCTTGTCGGCCATTTTTAATCCAAGGATTTTTTTGCTAACTACTATTATAGGAGTAAACTAACTTTTGTCAAAAAGCTTAATCCAAAAAACAAATCCCCTAGATTTTCTAACGGTCTTGGGTTATAGGCGACAAAGACGCATTACATTCTAGTCCTTATGACGTTTTAATTGTAAATTTTTTAACATATTTTATTTTATAAAATAAAAAATTAATGACGGATTCTTATAAAAATAATATCATTTGATCCAAATTTTCAAAAAAAGTTTTCTACATTTATTATCTTATAAATACTTTTTTAAACTAATGCCTTAAGTATTTTGACCTAGTAGACATAACCAAAATCAGCACTTAATCACTAGGTTAAAACCTCAACTGTTGAAAAAAATTCATTTTTCACATATTTATGTTATTTCTATTTTTTGCGTTTGAGGGCACCGATGCTATTCCAGGGAGAATATATTTTCACTTTACATAATAGTTGACCTTATGTAGCATATTAAACATGTATAAACCTTGGAACATTAACTATTTTAAATGAGACAAAATAATTTTTTGTATAATTCATAAATCTGGAACATTAGACAAATTGAGTGTCTTCAAGGCAAAAAAACTATTTATTTTAAGAAACCATACAAAAACTAACATTTTTTAAAGCACAACTATTAAAGGATTTTGAGAATTTATTTAAAATCCGTTAAAGTCAAATGAAGCTGTGTTGGTCTACCGTAAAACAAACAAAACCATCAATTGCATCTTTTTACCAGTAAGTTTCCTACTATTTTTTTTTCTATGGTTGGCATCGCGATAACCGATTGGGAAATTTTATACAATAAAGAAAGAAAACAAAACCATTTTATACAAATCGGTTTATGGGTCAAACCATATCAAACCAACCAAAAAATGAGTACTTTTCGTTTTGACCCCCTCCGATTTTGACTATTTTTGGTACAGCTGTTTTACTTGTTGTTGAAAAACTGAGAAACCCAATTTTTCAGATTTTTCTGACCATTAGTTTTTTTTATTGATTTTTGAAAATAAAAAAAATCTCAAAATTGTGCCCTAACATGTACCAAGGAAAAATAATATTTAAAGATATTTTAAAGACATTTCAAACAGTGTGTTACATGACATACCTGTTGTTAAAAATTTTTTTTTAAAAAAACAAATTTCAAAAAAAGACCCTTTTTGATTAAAAAAAATATATATCTTTTTATTTTATTTTTATTTAGTACAATAGGACACCAAACAAAAAGACTGGCTTCCCAATTACATGGTATCACTTAATTACAATTTAAATTATAATGTACTTAAAGAAAAATTAAACTAAAACTAAAAACTAAGTTTGGAAAAAGAAAATATCTAGTTTACTTCAAATACTTTAAATGATAACTTTTTTAAGGTGTACAACGAAACATTAAATAAGTCCATATGTAAAAAGTATGTATTATAGGTAATTAGCATTTGAGATACCGGCGAATTTAGGCAATAATTGGCGCTGTATCTGTTATTCTAAAAGAGCATGTGGGATCTGGTGGCTGTTTGTTTAATATTAAAAGGTATTCTGCTTAAAAGTTCAGAACAGTTAATTTGATTAACAGCTTATGTAAAAATATAACACATGCCACAAGTCTCCTACTGCTCAATTTAGTTAGTTTATAAAAACCTAGACTAATTTCGTATGACTCTCCAAGTAGATGTCGATTAAATCGAAAGTTTAAATGATATAAGAACTTTTTTTGAACTCTTTCTAGCCTTTGAACATATTTAATATAATTTGGATTCCAAAAATTACTAACAAACTCCAAATTACTACCTAACCTAAGCACTATATAATAAAGTTAATGATTTATAATCTGTGAATTCCTTAGAAACTCTTAAAATAAATCCCAACATTTGATAAGATTTCTTGGTATTGTTAAGGTATCAAACAATTTTCAAGATGGAGAAATAATGAATTATCTGTCAAAAAAAAATGTGAAAACATATATCACCATGTAAATTCCACTTTCACCAATAATGAAAAAACATTATTTCAGTTTTTTTTACAAATTTCAGACATTTTATTTGATCAAATAAATATTTGTTTGGACCATGGGAAACAAATATTTATTTGACTCAATTAAATCTTTTTTCTGTGTAGGACGTGAGGGGCACCTTATTTTTGTTAAAACATGTTGAGTCCTGCAATTTTTTTGAATTTTAAAAACTTGCTAATTCCTGTGAAATGTTTAACTTATTGTTATATACTTGTATATTCCTGCTAAATTTTAGCCCATCCTACTGTTTTTAATTGGTATCTCCACTATTTAGTTATTTTCGCGAAAATTTTAGTGCAGACAAGAAAGGTTTTCGTTTTTATTTGTAATGTCGCAAAATAAAACAAAGCAAAAACAATGGAAAAAGTTTTCCGTGAAGTGTTCTCATCCTCTAAAGTATGATTCATAATTCAAATAGTCATTAGAATAATCATTGCAATAGTCGTAATTTTTGTTATAACGCACGCTCTGTCACTGTCTTGTTAACAAGAAAGGCAGTGACAGAGCGTGCGTTGCAATAAAAATTACGACTATTGTAATGACTATTCAAATTATGAATGAAACTTCTATGATGAGAAACATTAAACAATATATTAAAGGGGTTGAGATGGGAATGAAAATCTGTGTCAGTCTTATCCCGAAAAAACATATCCTGATGCAGGGTAACCTATTTATAATTTTTTTTTAACTTTTCAGATAAAGGAACCAAAAGTTGTCAAATCTCATATTTTGAAACATTTTTTTTATTTTAAATGAAACGCCCTGTAAATATACCTGAGATAATATGGATGAATATGAACAGCATAAAAAGTACCTTAAAAACAGATATCTAAAAGCTCAGACTATTGTTGGTACTCAAAAACTGCATGCTGTAATTGCAATAAGTCAATCAAAAATTGTAACCAAATAATTTTCACTAACCTCGAAAGAAAATGTTCAAAATCTTATTGCATGCAGTGGCTTATCAAAATCAGAACTAAAAAATATTGACTCTGGATTTGTAACAATAAGTTATGATGGATTTTGGTGACTCGGATGCATAATTGTCCAAAACCTAGAAAGTGAGGAAATAAAAGTTAGTTTTTGCCATCCGCATGGTCCCTCACCATCTTTCTATTTTCCAAAAGCAGATATATTAGTAATAGAGCAGAATTCAGTTTTGCGAAAACAAAATCCAAATACAGCTAATGACAGAACCTATACATTATCTTCTGAAGAAATCGTTGATTCATAAAATATTTTGGAAAAAATTTTGCAAAAAAAATAAATGTTTTTGTTAAAAATTTGTTTTACATTGTAAATATTTAAGTTTGTATATACCCTAAGTTTGTTCCCAGTCACATTTTATATGCCTTTGTTAATGCAATAAAAAATTTTTGGACTTTGATCCGTCATTTCTCCATCCTAAAATTTTCCAAATATGTTTACAAGATACGTTAAAAAACATATATATTTTTTTTAAAAATCAAAAGGGGTGTTTTTTAAAAGTTTCAGAAGTTTCAAAACAAATTTTTATTAAAAAGTATGTCACGTGTCACATCGTTTGAAAGATATTTAAAAGATCTTTCAAACAAGCTATAAGTGATGACTAGTGTAAGTAGTTCTATAGATATACTATTTTTTCTTAGTACATGAGATTCTTTGATTATCAAAAATTAATAAAAAAAACTGCTGGCCAGAAAAATCTGAAAACTTGGGGTTTTGAATTTTTCGACAGGTAGAGCAACTGTACCAAAAATCATCAAAATTCGGAGATGGCCAAAACTATGGGCTGGTTGATTTGATATGACGCCAATAATAGTAGTTTACATAACAAGCATATTATGATGGTCATTAAACGCGAAGATAAAGTTTGAGAGGCGAGCCGCAGGCGAGTATCTTAATTTATCTGAACATGTAATGGCCATAACATGCGAGTTAGTGTACTATACTTGACCTACGACCAATGAAAATCATCATAAATATCGGAAATTATTAAAAATCATCAAACGCGAACACTCTTAAGTTAACAACCTTCATAATCTGAAGTTTCAATGACGTTCTATCAAAACGTCAAAACAAATAAGGTTACTAAGGGACTTTTCTTTAAATGCGTAATATGTCAATTTAACGGGACCTATTTTTGGTTAGGTACTAAAATTATATTGGATTTATTTACGTTTAATAGTTATTAGTGCTCTTATAAAATAAAGTTTCATCGCTGGTCACGCCATCTTGTGGTTTACGTCTAAGCTTTATTATTATCCTAGGACCGTAAATGAACCATTAAAATCGTGTTGAGATGGTCGTAAAATTAGTATTATTCGTTAGTCGTAGGCAAAAATAATGAATCCTCCTCATTGGACCAAATTGGCAAGTGTGTGACTCCTATAAATTAATCCTTAGCATCTGAAGATGGACCAGTAGGGCCGAAAGCGGCTAATCCTAATAAAAATATTTGCACTAATACACGTTTTTTCTCTTACTTAACTTTTTGACACTAGCTCATGGTCCTCATATGTTGAAAAGCTGTATAAGTCACTTCTGGATTTCAAACACATTAGTACAGAAAAGTATTTTTTTAATAAATGGTATTGACGATGTTCCCAAAAGAATTAATTTTGTATTTTTCAAAAATTCAGTTTTGCGAGCAAAAAGGAGACATTTTTCTTAAATTTATTTTAGTTGTGCCGTGCCATTCCCGATATATCATAGTCACTGCAGAAAAAAAGGTGTTTCGGGACAAGTGCCGTAGTTACGACAATTTTTCAAATAAAATTATAGCAGGGACTAAATGCGTTCCTGCAATTATACCGATAAACATGATCGTCGCCCTTTGTGCTTTTGATTGAGTATTTTCACATTTAAATAACCTTAACGTTGTTGGATTTGGTATCCAATTTAAATTTTAATATTCTTAGATATTCCTTTACAAGAAACCGGCTCTGGAGATACTCAACCCGTTTCGTCTAGTAAAATACCTGGCAGCGAAAGTTTAGTTCAAAAATCAGGAAATGCTGAAGACGATACTGAAAATAGGACTAACATTGCTCAAAGTGTAACCGGAAGTGGTCAATCTTGTTCAGGGATGATTCAAAATAGACATGGTAAGCAGTTTGTTGATTAAAAAATATTGGTGTTCCCGATTGTTTCTCCTTCCAGTAAATTAAATTTGTCAAATAGAGGTGGAATCTTGACCACATAATCATTTGTTAGATATTAAAACTTTTTTTTTAAATTTTGTAATCTAAAAATTGGTGCTAGAAAGCACGGATAGTCCAGTCCACCATACAATCAATTATTTTATTTATCTAGGGGGGTTGGTTGTGTGCACCGTATTTTCAATTGATTAAAACGAAGTTGACTTAACATCAAAAAAGAAGTTAAAATACCTCAAAATCAGTTACATCAACCGAAAAGAATCTAATAACAAAAGATCAAAAGATCTTGGGTGGAAATAACGAAAATTCAAACCTGGATGAGCATCCCACAAGGTACCCAAAGAACCGAAGCGAAAAGAGAAATGATTAAACGATGTTTCGCTCTGAATAACCAGCGTGAGCTCGTCAGTGGTTCCACTGGTCACCCTCCCCATACATCATTAAAACTTTGATTTCCAACTTTGAATCACTCACAAATAGGCATCGTTCTGCACTGGTACTTATCCAAGCTACCTGATACGGATTCGTCCTTGCGTGTTAATATTTCCAATAGGATTATGCTCCTAAGGCAATTAAAAATCAAAAGATAAGTTAAAAAACCTCCAAATCAGTTACATCAATCGAAAAGAATCTAAAAACAAAAGATCAAAAGATCTTGGGTGGAAATAACGAAAATTCAAACCTGGATGAGCATCACATAAGGAACACACAAAGAACCAAAGCAAAAAGAAAAATTATTAAACGATGTTTCGCTCTGGGTAACCAGCGTGAGCTCGTCAGTGGTTCCACTGGTCACCCTCCCCATACATCATTAAACACCATAATGCACTTTGATTTCCAACTTTGAATCACTCACAAATAGGCATCGTTCCGCACTGGTACTTATCCAAGCAACCTGATATGGATTCGTCCTGGCGTGTTAATATTTCCAATAGGATTATGCTCCCAAGGCAATTAAAAATCAAAAAAGAATTTAAAAAACCTCCAAATCAGTTACATCAACCGAAAAGAATCTAAAAACAAAAGATCTTGGGTGAAAATAACGAAAATTCAAACCTGGATGAGCATCCCATAAGGAACACACAAAGAACCAAAGCGAAAAGAGAAATGATTAAACGATGTTTCGCTCTGGGTAACCAGCGTGAGCTCGTCAGTGGTTCCACTGGTCACCCTCCCCATACATTATTAAACACCATCATACACTTTGATTTTTAACTTTGAATCACTCACAAATAGGCATCGTTCCGCCAACGAGGATATTAGATTATATCCTCGTTGGTTCCGCACTGGTACTTACAATAAAAAATAAAAAAAGAAGATAAAAAACCTCCAAATCAGTTACATCAACCGAAAAGAATCTAAAGAATCAAATAAAAGATCTTGGGTGGAAATAACGAAAATTAAAACCTGGATGAGCATCCCACAAGGAACACACATAGAACCAAAGCGAAAAGAGAAATGATTAAGCGAGGTTTGAATTTTCGTTATTTCCAGCCAAGATCTTTTGATCTTTTGTTTTTAGATACTTTTCGGTTGACTTAACTGATTTGGAGGTTTTTTACTTCTTTTTTGATTTTTAATTGCCTTAGGAGCATAATCCTATTGGAAGCTTGGATAAGTATCAGTGCGAAAAGTTATGATTTTTTTTATATATATTTTCACGTTTTTTCAAGTCACTGGGAAACTAAAGCTACCTCGAATTTGGACTTTATAACAAAAGCGTATATCGCTACTTGCTTTTGTTCCAAAGTTAATTTTTTTTAAAATATTTTATCCCTCTTTTCCCCGTTTTCTCCCTTCAACCCCCCCCCCCCACAGCCTTACCCAAAAGTTAATCAGTTCATGGTCAGCCGATAGAAGAACTTTTTTTTTTGTCAGTTAAGGTGTTTTGGAACCTTAGTAACTAATTTTTGATAAAATTAAGAAAAGTCAAAATTTCACGATTTTAATAGTCCCCCATACAATATTCGTATGTTTTTAAAGGTCACTCAAGAAATTCCTCCCTTGAACTACGACTAGGCCTGCCGGCGAATTACAGTCGCAGCTCTCAAGACCTGCGAGGTATAGCCAATAGGGGACACTCGAGGACCGCGTCATTAGATTTAAGGCATGCCAGAAACTCATCTGCCGATCTCAATAAGCTGGTTAGGAATGATGTTGGACTTATTTTTGGAGCAATAAGTAAGAATATAACAGTACAGGGTATAATTAGTTTCAGTGAAAATATTTTAGTGTCGAGATATTTGAGTATCAAAAATAATACCTAAACTTGCCAAAATGAATAGCCAATACGTATAGCGGAAGAGTTTTAAAAGATTTTTCTATCAGAAAAGTAAAAAACAATATCAACTACAACATAGGCAAGGCAATAATTTAAAGATATATGTATTTTATATTTTAACGATTCCAAGGTTCCCTCTCACAAAAATAATTTATTTTACGCGTGACCTTACCCCGTCGACGACGGCGACTATGCACAGATTGGTCGGGTAATTTAAGCTTTAGAAAAAGCAAGTGCAACCAAATCTCATAAGTCATTAGAAAAACCTAATACTATCTACATATGTCGCTCTCGGCATAGAATAAAAAAATCTATGCTCTCCTCTAAGGTCGACAAATAAGTGCTTTGCAGTTTTAAAGTTTTTCTGACATAAAATAGGGACTGTTCTACAATTGGAATTAGTTAAAAAAATGTAGGAAAACTTAAATAATATTAAAAAATAAAAATTCTTGCACTACTACAAGATCGTTTGTTCAAAAATTATAGGGTCATTCTATCAACCTTTTTTTTAAACTAACCAAAAAAATATATGATGTCCATTGTTATATGTAGTTGTCAAAAATAAATGGTTTTTAATTTTATCACCTGTCGTTGTTATATCGGTTGGCCAAAAATATAAAAACTTGATTTTCTTTAAATAATTAAAAAATATATCGGGTGTAACAAGGGATAGGTACGGCGACTTACCGCCTTTAATTTTAAAGATAGAATTCTCAAAATTTAGAATTTTAGAAAACTGATAAAAGCTCAAAGCTGCTTCCTATTGACACATGTCATATGTTATAGTTATAGTTAAGCCAAACTCCCGTGCATGAAAACAAATGCAAAAATGCGATTTTTGACCCTAGTATATTAAGTTGACTGAATTTTTATATTTCTTTAATCAAAACTGAGTATTTTGCAGAAAAATGCCTCATATTGACTAGCAACTTAAGTAAGTTGAGATCTTGTATTGTCCGGAATATATCTGGAATACTTTTTTGAATTTAGAATTTTGAAAAAGTATTCAACTTACACCACATTATAGCAAGCCTCCTCATCTATACGGACTTCCCAAAATTCACAAAGATGCAATGCCCTTACGCCCAATTACAAGTTCCAGAAATTCTCCAACAAGCAATCTGTCTAAATTCCTTTTGAAAATTATTCAACCTCTTGCAGGCAAGACCGCTTCATTTGTAGAAAATTCAAACCATTTTGTTAATATTCTTAAATCTTTTGTTTTAGGAACCGAGGATAGACTTGTCAGTTTTGATGTCGAAAGTCTATACACCAATGTCCCAATAAAGGAATCGCTAGATATTATTAGAAAGAGACTGGTTGATGACGAATCCCTTTATGAACGTACCAGCCTACCGCTGGAGGGAGTGATGGAGTTGTAGGAGTGCTGCCTACATAACTCTTATTTTCAAGTGAAAGATAGGTTTTATGCTCAGGAAGACGGTCTGCCAATGGGTTCATCGCTTTCGCCAGTGGTGGCCAATATTTACATGGAGTGGTTCGAATCACACGCGGTTGATACCGCAACATATAAACCTAAGCTCTGGCTGAGATATGTTGATGATACTTTTATTGTCTGGACCGGGAATGACCAACAACTTTCAGAATTTCTTCACCACCTAAATAACATAAGACCCACCATTAAATTCACAATGGAGTTGGAGCAAAATTGTCAAATTCCTTTTCTTGATGTACTTGTCACACGAGTAGAAAGCGACATCAGAACAACAGTCTATCGTAAACCCACTCACACAGGACAATATTTAAATCAAGGTTCAAATCATTCTGCTACAACCAAACGAGGCATAATCAAAACTTTGTATAACAGAGCCGTTCAAATTTGTAACAATTCTCATGACTTGGAAATCGAAATAAGAAACATTAAGAAGGATCTGCAGCAGAATGGTTACAGCCTGAAACTTATAACAGATACTATTTCTAAATTTCAACAAACAGGACAGAGATTACATGACCAAAACCAGGCAAATGCATTCCTTACAATCCCATACGTTAAAGGAGTATCAGAGAAAATTCGAAGAGTAGCGAAAAATTTTAATATTAAAACAGCTTTTAAATCTAGTAATACAATTCGAAGCCTTCTTAGTAAAACAAAACCGGAGAACAAACAAAATAAGGAATGCATTTACCAAGTTCCTTGTGAGTGTGGTGGAATCATACATAGGCGAAACTAAAAGACCACTATCTGTTAGGCTTAAGGAACATCAGACGAATACCCAAAAAGGTGAAACCACGAAATCAGGAATTGCCGAACATGCATGGTCAAAACAACACCGAATGAAGTGGGCAGAAGCAAAGGTTTTGCACAAGGAGTCACACTGGAAGAAACGAAAATTCCTTGAAGCTGCCTTTATTGGGCAGAATCAGGGTATTTTCAGTAAACCAAGTGTTGAAATCCCAAATATTTGGAAGCCCCTCCTTGGGCGGAGCCAACTTCTTAAACTTCAAGGTTGAGTGATTTCTCACAGTATATAAGTACGTAGCCTTAGGAATTGATTGTAGTTTGCACCTGAAGACGATCAGAGATTTTACTGATCGAAACGTCGTGTATAAATAAAATATAGACAATGGAAGTCCGAAACACAGAGTTAATTTCACTCAAGTTTATGTTAGGATCCAGTGAAAAGCGGGTCTTTTTTTGTATATGTCAGTAACAGTTTTGGTAGAAATTTTCTAGTTAAGAAAATCGGACTAAGCCACTGAAAAAATTAATTTTCTGATATAATTTAGGTTATTGCTAAAAAGGATTATGCAAGAATGAACAATTTCTTTTGTTGCTATTATTTTTGCTTGGGTTTTTTTCAATTTTTCTGGTACAAGGAGTGGTTCAAGCTAAACTATCACTATTTACTTATGGATAGAGAATTAAATTTGCAACATTTTTTCCATTTGTCACTTTTGACAGTCTGTTACCGTTTAGGAGTTATCTAAGAAAAACGATTTTTTGGAGTATTTTGGAGGTTAGAAATGACAGTTCCCGAGGGGATAGGAATGGGGACTTTTAGTATGTTAAACGGTGTACCTTCCTAAGCTTGTTAATAAAACAAAACTAGGTTCTAATTTTTTCCTCTATTAAGAAAATTTATATCTAAATTTCCTATCCTATTAGAAGAAAACTGAAAAACTTAAAAAAATAATAAAAAATATTTTTTTAAACCTGTTAAAATGATATATGAATGGCATAAACGTATTTAGAATACCTTTACGTCTTCAGAAATGATAAAATATACAGATCGTTTTTATTAAAATTTAAAAATCAAAAGTTAACCTCGTTTTCATGAAAACTATACCAATTTTGAACTTTTATCCTTAAAAATAAAGGCGGTAAGTAAGTTGTACCTATCCCTTGTTTCAGTCCGAGTTTCAGGCGGTATGTATCTAAAAAAAAAATTAAAAAAATCTTGAAAACAAATCTATGAACTCTGTAGTATACACCCAAATCAGCATTATTTATTTTTATATTCTGGTAACTCTGTACCAGGTACTTAAAAAGTGTCATTGTGCAATTTGACCAATTTCGCACAGGGTCTAATTTGACACATCTTATTAAATTTTTAAATTTTTTCTGTCACATCAGTGCGGCGCAAGTATATGGACCAAAATGCCTAGCCAGCTATTTAAAAAAAAAAACGAAATCAACTGATGTTTAATTGTTTGAGAAATAAAAAATTAACCATTGTTAGTGACTGGGAGTACTGGTCGGTGATAAAATACAGTACAAAAGGAGCCTTTACATTACACGCTCAGATAATTTAAAAACTATCATCAAGTGAAATTATTTTAATTACATGCTTTTTGTGTAAATTTCTTATTTTTATAGGTTCTAGCTGGACAGATCCGTTGCGGGTTCAAATAATTAAAGCGCATCATAATTGGATTGTGGTGGCGTATGCTCATTTTTTCGTCTGTTATAGGTAAGAATCACATCGTTGTGGGCAAAATAAACCGCTTAAGTCTAGAAAAGTAATTTTACTGAATATATTTTAAAAAAAGTGACCATAAATTCACAATAAGCGATAAATCCTAGTTCATAATACTATAGGTTCTGCTTTTTTAATTAATTTGATTGTTAAAGGTGGTTTTGGTTTAATCAGACATTAATTCAGAGTCCTTAAAAATCGGAAAATTTATCCAAAAAAATGGAATTAAGATGTAACGAAACAATTCTATGTTGAAATAAACAATTGGTAAATTAAATTTTAATTGTATTGCAACTTAATTTAATGCATGTCCCAAAAAAAAAACTCTGAAACATAATGTTTTTTAATTTAATTTTTTTTACATTTTAGGTGTTTTAACCCGACCGGTAGGTTATTTATTATATTATGTTGTGGTACCTTTATGAAAGACTACATTTCTTATTTGTTTAAATAATATTTATTTTATTTGTTACATGTATTTAGATGTGTCTTAAAACTATAATATCATAAAATTTGACAATCTACACTTTGCGGATCTCTAGCTAGCCCCTGTATATATTGATTTGGTGTATTTAAAATGATTAGCCAATGTGTGACATTGGAAAGGGAAATAAACATTTTGGTGTAGTTGGTCTCATTAAATTTATGTAAACGGACTATTACAGTGACTGAATTCTGCTATACCATGATCTTTCTTTGTTTTATGCTTTTGAGAAGATATGCAGAATACTTTGGTTTTAATTTTATAATCTGAATTCTTTATTTTTGGCACCTAACCTAAAAAATTGTGTGCAATAGCGGCTTTGGCAAAATGTAAAACAAAAACATGATTGGAAGAAAAACAACATATAGTCATTGCAAGTTAAGTTGCAAAATTTTTCAAATTGATGGAAATGGCATTGGTCAAGTCAAGGCTCACGGAAAAGGCGTTTTTATCTTGATTGATGTTATATTTTTTATATACTTAATAAATTTGTTTTGAACCTAACTGTTGTTAGTATACATTTGATATAGGTCTACTCTGTACTGTCTTCAGTAGCCTAATACACTGTTTTATTTTATTAGTTCTTTTACACATTAAAAGTAAAACACATTGGCAGTTATTTAGTAAAATTAGAGCGATGGATTACGTCAAAATTACAGTTCATAGACCTTTTCGTTGAAAATGTTCAAAACTATTTTATGAAGAAGTTACACCCGTCAAACGTTTGCAATTTTATTTTCCTATAACTCAGTAAAGAATTTGGGGCGGGAAGGGGGAAACGTAAAATCTTTCACAGAAGTGTGTAAATGTGGTGATTGTGAAATCACAATTTCTGTAGCTTGGTTCAAAATGGGCGGATGTTAGAAAATCGTAATTGTAATCCAAATGAAACCTGGATATGCGACTTTTGAGAATTCTTTAAGAATTAAGGGTTAAATTTATCTTAGATACATGCAGATCGATCACGCGAATCTAAATCTATAAAAAAAATTATCTTCATCCGCTCTTGGTGAACCAAGCCACATATTTATCAAGACCTATTATTTTACTTTAAAAAATATATTTTCTGATATTTTGTTCCTACCGCTCCTGCTAAAAAACACTGATATATATTTTATGCAAGATAGTCTTGAGCAAAGTGGTACATATAAACTTATATCCTATACATAACTTTGAACCACTCCTACATTTATGCCTAGTGTGAGAAAGCGAGAGGTTTACTGACAGATTGACTAACTTGTTGTTTTGGGATTTATAATCGCTCGTAGACGACGAAACCTGCGTACAGATGGCAAAGTCAGGGTTCCGTTAATAGGACCGTGCAAGCATCTCATCTGCGTTGCCGTATTATTTTGCATATGATCGCAAATCAAATTAAATTAATCATATTAGATAATTAAAACAAATCTCGTTTTTTTATTAACAAAATATACTAACTAGTTAAAACTGACCGCCTTCTTTACAGTAGATGATATATTTTTAATTGGATATTGCTGATTTAAGGAGCCTTAACTATCCTAATTAATTTAAATAAACAACTCTTTGCTCTTAAACAAAGATTAAGTATAATGTTTTTCTATGCAGGGTATAACAACGAAAACCAACAGGGGTTCAAGTGATACCTTATTTTCTTTTCAAGGGCTTTTAATTGCCTTTTAAAATGTTAAAAATCCTACCTCTTAGTTTTCAAAATATTGACATTCAAAATTGCATGAATCGATGCAAACATATTTTACGATTTTTTAGAAATTCCGGGCCACGTCGAGTTTTTCATTAGTACATTTTCCGTTTGTTGCACCATTTTCAAAACAAGCTGTGGATATGGTAAACTCTGGTTATTTTTTAACCTTATTTTACGACTGTTGCTCCCACAAAAGTTAACTGATGGTTAACTAAGACACGTTTAGATTCGTATCTTGAAACTATCTTGAAATTTTGAGTTTGTCATTTTTATTGATATAAAATATAAAAATTACTGGAACTAGTGACGAAAAACGACTAATAGACATTACAGTCCATTCCATTTTTATTTAGAAAAAACATAACCTCAATGACAAAAACCATATTATTAAGTTGCCAAAATCAAACGTATAACTTCACTGCTTACCTTAAATCACTCGGAATATCAATACACCATAGTGAAACAACATGATGCCAGGGATACTTTATAAATGAAAAATTAATATGCCTGTTAAAGCGGCTATGAAGTTCGTTTTTGTTTGCATACCGACCATAAGAAAGGAAACGCGATGCCAACCCCAATATGCCTGAGAGAGACGGAGGGACCCAGAGTGGTGAGCGAAGTCACTCAAAAATAATGTATCCAAATTAAATTTAGAGTTTTAAAAATGCAGGAGCGGCTTAATTTTGCATATTTTTATTTACAGAGCTTTTGCCTCTGTTGTTGCGGATCGTTGCCTTTTCAACTATTTTCCAATGAGCTAGAAACTTGAAATTTGGTAGATGTATAGTGTTAAAAAAAATATTCAAAATAGCAGTGCTTAAGCTCCCTTTTTTTAACTTAAACTTTAAAAAACATATTTATATATAAACATATTGTCTCAAACTTGAAACTTTGCGATGTTTAAGGTCACTGAATACAATCTTTGACTCAAACTTTAAACAAATCAAAATGGCGGATCCAAAACGGCACAATTTCTTATTTATAATTGATTTGTCCCAAACTTGAAACGTTTAAGGTCACCCAAAACAATCTTGGACTCACACTTAAAAAAATAATATTACAATACAATTTTTGACTCAAACTTTAAAAAAGTCGAAATTGCGGACTTTCTTTTTTATAATTCAATTTGTTTCAAAGTTTCAATTGCGGTGTTTAAGGTCAAATCAATAAATTTTTAATTCAAACTCAGAAAAACAAAATGGCGGATCCAAAATGGCGAATTTTCACATTTATGACGGATTTATTTTAAATTTGGTGATCAGGTGTAATGATGGAGTTGGAAAGGATCAAAAGTTTGCGTAAATAGTTAAAAAAAAACTTTGGTATTATGTAGGTCTGGTGACAATACAATATTTTGAAAAAATTAAGTGGTTGGGTCTGGTTAGGATGGGTGAGTGGAGGATAATATATTAGAAAACTCAAAAATGTATAACTTTCGAACCAAAGCTGCTACGGACAATTTAATCCAGGGTTGACTTAACTTAATGTTTTCTAATTTGAGAAAAAAAAATAATTTGGTGAGGAGTGGTTTGGAGCATGATATAATAATGTTTTTGAAAATTCATAACTTTTAAAACAAAGCTGCTAAGATTTTGCAGTTTAAGATTTATATTGTTTCCTAATTTTGGAAGAAAAATTAATTGTTGGGGTTTGGTGGAAGGGATGAAAGAAATGTAAATTCATAAATTTTGAGCCAAAGCCACTCGCTATGAATTTGTCATTTTCAGATTGATCTTCAACTAAATATTTTCTAGTTTTTTTAGAGGAAAAAATATACGTTGGTGAGGATAGTTAAGGGGGTAAAAGTGGGCTAATATATTTGGAAATTCATGGCCAAAGCTGTTACGAACATGCAGTTTACAAATTTAAGTGAATTTAATGTATTGTAATTTTGAGAAAAAAAATAATTTGGGGGGTGATTTGAGAGGGCGAGAGGAGATTGATATATGTGTTGATCCAAAGCTGCGGTTTTATATATTTATGTTTGGCTTTCTATCCATCTTGCTACTATATAAATATAAAATGCTCTATGCCTAATACGCCCCTAAAACCGACCAATCCATGCGTCCACCTTGCCTATTCCCCAAAAATGTCTTGAGATTCATTAATTTGAGATTTCATAAGCAGCCCCTTGTATGATATAGAGTTCGCACTATTTACGTTTATGTATTGGATCAACACTTGCGACCCTGGCCATATCTAGATATTTTGATATTTTGGTTTTTAGTGATTTGGAGGTGTTTTAACTTCTTTTCCGTTTTATTTGCCTTAGGAGCATAATCCTACTGGAAATATTAACACGACAGGACGAATCCGTATCAGGTAACTCGGATAAGTACCAGTGCGGAACGATGCCTATTTGTGAGTGATTCAAAGTTGGAAATCAAAGTGTATGATGGTGTTTAATGATGTATGGTAGAGGGTGACCAGTGAAACTACTGATGAGCCCACGCTGGTTACCCAGGTCAAAACATCGTTTAGTCATTTCTTTTTTCGCTTTGGTCTTTTGTGTGTTCCTTGTGGGATGCTCATCCAAGTTTGAATTTTCGTTATTTTCACCCAAGATCTTTTGATCTTTTGTTTTTTAGTTTCTTTTCGGTTGAAGTAACTGATTTGGAGGTTTTTTAACTTCTTTTCTATTTTATCTGCCTTAGGGGCATAATCCTACTGGAAATATTAACACGCCAGGACGAATCCGTATCAGGTAACTTGGATAAGTACCAGTGCGGAACGATGCCTATTTGTGAGTGATTCAAAGTTGGAAATCAAAGTGTATGATGGTCTGATGAGCCCACGCTGGTTACCCAAGGCGAAACATCGTTTAATCTTTTCTCTTTTCGCTTTGGTCTTTTGTGTGTTAAATAAACTAAAGAAAATGTCCTTAATGCGAAACTGAAAAAGAAATGTGGGTGTACTAAAGGAAATTTATTTTGAGGACCCCATGCAGTTCAGGCTCTATAAGTGCGGTGCTACAAACTCCTGAAATAGAGTGCTGTTCTACTTCTACCGAGGTTACATAGAAAAGGGTTTTGAGTCATAAACAGAAAAAATGGGTTTAGTCGAAATTAAACAGAGAGCTTTATTCTTTTTTAACAGTGTTAGTCTTCATTGTATGTAGTAAGTATGAAAACATCATAAAATAAATAATTTAAAATTAACCTCAAAACCGGAGCTTACGGAATATAGCGCTATATTGAGTTTACAACTTGGCGTTATAATAAAACTTTTAAGAAAATCTCACAGCTTTAGGTACTCTCTGGCATCTGCAAAATTGAAAAACAAATCATAGCCACCATAATTTGAACCTTAAGTAAATGCCATGACCAAAAAACCGTCACAATCTTACTTGAATGTAGTTTCCATTCCATACTAAATTGTGTCGCTGTTGAGGCCTGTACCACGCTGCGTAGTGTGGTGGTCTGTGCTGGCTTCCCCTACCACTCTGGGATGTCAGTAAAGGGTGGTTACAGCATGGGTACCATAAAAACTCTAAAATATTCCCCAAATTACCAACTATCGCTTTCTTGAATTTAGCTTATTTGTTTTACTTGTCTTTCCCTTGTTAAAAAAAAATAATAAAAGCGGAAAAAATATTTAGATTAGATTAGATTCGATCTCCTTGTTCAAAAAAATTAAATCTCAAAACGTTTAATTGTAGACTTGACTTACTGGATTTCCTTTGGTAAAAGAGGGAAGGTCCCAAAACTATTAAGTTTATGTGAAGAAGATTAGATTATATTAGACAAGAGGAAACTCAAAAAAATATATATAATTCATGTACAACAACCCAGCGAATAAGTAAGGTCCTTGTTTTTTCTTGTCTTAGAAATAAATTATATTTACAAGTTAGCTAGCGGCAGATCAAAAATGATCTTCCTTTTATTACAAAATTAGTTACTCCAAAACCCAGAGCAGGCCTTTATTCGGTATTAAACTTTGCCACAAAAAAAAAAGGAATCAAAAAGCAGCCTTCGAAGGCAGTTGCATAGTGCATGGAAGGTTGGTAACTCAGATTCGTAGATATCGGTCAGGCAGCATGTCGGTCACTATAGGTTAAAAGGAAAAAAAATGAATATAAAAATTAAATCTTAGTAATAAAAGGCAAGGGCGAAGAAACGAAGATACTTACAATTGGTTTTTTGTCACCGAAGCACCCGCGTAGGTAGCCTTTCTAAGAAATTGAATGAGAAAAAATTGAAACGCTTTTTGTTTCAATGCCTTGGCGCAAAAGAAAGTCTTTTGCTTTTTGTTGCCTCCACGAAACCTCGGTTTAAAAAAACAACGGCCCCACTAATTATCTCGTAAAACTGTCAAAAAGTAGTGACGCCAACCTAATAATACATTTTTTCAAAAGAATGCTTTACTATTCACGAGATGAACTCCCAAAATTTCATCAGGCAACCGTAGCGTCGGTGTAAAATCTTAAAAACAGTCAAAAAAGCAAAGACCGTAGTGTTGATCTCAGTTTGCAAAATTCCCATTGAGGGCAGCACTGGAGAAGTGCCTTCTCTCTGCTAAAGAAAAAAATAGTTTGTTGCCTAGCCTCGGTATAGAAAATTATCGTAATGACATTCCAATTGTATTAAAAAAATGTTCTCCTTTTAGCTTCTCCAATTAATTTTCTTAGAACCCCAATTGTGAAAACAGCAAAATATTTATTTTTAATGCGCTGACAGTATATGATTGAGACTAAAACAGGGCCTACCCAAACAAACCGAAATAACAATCCTACTTTGGGACGTAAATTTGTTTATTATTTTTCAAAACAAAACCGTTTTTAAAAGTTTATTTATTTTTGTTTTCTTAAGCGTATTGGATCATGAGACCTTATGTGACCGAACATGTTTACCAAAACGGGACTATAGTAAGTGATATGATAATGAAATAACCCCTAAAAAGGACCTTAGAAGTTTGTTGTACATGAACTTATAAACCCCCCGTTTTTTACCACAAACTTTAAATCAGTACACCCTACTGACAATCCAAGTGTAGTTGGGACTCCACAAGCAGCAGAACTGTAAAAATAAATCAAACAAACCCGAAATTTGTGAAAATAAAAGTGAGATAACCGTCGTCTATTCAACCTCCATAGATATTAGTAGAAATCAGTTGTCAGTCTGTAGTGCTCCACCATAGACTTAATATGAAAATAAGGCAAAACTGTAAAATTTATGGGTCTAACTAAATGTTCTAACTTTAAAAAAATTCTCGAATATCAATTTGTTCCAAATTTATTAAATTAATCCAGCATTTCCCTACTTTCAAATGGGGGTTCAGGCTCATTTTGTTATCTGCAGATATTATATGCAAAACAGCACAAGCCATGATGAGAATTCTTCTTCAATTTGCTCCAAATGTATGTTTTCGAAATTGCTACAATTAATTTTTATTATAGTCGCTAAAGGAACAGGAGAGAGAAAAACGGCAGAGAAGCATGTAGGTTTGACGATTGAAAGTCAAATCCATTCAAAAGAAATCCTTAAGCTTTTTTTAATATAACACTAAAAAACCTTTTAAAAGACACACAAGGGTCTATCGCCATTAATTTTAAAGATATCAACAATTAAAATTTGTGCCCATGAGTAAAATGTTCCTAGAGGCCACCCCAATAAAATACTAAAGTTTCAGCAAACAGCAAGTTTTATATCATTTTGCGTTTTATATGAAAACTGATGTGTTCAAATCATCTTTGTCTTAATGCATACCCTATGCATACACCTAGAAAAAGTATTGGTAGTTTGTGAGATACAATTAAAAAAAAACATTTATGTAACAGCATAAAATCAAATCTTTATTTTTCCCTTTTCTAGATTAAAAGACTCAAGTGGTTGGCAACAAGTATTCACGAGTCCCCACATAGAAGCATGCGTCGAAAGGATTGCGATCAATGCCAAGATGGGGTCCACTGAAACTTCGAAAATGGTTGCTATTTCTTATGGTAGCCAGATTAGGCTGTGGGGAATATCAGATGCCGGTGCTAGAACCAATGTTGGTAAGTTCTTATAGGCCGGGATTTAAGGAATAAGGGACTCTCCTCTAACATATAGTTTCGCATTTTATAGCTTTTATAATAAATTTATATAGTTCAATTTTTTGATGAGCGGACTGACGTAATTTTTTTGGATCTCTATTTGATATATTTGATATATTGTTTTAGACAGCGACAATAAATATCTACAAAAACGTAACGTCGTTGATTGTTGCAACTGTTACTTCAAACTGATAATAACAAATTATTTGACATGTGAACTGTTGACAACAAAGAAATACGTTTTCAGAGGCAAAAATGACGACTATCATGTAATATATGTACAAATAATTAGGGGGGGGGGGCTAAAACTGAAGCAAATATAATGTAAGAAGAATAACGTTTGGGTCCAGTTAGCTGACAGGTTCTCCCGATGAAATTATTCACGCGCGCTTTTGTAGTTATAATTGCAAGGCAAAAACCAGTATAAATCATAAAGAAATTTCTTTCAGGTCCACAAGGTAGGCTAAGTAAGTCAGTATATTCGCGTTGTCTTTTACGGCCAAAACAGTTTTTGTCTTTTGGAAGTCCAATACAGTTATGAATCAGCTCCTTGGAAGTTTGTCCCATTATCACATCATATTGTCTTCTCGTTGCAACCAATTGAATTCATTTCTTTATTGGTGTTTTCTTCTTCTTAGGCATTTACACAAGTCAAAGTTTTACAATTACTACGTTTATAAGGGCTTTAAACCGGTTTTATATAAGGACGGTTTTAAATAAAATGGGAGGGGGGTATTGAAGGGGAAACACGTAATTGGGTCATTTTCAGCAGCATATTATTCCAACTGCTAGGCAGTTGTTAGGTGTGTGTAATGTTGGCCTTGTTAGGGAATATCTTGATAATGTATTTCCTAATCGGGTTATAAGTACGCGGGGAACTATTTTATGCCCAGGTGGATCACCTGATCTTGCTCCTAATGACTTCTATCTGTGGAGCTATATCAAAAATAAAGTTTACGGGAATGAAAGGGCTAATAATTTGGAAGAACTTCGCATTAAAATTGAAGAAACTTTTCAAACTCACCCCTAACATGCTTGGAAACGTTAGAAGGGGTTTTTATAATAGGCTCAGATATCGTCTAGCCGAGCAAGGAGGACTTTTCGAACATTTGCTCTAATTTTTTTTTGACTGGGAGAATCTTTTTGGTTTTTAGAATGTATTATTTTATTTTTAGAACTTGCTTTTATTTTTTTTTCTCCTTATTATTTTCATTGTAACACGTTGTTAGTGATAAATCTGAGCAGTTGAAAACGCTCTAATTTATCAGTGACAAAAAACAAGAAAATTACGTTATCAAAAATTGCGTATTTATTGACCAAATTCTGGTTTCATTGACTACGCTCCACATGGCAACGTGGTTAGAGGCGTATTAAACGCAAGCCGCGAACGGTGATCGCAAGCCTGAGTGGTGATTGCTCTACTGATAGGTGTGCGTGTGCGTGTACGTAGACTGGCAAATTGGTCTTCTTCCGGCCTATGTTCGCAGTAGCCTGAAGCGCTCTGTATATAGCAAACTTGACTTTGCAACCGTAGTCTGGTCTTCACACACTAAAGTTAACAAAAGTAGATTAGAAGTAATTGAAAATAAATTCTTAAGGTACCTAAATTACAAAGAAACAAATTTCTATGATATATGAGCTAAAGCGACCGACCAGGTTAAGACTCAATTACAATTTTATTTTGCGTGAACATAGAAGAGAACAGGCAAGCGTACAATTTCTATTGAAAATTTTGAACAATTTATTTGATTTTATAATGTCAAGTGGTCACATGTGGATATTTTTAGTTTGAGTTTGGTGCTTTTAAAAAGCGAATAAAAGCCCAGTGAATTTGTTTTTTTTTAAGGTAATTCTAAGGTAAGGTATGTAAATATTGCTTTGACCATTTTGATTAGATGCCAGGCATCAATTCTAATCTTTACAAATGCCCTAAAAGTTGTTTTTTTTAAATTTTAGGTAGTTTTCTCATTAAAGGTGGCCAAGCTTTTGACCTGAAAATTTGGCATAGCTACAAATTTGGAACTGCAGAATTGACTGCTGCTCTTTCATGTGGTCTCAATATTTTCGTCGAATTTCATTCAAAATCATCTCTGTTCCTTGGTGTTGATATTTCTATTTTTCTTAAGTAATAATTTTGTGTAAGGATATCTTGGACGTAAAATAACAGGTCTGCATGCTAATAATCCATGCACTCTGCTTGATGATTCGATATCCAAGTCTGTCTATCTTGCTGTACTAAAAGTATCCATATTATTTCAGCTTTATCTGTCTAACTCAATCAATGTATTTTTCCAGGTTTTTGTTTTAATTTTCCAGGAATCTAAGAATCATTGCAGTTCCGATTGTTAAACTTTATAATATCGGGAACAAAACTTTCGTCTTGTTTAGTCAAAAGAATTCATTCTTCTATAACTATGTTGCCCTCATTTGGGTACTCAGGACTGTTTGTTTCGATTTCTTCTGGACAAAAATATATATTTTTTAATCTGGTCCATTGAACCAGTTTTCGAAGGTAACTTTTCCACTTAGTTGAAGTTGGATCTTAAATCCATAATTTTCAGGCTGCTTGAATATTTTATAGGGGGGTCTTTTTGGCTCTTTCAGCCGCTCTGCTCTCCTTCCTTTGCAGAAATTTTGTGCATGACTCTTCGTCTTAGTGTCCAGGAATTTCAGGCTTCCTCCAAAAGAAGGTATTTTCTTGGGGGATAGTTGGCCCACTTAGGTTAGGTGCCTCTTCCAGAGTTGGGCGGGGCATTCAACCTGGTCGTTTTCTGCTCTTCCTATTACCTTTAGGTGATATTGCACTAAGCAGTGTCTGGTGAGAAGTCTGACGACTAATCTGATATATTTTCTGTTCAAGAACGAGGCTTTTCATAAGTCCACAGACCATCGATATAGTTAGTACATCGATGCCACAGACCCTTGTTTTGCAAGGATATCTGCTTCCTCGTTGCCTGCTAGGTCTCAGTGATCAATCACCCATATTAAGGGTACCTGGTTGTTTGCGCGAGCGTTTGTAGGGTTTGCTTGCATTTCCAGACTAGTTTTGATACGCATTTGTATGCGTAGCGCTTTAAAGGCCGCTTGACTGTCTGATGGCATAAAAATGTGTTTTCTTTTGAGGGTTTAGTTGATATTGCACTCTCTATGGCCAGGTAACTGGGATAACGTAAAGTTTTGAAATGCCCAGTCCAGCTCCATTTGCTAGTTCGAGGCGTTCTCTACTTGTGGTAATTCTTTATTGTTCCCTGAATGGCGTCGTTTATTACCACTTCGAATGGGATTTTCAAATCCATCACGACCATCATTTGGTCGGTTGGTTTGCTGGCATTTTTCAGTTTTATTTCTTCGAGGATGCCTCTGAGTTGACTCATTAGATTTCCAGGATTGAATCTTCCTATCTGGAATAGCCTATGAGCACTACTTATTTTTAAGACTTCAATTACTTTCGTAAAGAAGTGAAATATGTTTTAATACCCCTCTAGCGTATCCCCATATGTAATTTGCAAGCAATGGTGATCCTTTCAACCAGCCCTTAATAATAATCCTCAATTTTAGTCTAAAAGAAGTCCGGCAATATTATTTTGGTATTTACAGGAACTTTTAATCTGCATGTCCGGGTGGAATACCTCTTTTTCATCGGCAGCCAACTAGTGGCCTTATCTCCGAGCGGCAAGTTGGGGGTCTGGCATGCCATGACTCAACACTGGCAAACCCAGGACGTCATGCCGATCGCTTCGTTCGACACCGCTGGTTCTATACTGTTGCTCGGGTGCAATAATGGGTGTATATATTATATTGGTAAGTAAATATTCCAAGCCACTAGATCGAATGAAACCTTTGGTGTAACCGATTAATTCTAAAACATTTTACTCTCTACTCTCTACTCGTGTCTCGCTAACTAAATGAAAACTTACTCAGTTTAAAAAAATTATAGTACATTATTATTAAAATAATTTTTCAGTTATTTATTTTTTTTTCCATACTTTTTGATTGTTTGGCGAGCTTTCCTGGGTAAGGACAGTTTAAAAAAATGTATATAAACCTAAACCCATATTAAGCTAAATATTTTTTTTTCAAATTTACGCGTTTTTTTTTTGTTGAGGGTAAAATGTCGGACAGTCATAACACACACAAAATAACTATCATATCTCAAGGATTGTTTTGGACTAATGCATGTTGTTAATTACACTGTCCAACAATGAAAATTTTTCGGGCTCAGAAATAGCTAATTCTTAAGTATTTTCATCCACTGAATTCAAAAATCCCCATAAAAATTAGAGATTAGCTCTAGTTTTGGAGATAAGGTGATATTTTACATTTGATATTCTCTAAAAGCATTGAAAGAGAAAATAATAGAAAGGGCAGAGAACTGGATAGGGTCGGGAGTTAGAAATAGTGGTACGCCACCATCGAAATTGACTATCGATAGAGTTAAAAGTACAGAACTATCGATAGTTTTAATTTAGCTATCGATATTTGCAATACAGCCCTACTATTCTCGATATATATAAGCGGGGACTCCCTCCTTTCCGAAATAATTGCGTATTTGCGCGTCTTTTTATTCAGGGCGACCGATACCTTACAGTTCAGTTTCATATTTCTAATCGAACGCACAGTTAATGTAGTGTGTATGGTATTGTTATAAAACTAGATACACGGAGACACAATATATCATCGCAAACTGACTATAGTGTTTATGCTGTAAATCTAAGGTTTACATTTTACATACAATATTTCTGTTTTGTTTAGTGCAAAATTGGTTGTTTTGGAGTATTTTTAAAGTAAAACTTATTGTATTAACATGCCTCGTAAATGTGTAAATTCAGTTAACAATTTTTGTTATATTTGTGGAGAAATAACGTTTTCTTCACAGGAACGCAATTTGACGCCTCTTGTGAAGACTGCTTACCAACATTATGAATGAAGGTAGGAGACCAGGATAAGTCATGGGCTCCACATATATGTTGCAACTCGTGTTCAGTTCTATTACGAGAATGGCTTAAAAATAAAAAACGATCAATGGCTTTTGGGTTGCCCAAGGTTTGGCGGGAGCCTACAAACCACATAGATGACTGCTGTTTTTGCTTGACTCCGCCTATCAATGCGGGATTGTAAATGAAAAAAAGAGGAACAGTTCAATATCCGAATCTCCCATCTGCTATTCGACCTATACCACATTCAGAAAGTTTACCAATTCCTACTCCACCTCAAAACTATGAATTGAAAGTAGAGAGTGGAGAGAATGTGGAAGAAGTGGAATTAAACATGCCTTCAATATCACACGACCCTGATTTTGAAGAAAAAGATGATCAGCCACACAGATTGAGCCAGTCTGAGTTAAATGATCTCATTCGAGATCTTGACTCGTCACAGAAGAAGTCAGAACTTCTAGGATCAAGGTTACAGCAATGGAATCCTCTTCAACCATGTCAGGGTCTCTAAGCACAGACAGTGTCATGGAAATCTGTTACCTTTTTTTAAGAAGGAGAATAATCTTGTTTTTTGCTGTGATATTAATGATCTGATGAAAAATTTGAAAATGGAGTATAATCCAACTGAATGGAGGCTATTCATAGACTCTTCCAAGCTTAGTTTAAAAGCTGTATTGCTTCATAATGGCAATCACCTTCCTTCCGTTCCTGTTGGTCACGCAGTTCATATGAAGGAGACTTATGCAAATATGGCAACCCTCCTCAACTCAATCAAATATGCTGAACATACCTGGAAAATCTGTGGCGACCTAAAAGTCATTGCTATACTATTAGGAATGCAATTAGGGTACACTAAATACTGTGGGATAGTAGATATAGGAAATCACACTATATAAAGTAGATTGGCCTGCAAGGAATCTTAAACCTAGTGAGAAAAATGTCGTTGCCGAGCCTCTCGTGAATCCAAAAGATGTTCTTCTTCCACCCCTACATATCAAGCTCGGTTTAATGAAGAATTTTGTCAAAGGCTTAAACCGAGATGGTCAGGCTTTTAAATATTTGAGAGAAAAATTTCCCAAACTAAGTGATGCAAAAGTCAAGGAAGGCATCTTCGTTGGGCCACAAATACGTGAACTCGTAAAGGATCCTGCTTTCGACCTAGTTCTGAAAGGAAAAGAAAAGGAAGCTTGGGCAGCTCTTAAGGGAGTTATGCCTGGATTTTTAGGGAACAGAAGGAAGGAAAATTACACTGATTTGGTAAAAGTACTTCTAGAAAAGTATCATCAACTAGGATGTAATATGTCACTAAAAATACATTTTCTCCACTCCCATCTTGATTTTTTCCCACCCAGAGTAACGAGCATGAAGAAAGATTCCACAAGGTTATTTCTCTCATGGAACGGAGATATCAGGGCCGCTGGAATGAAGCAATGCTCGCGGATTACTGCTGGTTTATGTATAGGGATGCTCCAGAAATTACTTACAAGAGGAAAGCCAAAAGACAGCGATCTCATGAAGCCCCCAATTAATTCTTCATATATTCAACCACCGGTGAGTGTTCTTTTGTCATTTATAATGTGTAACTGTCATTATACACCATTTAATATTGTTAGCATTCATAATTAATAATTTTCGTTACCTCATAATCCTTATTAAATGAAAAACTCATTATTTTTTATCACAGAAACTAGAGCTAATAAAAAATTTTCTTTGTCATATTCGTTTTTCGCAACCCAAAATTGGTAGGAATTAACTCATAAGTTGAAGTAAACAAAAAAAAAATTTGTTGGACAGTGTTATCATATAGACATTTTTTTTTGTTAGGCACTACCCCATCCAGGCCCATGCATAATTCAATATTCTTTAAGTCTTCGCAGAGAGATTTTTTTTTTGGATAGTCTTTGTCAATAGTTTTAGTTTAAATACTTTTAAACGAGATTTTTTTTAGAAAAGCTGTAGGTGCAAAAAAATTTCCTAAATTAATTAATAAAAATCAAATGCGCTACAAAAAGTTTATCGCATTTGTGTGGTTTAAAAGAAGCCCATAAAATGGTCGATTTTGTAAATTTTAAACTAGATTTTTTTAACAAAATCAGTGAATAGCGAGCTTTCCCTCAAAAAAGGTAATGGTAACCGTAGATCCGGATTTCGCACTTGTGGTGCTCATCAGTACGGTGCTAGGAATTAGGAGATGAAATGATGATGAAAAAATCTGTCACAGGATTCATGTAAAAGACAACCATCTCCGTAGAGACGCTTAATTTTCCTTCAAATTGAAGGTACATCTGCCGATTCTGAAATTTGACAGATGGTTGTCTTTTATTTTACACATTCACATTTCATCTCCTAATTCCTAGCACCGTACTGATGAGCACCACAAGTGCGAAATCCGGATCTGCGGTTACCATTATCTTTTTTGAGGGAAAGCTCGCTATTCACTGCTTTTGTTATTTATTCACCCTCGCTGAATCCTTTTTTAGTTTGAAAAATCGAGAAAACCGTGGATATCCTAAATCAATAATTTTTAAAATAAAAAAATTGATAATTATTGACAGTTTAACAGTCGAATTCTGCTCTAAAAAATCACCAATTTACACCAAACAGATATTTTAACATATAAAAAAAATTAGACCCCATCCCAAAATGCAAACCTTACAGAAACGAATTGTAATTCGTAAAGTGGTTATCACATTAGGATTTGGACGACATCTATAAACTTTTAAAAATTAAACCTCGTAAGTAGGGGTCAATTTTTTTCTGTCTCAGCTGGAAATACCTGAAACCCCTTAAAAGCATTAAATTTTGGACATCCTGAATGTGGAATATTTTAATTTTGTTTTAAGTACTAGTTATGTATGCCACAAACACCGTTGGTGACTAGGCATTACGGGCGCCTTTTCGATTTTAATAGATTAGCAGTAGCTATAGTTTATGTGGTGTTTTTGTCGATTTTTTTATAAAAATTAAAAAAAAAACTATCTGCTGTGAGGCTTTCTATGCTCAATCTATACAGTGTAAGTAATCTGTGTTGTAATAGAAACGAGACGTATTATAGGTCATTTTACGTTTACGGAGACACTCGGTGTAGGTGGTCGTGGATAAAATTATTTGCTATCATTTCTTTTTTTTAGATATGCAAAAATTTCCCCTTCGCATGAAAGACAACGATCTCTTAGTGACAGAGTTGTATCGCGATCCAAACAATGACACAGTGACGGCGATTTCTGTCTATTTGACTCCGAAAACAAGTAAGTTTTTTTTTAACGTTTGCTATAAAAATGTGAAAATCTATGAAATTTTGGGTTAAAATTTTGTGGCAGAAGTGACAATATCAATTGTACTTTAAAAAAACGGAAGGGTTATTTTGTGGATCAGTTTGGACTTCCTCAGCTTCTAAAGCTTTGTTTTAACTACGAGCCGATTCCGATAACTAGGAGAGTATATGGCTATTAACCACAGCAACAAATTAATTAATGGTCAGATCTAGTCTCAGTTTCATCTTTGTCAAAGTGGCATGCTCCTATGAGTGTATATATTTTAACAGGTGATAGAAAATTATAAAATAAGAAAGTTTCCATGATGTAGGGGTCTAAACTCTTTTGTTTTTAAGATATTTGATTTTTAAAGTTCGAGGAGTGGGGGAAAAAGGACATATAAAACATTAAGAAAATTGATAGATTTTAACGGGTTAAGGATATACAGGCTGTCAAAATAACCAGGATATGTTCATGCTGTGTACACTTCCGGCCACATAAAATGCGTACGCCGATTTTATATAGTGTATTATGGGCCTCGCAACTCAGTAACCTTTTAGGTAACTCAAATTGACAAAAAATGTCACCGTCAGGTTTTGTTGTTATACGGTTATATTTAAAAATGCCCCAACTAAACCAATTCGAAGCCCAAATTTTGGCAAAATTAGACGGTGTTTGGTCGGTTCGAAGAGAAGCAGCCTATTATGGACGAAACAAGGCTACAATTGTAAGAATAAGAGGAAATTATCAAGAAGAAGGAACTGTTCGACGAAGGCGAGGCACTGGCTTGACCCAAGTCAGTACGCCTCAGTAGGATCAGCAACTGATCGACTTTTTTGAAGACCACCCATTCGCGATGGCCCCAGAGGTGAAAATTGAGTTACATTTTCCTGGATCCGTAAGAACGACGCGCAGACGGATAAGCCGTTCTAGGCTTAGATCTCGCGTTGCTGCCAAGAAAATTTTACTTCGTGCGGAAAAGAAGCAAGCCAGGTTAATTTTTCCACTAAACTATTCACTACAAGAAGAAGAATTTTGGCAACAAGTGGTCTTCACAGATAAAAAAATCTTTCAGTCCTACAACGACAGCAAACAAATTTAGCAGATTCCATGCCACGAAGACTGGCAAACATTATCGAGGCTGACGGGGCAATGACACGCTACTGAACTACAATTTTGGTTGTCTGTAAAGACTTAAATTACTCAAATTTACAGATCCTACAGACGTGCGTTGGTTATGAATAAGTCCTTTCGCCAAACAGTTCCTTCTTTTTGATACTTTTTTCTTATTCGCAAAATTATGGTCCGTCTTGTTTCGTCCTTAATGAGCTTTAAGAATAAATTTTTATAATAAAATGTTGATTAATTTTATAAAATTTTTTTATCCATTGGTATATTAGTCTTTCAGTAAAGTGTGGCCAGTCTCCTTATTTTTATGTTTAAAATGTCAAAACATCTAACCTGTAGTTCGAAAACGTGTCAGTAACGCAATTAGCAAAACTTAAATTCAACAGACCTGAAACTAACTTGTGGGGTCCTATTTTCGAAACCATACGAAATTATTCGCATGTGAGTACTTTCGTCTCTTCCTATACCGTATAGAAAAGGAATCAAAAGACATGCCGATATGCTGATTCACGGGTAGTACGTGAAAGAATAACCGGTTTTTCATGCGAAACAATACGAATATTGTGTTAAACCATTCGAATTCGAACCCGGTCCACACATACCGGCTTATCTTTCGCCTCTCATTTCATACGGTATGGAAAGAGACTGACATAAACAGTACACGTATGCGAATATTTTTGTATGGATTCGAAAATCAGACCCCTGCTGTACGCATTTTATCTGGCCGGAGGTGTATACCTAGGGACCTCTCTTCATTACGATAAAAAACAATCAAAATTCCCCTTTTACGTTTTTAAATTAGTACAAAAGAAAAAAGCATGCATTTTCTTTGTTTATTGTTTTTATACTAAATCATTTACACTTTGGTCGATTCCAAGAAAAAAAGGCTTAAGAGATGCAATTGAAAATTTTCCATATACATATTATAATACATTATCATTAAACAGAGTAATACCACAAAAATTGCATAATAAACCATTTATTTCAGGTAGAAAATGTAAATGTAGCACATGTAATTTTTAAGGAAAAAATTATAACATTTTCAGAATTGGTAAAAATTACCAATTTTGAATTTTAAACGCTACTGCTTTAAAAAATACAAATTAATAAAAAATCTTTTAAAAGTTGTAGAGAGTCATATGTTAAGCAAAAAATGTCATTTAAAGTTTTTTTCAACACCTACAGTTTTCTCACAAAAGAAACATCTACTTTTAAAATCCTACAAAAATGATCAATTACAAGATATTTGGCATTTAAAAAAAAAAAACAAAAAATGACAAAGATAGCTCCCCAATGAGCATTTTTGTCTATATAAAAGTTACAGCAAATAATATAAAACCTTCATAAAATAACCAAAAGTTATATTATTTAGTGTTGGTGATAATTTTATAACTCTAATATATCTCTTAAATGAGTAAAAAAGACTTGAAAAACAACTGTTCATCACCAGCTTATAAAAATTTATGGTACATAGTAATGGATAGAAAATCAACATATAGATTTTATAAAACTTCCTTATGAGCCCTCAAGTATAGAGATTATTATAAAAAGGTTTTACAACTGTTCAAACAACACTACATAACAAATTAAAGGTTTTTATGGATTTAGAAATATAGAGTTTCCATCTTTCTTCCCTTTGCTTGTTATGTATTATTCTCTTTCTTTTTACAATAAAAAATTTTATAAAATGGTGTTTAGCAATCTTCTAAAATAAATAAAAATGAAAGTGAGATAAGCTGAAGCAGGAATATGAATATTTATATACTATAGTCAAATAAAAGCTGTTTTTCAAGTCATCCTACTCTGAAAATCAGCTGCGGTCCCGTGTGTACTGTATAGTTTTCGAATACACTCACGTAAATTTCATGGGCTCCAAAAATACTTGAGAAAACGAGAAAAAGAATATTATCGGTTTTTTTTTTCATACGCGTTTTTTTCTTTCTGGGACAAATATTGAATTTTGTATGTTGTTCCTAACCCTAACAAGCAATATTTCGATTGAAACACATGTTGAAACCCTATAAATAACGTTTTTATTTAGGCCAAAAACCTATTTTTGTAATCCAAAATGGCGAAAATTTCCGACAATTCTATAAAAAAAAAACAATACAACTATACCACTGTTTACCTCGTCAACACTATTTTATAACCCTTTTAAAAAATGATGCTACTTGGCACAAAGGGCTACAGATGGCGCAGTGTTGAACACTGATGGTCCGTTTCTGCGAGCTTAACATAGTTACCATTGTTCTCTTTTCCTAAATGCATTCCTCGAGAGATCCAGCATACTACACATACCAGAGAAAATACCCGCCTCCACACACTTCAAGCCCGCATAACTATCAGAGGTAACTATCTCAAGAATATAGTTCGATTGCGGCGTCGAAGGGTGTACAGGCGAGTATTTTCCGGGGTGTTCACATTTGCCGCCGACCAGCAGTATCAGCGTATGCGCTCGACGTTTCACGGTGCGTTTTTGCGACGTTAACACGGTTACTATATTGTTCTCTTTTTTCCTAAAACACGGTTCCCATCTATGCGTTCTCATTCGTGGGTCCCCCGAATCAAAACACGTATCAAGTGGTCTAAGCGAGATTTGCCTATACAAGTTCATGTCGGACCACATGATGAGTTTTTTGAGTCAGGGTGACTGGCATGGGAAACGCTGGTGGGAATCGGGTGTAAAATGCATTCGATCCCGATATCTGTCACCGGCAACTCAAATCTCAAAAAGATTTGGATCTCTTATCTCTCTCAGATTGATGTAATTAAAACAAGATAATAATGGTATGGTATCTCGCAAAAACGTGCCTTTTGATGTCGCAAAAACGCTCCTTTTGAGGTCGCAAAAACGCGCCTTTTGATGTCACAAAATTATCCTTAAAAAATCTTGTTTATTTTGTTTTTATAATTGCCAAAATAAATCAAAATTGTTTTTTTTTGTTCTAAAAACAGTTGTATTATAATCACTATATAAAGAAATTATTAACAAAATTATAGAAAAAACCTTATGGGCAAAAAAGGTTTATGAATGAGTTCATAAGAATATTACAGACACCAATTTATATAACTATTGTGTGTGAGTTCCCAAGTTTTTATAAGTGTCTCTCGAAATATTTTCAATCTTATCTTATATAAATTTGTTGTTGGTTAATTAAGTTTTATAAGTGGGTTGATAGCAACATTTTAAAAACCAATCTATTATATATCTTTACTTGATAGTTACTTACGGTTTTGGGTTGACAGAAAGATTTCAAACACCAATTTATATAACTTTTGTCACTGATGACTTATATTTTTATAAATATGTTGGTGGAAACATTGTTAACACCAATTTATATAACATTTAAACCGATGACTTCAATTTTTATAAAGATGTCCGTGGAAATATTGTTAACGCCAGTTTTATGTTACTTTAGGGTACCATAAATTTAGAGCCTTTAATAAAACAAATATACAAACTCAATTCTTGTAGGAAACTTCTAAATACCCTAGGGTATCAATGGAACCCTCTTTATAATAATTATATAAATATCTGTCACCAGAAGTTTCTGAAAATGCTCATTGGGTCTGTTCTTTGCCCAGCATTTAAAGAGTTTTTTTTTTAATTAATGTCCACTTTGTCAACATTTCAGGCTTTGCTCATAACGTTACCTTATAGGCAAAGCCTGTAATTTTTACAACGGGGGTATCACTATATACATTGTTTGAAATGCTAGCCGCTATACGATATTTCTTGTTTTTTTTTTAATAAGCAATATTTAGAAAAAAGGTCAATAAAATTGTCTATTTCTGAAGAATTTTTTGTGAGAAAACTGTAAGTGAAACGAAAAACTTTGTATGGCACTTTTTGCTTAGCATAAGATTCTATACAACCACTAAAAATTTGTTTTTTAAAATATAGCATTTTTAAATCAATGCCGTTTAAAATTCAAAATTATCAATATTTTCCCATTTTGAAAGTCTTATAATTTTTTTAACAGGTTTTTGGGGCATTAGTCTCTAAGATGTATATGTATTCTAGGCTTACTTTACACTCTGGGATGTTTTACCATGAAGTTCATCGTATTATAAATTGAACCTGCACAATATGTTTAAAGAATAAACGCCCCGTAGACCAGCCCTGGTGTATGGATTGCTTTATTTGGTTTCTACAACAAGGCAAAGTTTAGGGTCGCCCTGACACTGCAACAAGTTTACTTATTGTACCCCTTGTTGTTTACCTACGTTTCCTACCTAAATAGGTTTGACGCTAGTTGCTTAAATTGGTACAAAAAACAAATACAAGCACTATGAGGCTACACAGCAGTGCATGTCCTAGAAAACGAAATAAAATCTGCTCTTAAGCTACAATATTAAATGCTTTTGGGGTTCGAGCCCAAATCACTGGAATTAAAGAAGGCCGAAAAACTTAGATGGAAAAAGAAGCTAGTTTTTTCAGAGAAATACCAAGGTTTAAAAGGTAAAACCTAAAAGCAAGCCTTTTAAGCAAATATATTAAACGTTCGTTAGTTTATCAGTTCAAGGATTCAATCAAGTTATAAGGTTATAAGATTTTGTACACGCTTACATAGCAGGCTCTGTCCAGATACACTTGGATATTATTAGGTTTGAAATTCAAAAAAGAAAGTAAATGTAATCAGATATTGATTATTTTCTATATTGGAACAACAATTACCATAAAAAGTTTGAAGAGTGGAAGAAATAATATTTTTAGAGTAAAAGTAACAAAAATGATATTGGCGTTGGTATCTTCTGCTGGATCAAAAAATAACAAACGCCAAGTCCCTCGATCCAGGTTCAAGAAAACGGGCGAGCGTTACATACCAGGAGAAAAAATTGGATCGAGAACAGTATTGGAAAAAAAATTCTCCCAAGAAATAAAGCAACAAGTAAACTTTGTTAAAAATTTTAAATAATATTTAAGAAACCGAAGTGATTACACAAGATATTGAATTTAAACCTACTCCCAAGTAACAATGTAAATTATTAAAGTTTTAATAAAAAGGTTTCCAATTTTTTTAGAGGCATCCATAATTTCTTTGTAATTTATATCTGATCTCCAGGTTTTGTTGCATTATATTAGGTCAATATTGCAATATGCATAGGTTATGTTTATAACTTGGCCACTTAAAGATACATTATGGTGATTTATAGATCAAAAAAATAATTTATAAAAGATGCCAGCATAGCTTACATGAATAATATAATAGTACCCTACAGATTCGAAGGTAAACATTTATTATTTTTAAAGGGAAAATACTTAGATTGTTTCTAAGCCTGCTTGAAATGGTGCAGTAAATCATGATTTGCATGCAAGTCATTTTTCTAATCTCGCTTGTGTGTATGACCAAGCCTAGGATTCTAGTGGAAAGAAAATACTTTCATACAATTTTGACCATTTATTGCACCAAAAAACGTTTTTATAAAGGTTGCACGGCAAAAAAAGTTGTAGCTGTCCCAAAATTTTTATTGCTTTGGCAAGGAATTAATAGTGTAATATATGACGTAATGCCATTTTAATTTATATATGGTTGAATGCCATGAGTTGTTTCCCGTCTTCTGGAAAAGCTGGAAAAGTCAGGGAATTAAAAATGTCCTAAAAAGAACCTGGAAAAGTCAGGGAATTTTATGAAAATCCACAAAAACCTGGAAAAATTATATGGGAACCTGGAAAACATATATTGGTCTGTAATAATCAAATTATAATTTTTTGATTCATCAAAAGACAAATAAGAAATATCTATCAAATCCTAAACTTTCTATGCTCGTTCAAAATAAATTCATCGCTCATCTACCAAATGCCTCAAAGATAGGTCATCTCTGTCTATACGCACCCCAAAGTGATACAATTTACCGGTCGTTTAACAGCGGGCCGGCTTGAGTAGTTTTTCGCATGTAGAAATAATTGTGCTCTCTTTTTCAAAAGCGATTAGATAAAAAGACACAGTTATACTCGGGATTAATAAAGTTAATCTTAGTCTTTGTTTTTATAAGTGATCAGAATAGAATTTCTTTATGCAGTCGGTACATAAGGCTTAGGTTCGCATAACGTACTCCACGTGTTTTTTCACGGAAATTATTAAAAAAGTTTGGATAAAACTCAGAGAAATTTGTTTTTTTTTCTATAGAAAATAGTCAAGCTGAGTGGATTTATATAATTATTGATGGTGGAGTGCCACAGAAGTGAAAAAACAATTTAAAAGTAAAGTATTTTTTGATGGGGTACTGCCAGGAATGTAATAGCTAAAAACGACATCAAAGTAAATAATGGAGTGGAAAACATTTCGGCTTTTTTGACTCGCGTGTTTTTTAATTTCATAATCCTGTACCCATTACCCCAATAAAATAGGCAGTTGGCGATTTTTTTTTATAAAACTGAATGAACAGCCAAGTTTTGTACAGCAGGAAGAAGTTCATGTTCGCCGCCATTTTGGAATTATGAGTAGCTAGTGGTGAGTTTAGTTCCACTTCGATGTTTCTGATTATTTTTTTTGTATATATCTTTAAAATCTTAAAAAGGAGTGTTTTGATTTTCTAATAACTTTTATGTTCCTTAACCAAGTTTTATACATTTTAGAACTTTGGTTGCACGAAGTTTGAGCTAACGTAACTATCATATTAATAAGCCGAGTTTTATGAGTAGTACCTCGTCAAACATAAAATGATATAGGCTTCCCTATTTTAATAACAAAAAATTGCAGGGGGGTCGAAATAAAATATGAAACCTAGTTTTAGCTTTTTCTCATGTAATCTTGGAATTTTTATGTGTTTTGAAAGAAAATAGTAAATTTTTCTCTTTTACCTCTTTGAATGAATAAAAAAAAATAAATTAAGGAACAAAACATGTCTTGAATTTATGTTATTATTTCATTGGATTACTCACTTATCAAAAACTTGCTTTTAAACAGATCACATTTTAAAAATCTGTGGAAATATATATGGCACCAACCTGGAATTTTTAGAAAATTGCTCAGGGAAAACCTGGAAAAGTCAGGGAATTTAAAAGTCGATGAGCGCTACGAACCCTGAATTTATATAATAGGACAATTTTTATATCTAGGCTCTTACAGATATTTGTAACTGGATTTACAGATATTTGTAACTGGATCACCTATAGATATATAATGGAACATTATGGAGCAAAAACATAATTTATAAATGGCTTTTTTATTTATTTTTTACATATAGAACCCTCTACCCACACGGCGGGTACCACAGGCAGTATGTTTTTGCCCTTTTTGACCGTTTCTACAATGTAGAACAGTGTTTGTTTTTTAAATCACTTTTTCTCACTCGCTCCTGCCGACAACCGCACAAAAAAAACCGGAAATGAGAATGTCATTCTTTTAATGATGACCAGTTGACCAAGGGTTTGTAAGGGTTGTTTGACCTACTAATGGCAATTTAGTAAAATAAAGAACCTTGGAACTATTTTATAACAATCATGGCGTTAATGTAAATAAAAAATATTTCATATTTTTGTTTTAACTTTAATTTTAAACCATCTTATTTTTCAAATAACTTTTTTTTTCTTCCGTTTCCAAGCTATCCAACGACATTATGAATTTTTGCCAAAACTTGTTTCTAAGAAAAAACTAAATTCAAGGCATATAAATTTCATTAAAAAAAAAATAAAAGTGATTATTTCAAGTCGCGTGTGTTTTTTAAGTCTTTTACATATGATGATTTTATATTATTTATCAGATAACTTTGGTTGGCATGTCTTTTTTGGTAGGAAAAGATCTTTTATTTCCGTTTTTAAGTTATGCATGTATATAACAAAATATTAGTAATTTATAAGGACTCTACCATTTTTGTGCAGCTAGATTATTTATTTAACCATTGCTTTTTTTTAAATGTTGAATACATTCTTCTGTAGTTGGTATTAGAATATATCTAGGTCTTTTTTATAAACAAATCAGGTTACCTTGTGTTTTATAAAAAGGTGGTCGCAACCTATTTGGACTTTTTCATTTAAGAGGTTTAACGGTTATATTTTGGTAATAGCAAAGTTCTGGGAACTAAATTTTAAAACTTACGGTGTTCAATGTTTGGTGGTGGGAATATTGCCATTACTAATATAAATAATACCCCGGCGTATGCAGAGGCGGGGCTTATTTGCTGAAGCCCCTCCCCCCAGAGCCACTGATAATCGACTCCTCAAAATTCACCAATAAATCGTAATTCGAGACTATTATGTTACCCCCCTCCCCCTCCCTCCAGGCACAATTTCTGCGTAAGAAAAGTTACGTACCCGTGTTCATCAACGTAGGAAAATTTAAGCGTTATCAGCAAAAGCTTCTCTTGTAATTTAAAGATAAGTAGTTTGTGTAGCGATGGGAAAATTTGAAAAACATACCTTCCGGTTTCGAGGACGTAATCGTAATTGAGATAACAGATTTATTTCTTATCCATCGGTATTGTGCGGGTTCGGTTCATAATACGATGAACACATGGTAAAACTTCTCCGAGTGTAAGCTAGGAATTATCTAATTTGATCTTCATACAGGCAAGCATGAAATTTGATCAATCTTACAATTTCCATCTTAAATGCTAGTCCTGAACGCCACACCGGTCGCCACCCACACAAAAACACATACTTCATGAATTTTTTTTTTTTTGTTGAAATCGACCAAAAAGTGATGTGTGCATTACCCTTAAAATAAAAAAAAATCGCGCATTTTGTTATATGACTTTTTTCTTTCTTTCTTTCTTGTTTTGGTCTCCCTTATCTCCTATGTATTAAGCCTCTTCGAACTTGTTCAGTAATTTTGACCTTGTGTTTCATGCCAGCATCAGAAAGAGGTCGTGAAGGTATGCGAAAAAGTACATGTTTGTTTTTTGTCGTCTTGTCCAGTTTTAATTAATTTTTTTTGGATCCCATATTAAAAACTGCAAGCTTGCACCAAAATTAAAAACAAGCAGTTTTTTGTTTGTTGTAATAATCAAGAAAAAGTTTATATATTTTTAAGAATACAATACATATACATTTTTAATTTTTTGCACGCAAACGCATCGTGTTTTCAATTATTTTTCCAGCACTTTGACAAAATTACTTAGGTGCAGATTAAATGGCTCTAAAAATTTCCAAACTTGTTAATGTTATCTTACTGTGGACTCTTTTCTTTTCACACAAGGCATGGTTTAAAAAAATATTTAGCTTTTTTTCGATTGAAATTTTAGCAGCTGCCTAATCCACGTCAAGTTAGTTTAATATCTTTATTTATTTGCAAAAAATAAAATGGTGAATCAATTAAATTAGCGTATTTTTTCGTTTTTGGATAATATTTTCTCGTAATAATATAACTTACTTGCAGACAGTTAAAGCGGAATCGTATGACTTTGTCAAGCTTTTGGCCTTTTATTAATATTAGTTTATTTTACTTGTTTTGTGAAAATATTACAATTATTTAGCATGCATAGATATTTAAAACAATATATATTTTTTTTTTAAACACGTGTTTACCACACCGAACTGGTAGCAAATCCTTGGTTTGCTGGTACTTAACACAAGGACACCAACTTTTTTTTATTCATTTTTAGAAGTAGGTTTGATGTAGATCTTCATTTGGCAATTTGAGCACAGTAGATTGTAAAAATGTGTTTTTAATTAAATACTACTTTTAAGGTTCAAGGAAAAACAATCACTGAAAACACACTTTCCCATCTCTGATCTAAAATGGAAAGGTTTCAGTTATAGTTCTAAAATATACATTTTCACCAGTGGCATACAAAAAAATAGATGAGGAAGTTAAAAATACCTATTTTTTTTATTGTCCGCCATTTTATATCCTTCTAATTTCCTAAATTGAATTATTGGGTTTTTAAAATAATAAAACTTATTAAAATAATGGACAACCAAAAAGCTTTTTTTTGAGACCACATTCTCAAATAAATATTATTCAAAATACTGTCATTCGAGCATGAAAAGGTCGTTTAAGTTTATTTTAAAAAAAAGCCCCACACTAACCTCTTCATTTATTTTTAACAAATTAGGAATTCCTTACACACAAACATTTATCCCTCGTTGCCTCGAGTTCCTTACAGCCAAAAGATTTATTTTTAAAATTTTGAGATGAGACTAAAGTTAATAGGAGAGTTAAGGAATAAGACTTATACTGGTATTCACGAATGCAAAATGTATCCAATAATAGTTAACTTAAAATTAACTCTGTGTTTCGGACTTCCATTGTCTGTATTTTATTTATACCCGACGTTTCCATTAGTACAATCTCTGATTGTCTTCGGCTGAAAACTACAATCTATTCCTAAGGCTGTACTTATACTGTTATGTTTAAGAAGTTGGATCCGCCCAAGGAGGGGCTTCCTAATATTTGAAATTTCAACACTTGGTTTACTGAAAATACCCTTCTGTCCACTTCATTCGGTGTTGTTTTGACCATGCGTGTTCGGCGATTCCTGATTTCGTTGTTTCACCTCTTTGGGTATTCGTCTGATGTTCCCTAAGTCCAACACATAGTGGTCTTTTTGTTTCACCTATGTATGATTCACCCATAGAAATATAATGGGTTAAGAATGGGCAAAGACGACTGCGCATCCTAAAATCGGAGGACCCCATGGGGCCATCCATTTTGAATTACAGCACAGATCGGGCGACTGGAAGTTGCCGCATCCGCAACCAACCAATGTCATTTTCTTTGATTTTGACAGAGGACGGATTGTTGTCTGTCGTTTGTTTTCATATTTTTTCTCTTCGAATTTTTATTAAGCAGTTAGCACGAAAGTAAAACTTTCGTGGCAGTTAGTGGATGTTTATGTCGATTTAAAAGTAAGTATAGTGGTGTAGCCAAAAGTTTCCTTCATAGTCACAGTGTTTGTTCTAATTTTAGTGTATTTTAGAAAGTTAAAAAGTACTAGCTGTTTAAAATGGGAGTGCCTGCAATTGCATGCAAGTCCTTTATTTCCATCTCACTTCACTGGTGCTGCTAAAGCAAGCTAGATGAGAAGAGACGACTTGCAATAAAACAAGAATTGCATGCAAGTCATCTTTTCTCATCTCACTTTATAGTAGTACCAGTAAAGTGACATGAAAAGAGAAGAGTTGCATGCAATTGTTGTTTAATTGCTCTATGTCAAACAGGCCTTATTATGACTATCACTATTGCAAAAACAAAAATGTGCTTTTGCTATTGGTCTGAATCTGAAATGATGTTGTCTTTCAATTGCTTTGACTTTTTTTTTTTTTAATTTTTGTCTGTTTTTGTTGTTTGACATAGGTAGTATGAGAAGTATGAACAGTGGTTATTTCTTAGGACTAAAATTAGAACAAACACTATTCCAATTATGAACTACCTATACTTATTAATCCTGCTTGATAAACAATGTTCAACAGAATGGATAAAAACGAGCAATTGACTATAATCAGATCAAATTAAAAAATTTATATATAAATACCCTAGTAGGTGCGTCCATAAAAAAAATTTCATAAAATATCAAAAATGGCAGAAAATCATATACTTACCAAATAATTACCTTATTTTTAAGCTGGAAAGTTTCTGTTTTTTTTTTATTTGAAATTTTTTTAATCATTTATAAACACATAGCTACAGGTTGGTTCATGTAAAATTTCTAAAATCACATGGAAAGGCCTTCACACACAAAATTGCATAAGGTACATAACACATAGCATAAAATCTCTACAGTTCAGTGATTGAGATGCTACACTAGGCGTTACGTGACCCCATGCAAGTTTATGTGAGACGGCCTTAACTTCTTTTTTTAATTTGAAAAATACATTTTTGCAACTCATACATCTTATATATATTGAGTTTTTGTTATTTATAAGGATATTTATTCACTTTTAAGATCCCAAAATGAACGAAACAACAACCCAACATCGCTTCAATTCAAATATGCTCTTAGACGATTACTGCTGCATACAAGAGTAGGTGGTGAGGGAGGAAACTGCACGGTGATTAATTCAACTATCATATTGTCAGTTCCCAGCAAATCTGGCAAGTCTGAAGAGGCTGTTGATATTTCTCTTGTGAGGAAATAAGGACTTGAAATGACCACTTTTTGGAAACTCCACCTTTGGAACCCAATCACTCATTCATTCTAATTAAAAATATTGTTGCCTGTTCTGTTAGAATAAGGTTTTTTAATTTAAGCAAAAAAATTCACTGCTATGTACAGTGCAAGGTAAAAATATAAGAAACAAATTGAATAAGTTGATATTGTGCAATCATCAGTAATTGTGACTGTAACATTGAATAAATCATTTTACTTTGAATTTTATCATTTCTCCATCCCTAGTGTATGTACTGAAACCCCATTTTTTCAATATTTTTTCAAAACAAAGGTGTTGTACCATAGTGTCAAAAAATGTTGTATTCTAGATAAATGTATCTCTTCTGATGCAGTTTTTCATATTTCTACCTCCCCCCCCCCTTTTAACTGCTAAGCCATCACATACTTTAAATTTGTCAAGCCATCAATTTGTCATATATACAGCTGGTTTCAAAAAAAATACGACATGTCATGATTTTACTTTGAGATTTAACAGCACAAACATCAATGTTGTCCTTTTTTTTCAACCGGCTATATGACAAAATATCAAACATTTTTTTAAATGATTGATTATGATTTGGGATAATGCTCCCACACTATACAAATATTTAAAAACTGGAGAAAATGCTGAAACACATCAATTTTGTTTGTAAGGGGGAGACTTTTTGGCTATATCTCAAAAACTTGACACTTGACCCACTTTCCTTGTTCAAAATATGTTTTCCCCTTGAAGTGAATGCGCGCTATAAAAATTTCAAGATAGGTAGCCAAAAAGTGTCCCGTTTTACAAAAAATCCAGGTGAACCCTTTTAAATGGCCAACTCTGTGTATATATATACAGGGTGTCCTAAAAATCTGAGTCCACTCTAATATCTCCATAACCAAAAGAGACAGAAAAGTAAAATTTCACACAATTAGATGGTTTACAAAAAAGTATCTTTTTATAATTGATATACCCTGCATATTTTCGAAAGTTTGAATAGAGCTTTTAAATAATAGCAATGATTTAGAGAAAGACTCCCCAAATATCTGTTTTCTTGTTTAACTCATTGGTCTTATGGAAATGATTTTCCCATTTTATTTAAAAACCACTAGAGAAAAAAGTAACATATTAAGTTGTTAATGAAAGGTGCGATGATTAGCATCCAAAAATATGCTCTTCTGTCAACCATCTAATTATGTGAAATTTTACTTCTCTACCTCTTTTGGTTTTGGAGACATTAGGGTGGACTCGAACTTTTGGGACACCCTGTATGTCCAAACAATATTGCATTAAAGTCACTTGCAAAACTAAAAATAAAAACATGATACAATAAGGTTTTGATTGACAAGTATGTAACTACTGACATCTTTGCATCCAACAAAGAATTAACTGAGGAGTTAACTATAAAAAGAGTATAAATTAAGAGTATTTGTCTTGCTTGCAGCAATAATTGTTATTTTATAAACATTCCCAATTACTTTTTATGTTTAAACCACTAGGGAATTTAATTTTGAATTGAAATAATATATTAAAAAATACTCGTTTACAAAAATAGCTAGATTTTAAAATAATTTTACACATTGAGGTAAGGGTGAATTAATAATTTCGTGTAAGCACTTTTCCCTTCATAAACTAATTTTCACTAAACATTCTCCATAAAGTATTAAATATACTCTGCATCAGTCATTTGTTTAAACATTCCAGTCCGACTTTTGCTTCAATTTTGGAAAGAAATTCATGGAAGGTTTCAGTTTTGGCTTGAAACATATATCTAGCTAAAAGCGTATGTTGAACTAGCTTAAGGCACTTTTGTTCTCTATAAAACCTGCCTTAACGATAAGTAAACTCTTTTGAAGGTCTTTCACAGCATCGACACTTTTTGTCCAAATCTAGAAGGAACTTAACCTAACAAACAATTAGCATATATTATGAGATAACAACGTTTGTTTGAAATAATTAAATTATCTGCCTTTGTTTATTTTTGCAATCAGCTGATTTTACCATATGTTTACACGCAGATTTTGAACCAGCTCAAAACATTTTTCTTTTGTTGAACATGGATATAATTTATCAAATTTTATTTTTAATGAATTTCTCGGCAAATATCCTAATATATTAAATCAGCAAGGCAGCGAATATTTTTAAATTGATGCACTGACACTTATCTTTGGAATACAAGTTCGATTTAAATTTGAAATGTAAACGCAAGCCGTATGTCAAGCTCAACCAACCATTTATTTAACTCTGCTGTGATTCAAAATGGATTCCCCCTTGTTAGCCATTTCGCGCAGATTCTGGCCCATTCTTAACCCATTATATTTCTATGGATTCACCACACTCATAAAAAACTTGGTAAATGCATTCCTTATTTTGTTTGTTCTCCGGTTTTGTTTTACTAAGAAGGCTATATTATATATATTAAAGATATAGATAGATACTTAATGTATGGAATTGTAAGGAATGCATTTGCCTGGTTTTTGTATTCTAATCTCTGTCCTGTTTGCTGAAATTTAGAAATAGTATCTGATATAAGTTCAAGGCTGTAACCATTCTGCTGCAGATCCTTCTTAAAACTTGATTTAAATATTATCCTGTGTGAATAGGTTCACGATAGACTGTTCTTCTGATGTCGCTTTTTACTCGTTTGACAAGTACATCAAGAAAATGAATTTGACAATTTTGTTCCCACTCTATTGTGAATTTAATGGTGGGTCTTATGTTATTTAGGTGGTGAAGAAATTCTGAAAGTTGTTGGTAATTCCCGGTCCAGAAAATAAAAGTATCATCAACATATCTTAGCCAGAGCTTAGGTTTATATGTTGCGGTATCAACCGCGTGTGATTCGAACCACTCCATGTAAATATTTGCCACCACTGGCGAAAGAGTCAGGGTATTTTCAGTAAATCGAGTGTAGAAATTCCAAATATTTGGAAGCCCCTTCTTGGGCGGAGGCAACTTCTTAAACTTAACGGTTGAGTGATTTTCCATAGTATATAAGTACGTAGCCTTAGGAATAGATTGTAGTTTGCACCTGAATACTATCAGAGATTCTACTGATTGAAACGTCATGTATAAATAAAATATAGACAATGGAAGTCCGAAACACAGAGTTAATTTCAAACACATCATTGTCTTAAACAAATGATTTACGTATTATTAATTAAATCAGGAAAAAAGTTTTGGCACCTAACCGATTGACACCATAACGCGCACATTGTTGCTAACAAAAAATACGAAAACCCTAGGTTCCCCAAGGTTACTACAGTGTTGCTATCTGTTTTGCTGTAGACCGATTAGGCGCCGATTACTTGACTATTGCAACAAATATTTTGGTGAATATAATGTTTAATGATTAGCTACGTAATCAAGGTTAGTTAATTTTGAATAGTGGGTAGGGAAAGTCAGGTAATTTTTCCAAATGAGAGCAACTGAAAAATTTTAAGGTGCTTTGCTCAACAAACTGTGCAGTGCACCTTGCTTCGGGAGACAAGAAAAAAATGCTATTTATTCGTAATTAAAAAAATGTTTTGTGTACTGGTGAACCAATCCGACTCAAATTTTTACAATGTTACCGTTTTGAAATTGCTCGCTTAATCCAGGCAAATTGTAATTTTTCTAAAAGCGAGCAAGCTGAAATTTTGCATGGGTGTAGGGTACCACTGGGAAAGCTTAGCTATAGATTTGCACCATTCTCACTCCCTTAACTTCGGCGTCATTTTGAATCATAGGGTTAAATCGGTTTTTCGCTATAACTTCTGTTAATTTTGCACTAGAAAAACAATCAAAAAAGCAAAACAGCGCCTTTCAAAATTATAGTAAATCTTTTGTTCATACTCGGAATTCCATTATTTAAAGAAAATGTTATCAGTTTTTTCGCTATCTCTAATTTCCTGTTGCTCTGATTGAAAAAAAAATTAACAAACATTGTAGAACAACAAATTCTCTACATTTTATGTTCGAACATTTTTTTCCTAAACTAATTCTTTTTGTTGTACACCGCGCCAAATGTTCAATAAGATTCAACGATCCTGCAGTCGCTCTGCGCACGACTTAAAAATCGCTGGAGGACGAGGATTCGTTATGGCCGTTTTTCTTCATTTATTTATATAAGCCTCATTTAAAGCTCTAATGATGTGTGGGGCCTGCAGTCACATGATAATGTTGACATTTTTTTCTTATGATTCTAGCTTGTTTTGACAAATATTAAGTGAACTACGTCACCGTCATCCACAAAAACGGTTAACACTTTTGATTGATTCTAATATAAAAAAATTCAATAAAATGAACTGGGCGGCTTTCATCACATTAGAGCTCGCCGTTTTTGAAATATGCCGAATATTGTAAAAATTAATTCTTGTTTCAAAAATTGCTTTGCGTGTTTTTGGATATTTTGCCCTCGGTTTTGCCCTAAAACTCAAAAACGGTATGTCCTAGAATACTCAAAACTTATTCATAAATTATTTTGGACCTTTTTAAAGAATACAGAAGGAACCGTCAAAAAAAGAAGGAGCAAAATCGAAAAATCAATTTTCGAAAAATCAATCAAAGTCAAAAACCAACTATACAATCACTGAGCACACATTTGGCCTTATGATTGTACAATTACAAAATTCAATTTAAATCGCTTGACTACTTTTCGAGTAATGGTTTGAGTTATTTTAAAAAACGGCAAAAATTTCGGCAAATTTGCATCTATTTTACCACATGTTGTAAAATGGGGCCCTGCGGGCCTTTAGAAAAATATTTGTTAAAACGGACTAAAATCATAAGAAAAAAAAGTAAATAAAGAAATTTTGAAATATTTTTTAAAATATGGCATCATTATCATGTGACTACAGGCCACATTCCACACATCATTAGAGCTTTAAATGAGGCGTATGTTAACAAATGACGAAAAACGGCCATAACGAATCCTCGTTCTCCAGCGATTTTTAAATCGTGCGCAGAGCGACTGCAGGATCGTTGAAGTTTATTGAACATCTGGCGCGGTGTACAACTCGTTTTATTAATTAAAAAAGGTTAATTAAAAAAGTTTCTATAATTTAGAAAGACGGCGTTTTGTAGGTATTGTTTGTCCCTACAAAATGCTTTTTCAATTTTTTTCCTAGTGCAAGTTATGAGCGAAAAACCGATTTTACCCTTTGATTCAAGATGGCGCCGAAGTTAAGTGGGTTAGAATGGTGGAAATCTATAGTTAAGCTTTCCCAGTGGTACCCTACACACATGCAAAATTTCAACCTGCTTGCTTTTAGTTCCCAGAAAAGGATTGTGAAAAGTACAATTTGCCTGGACTAGCTGGTAGCTTAGATTTACACTAAAAATGACGTTTATCATTAACAGTTACCCTTAAAAAATCATATTTTGATGCGAACATTTAACACCTGTGAAAATTTGTTTTTGACATTAATAGTTACCCTTAAAAATCATATTTTGACCCAAACACTTGACACCTGCGAAAATTTGTTAAATTTTTTCACCAAGCCTTTCATAATAAACGTCTTTCATAAGATCTCTGCGGGAACTGGATCGAAATAGCGTATGGCACTACTTCAGGAGCTGTCAGGGTCATCGTGCAGCACCCGGAAACTGTGGGACATGGACCGCAACTGTTCCAAACCTTCACAGTTCATCAAAGTAAAGTCACAAAGGTAAAATATCCCCATAACTGTAGCTCACCCAAGCAGTGGCGTACGCAGATATTGGGGGAGATATTCAACGCTGTGCCAATAATAGTTCAAGCAGTAGGGGTTTTTGGCTTGCAAAAGGTGGGGAATAAACGAATTTAAAATATGTTGTGGACGGATAGACGCGCCGTCATCTTGGATTATATGTGCAACAAACTCTTTTTAACCATATCTTCGTAACGGTTCACTCTACCGGAAAACATTTAATGGCAAAGATGAGGAGAATAAAATTATCTACATTTTATGTTTTTACACTTTTTTTGTATACCTAGCAGGTAAAAGGTTACGTGAACACAAAGATGAAATTTATTTACCTCCAACTAAGAACGTCGCACGATACCATTCATTCCGAACGTATCACCAAGTTCAACAGTGCTAGAGGAGTGGAGATGGAAATTAGAGGCAAATGTTCTGTTTCCCATGACCATGACAGATAAACCAGCCCCCCAAAGCATTATTAAAAATTATTTCCCTCAACTGTAAGTGTGGATGAGCATGTATCTGTAGGAAAGCTGGATTAAATTGTTCGATTATGTGTGGTTTTTGTAATGGTAGGGCATGTGATAAGGGCACTGTAGTTCATATTGACCTCGAGGACGAAGGCGAGCAATTGTTTGGTGTTAACTTCCCAGACGAAATCCAAGAAAAAGAAAAAAAATCATCCCGGATCCTCAAAAAGAATCAAAATTTAAGTACATAACGATGATCGCAGATATTTGATATTATTATCTGAAGATGAAGATGATAAGAATCAAATCCAAAGCGATTGGACGGCCCAATAAAATATTTCTTGAAGCGAAAGGCCAAGAAGAGATTGTCAAGTATATACCTATCAACAAATCGTAGATTAGTCCTACTGAGGATACCACATGAAAAAAACGCGCCATTTACTCTACCTCATGGTGGTGCGTAAATGAGTAAAACAATAAAATGTATTACCAGGGGGGATATTTAGACACACTCCCATACGATGGCACCAGCGTGCTGTAATCTGTGAGTCTTTATGGCCAATATATAATTAGGCTACAGAAGCTTATTGATTTAGGCAAAATTAAGGCAAAAAAAAACGAAAAAAAAACGGGAAAAACCTCCGGAAACTAAACGGACAAAACCCCTAAGAAAATTATTACAACTAACCTAAACCCGACCCAACTTAACCTAACCACCAACCAATTTTTCCAGGGTTTTTTTTCCGGGGTTATTTTTTTCGGCGGTTTTTTTCCGTTTTTTTTTTCGTTTACCACCCAGAGCCACACAATCTTACACGCTGGATCCACACGCTTTAAAAGAAACTTGATATTTTTTTCATATTCTTCCTCCATTACAACCTTTTGCATAACAAACACGTGCTTCAATCTGAAAGCAGAGAAAAATTAGGTTAAAGCCTTCAGGCGCATAGGTGCCTAAATCAGTAAGCTTTTTCAGCGTAATTATTGACCACACATTCTCACAGACTTCAGCACGCTGGTGCTGTCCAATGCATGGAGGGTATGTAAATATGCTACTCGGGGTATTTACTAAAATTTTGACAAAATAGTGTGTGTTTGTATTCGAAGTTTGACTTTTTTTTCTAAACTTCATATTTCTATCGGTAACTTTTAACCTATAAGACATACAAAAAAAGTGTGTATACATAAAATGTAGATAATTTTATTCTCTTTGACTTTGCCATTAATCATTTTTTTGCCTAAGAAATTGTTAGGATAATAAAGCTAAAAACAGAGTTTGCTGCACATATAATCCAAGATGGCGGCGCGAGCGGCGCCCCCCCCCCAAGGTCGAAAACTTGGATTTTTAAGTCTATCCGTCTATAACATATTTCAATATCGTTTATTCCTTACCTTCTGCAAGCCAAAGAACATTTTTTTACCCGCTTACTGGACTATAAGGAAGGTCCAGCTTTCTTAGAAAAAAGGCGGTCCTGTAGTTGTACAAAAAAATACTAATATTTAATAGCAAGGGAGGATCATCCGGCGGATCAACTCTTAATTGAGTTAAAATTTAGTCTTCAAATTCATGTCTCAAATGCGCTGCAGGCGAAAACTTTAAAAAATTATACTAAAACTACTATTTTTAACGCGTTTTTAATGTTGTTGATAAGAAGTTGCTACAATTAAACTAAAATTCTAACAATCAAATATATTATAATGCCGCAGGAGAAAATTCTTGGCAATTTAAACAGAAAATTCTCTGGAAATCCTGCTCTCTTTAACGTTTTTTTGTGCAATATTTTAAAAAGTGGCTTGGCTCAACTACCGAAGAGGAGTGAGATGTTTCAATTACAAATTTGTTGCCAATATTTTTTTATAATAATAAATTGTTTATTTCTTAACAAACCTTACGGATTATTACAAGGAAATAATAAAAAATATCAAAACTGAAGTAAAAAGCAAACCTAGTGTTTAATTTAATTATATCAACATGAACAAAAAATAAATAAATAGGTAAAAGTCGAGATAAAAGAATTTTGTTTTAATTTAAAAAAATTGTTTTTGCATGTTTCTTAAATAGATTTAAATGTTTAAGTGTCCCAAGGTGAGTAACCTATTAGATCATTTTGAAAGCTATAGAATAGAAAATGTTGAAACTTTGTACGTGAACATAAGTCCATGAAGGTATATTTTTAAAATACTTTCATGTTTGCAGTGTTTCAATTTTAGCATTCTCGGATTCTTTAAAAAAATTTAAGTACATTTTATTTATAATATCCTATACCTATCTTCAACTGTTTTTGAAACATTGACGAGAAAAAAATTACATTTTACAATTTTGACAGCCCATAACATCTAAACTGTTAATGTTAGAGCAATGCAGTTTTTACGTCCCTAGCTTAAGTTTTCGCAAGCTATCGCTTTAGATTTAACTCCCCAAGTAACATTTAACCGTCTTCCAACCTAATCTGTCATAAAGCGACGTCGCATTAGGTACAAAATAAAGTTGTCTACTAGTAAGTCAAACGATTAACGTTTTTTTATAGAACCTTAACCAACGTCGAAATGGGCAACGTAATTTGTACAAATATTTGCCCAGACGGATTCACGTCAGTTGACGTTTCAAAGCCGACTGTTTTAACGCATATACCTAAATCGACCACGAAACATCGTCGGTCTTGTTACCTTAATTGACGTAGCATTTCAGGGCCCTTATTTGGATACCTACCAAAAACGGAACGAAGAAGAAGAACGATACTTAACCTACAATTTTGCATCTGGGTTTTTTTGTGAAAAATGCCGAAAGAAAAAAAAACAAAAGGCTTTTAGACTCGTCTGTCTACCTTTTATAGAAAAAAGGCTAAGTTTCAGGAGCAACAGAAAAATGAACATGATGAAAGAAACGAGATGGTAATTATACTTACCCAAAACAAATAATTTATACATAAAAAACATTCTCTTACTTTGTCACAACATTTTTAATTTTTTCCTGTACCTATAAATTAATAATAGCAATAATGATTTTTTGTAATAAACCTTGTGTTTTTTTAGTCTGATAATATTCTTAAAGACCTTGATGTTCCGAGCTCAAGCATTAGCATCCGACCATCAGAAAAATTTGAATATTTTACTTGGGAATCAGCTGAAATAAGCGATGAGGCAGTATACAGTGCGGACGTAAAAAGTCCCCCCCCTGCTAACTCTTGAACGGATTGAGGTATCGACCTCAAATAAAAACCATGTTTAATGATAACACTTTGCTACTTTTTGACGAATTTTTTATAAGCGTCATATTGACGTAAGTCTGTAAGGTCACTAACTACTTTTATTTTTAAATAGAAAGGGGGGTCAAGTGATACCTTGTTTAAAAGGTATTTTGATTCCCCATTTAAAATGTTAATTTTTTTAAGAATCGGTTAATGACTTACAGAGTTATAAGTTTTTTCGACTATAGTTTACGCACCTCACCTTACTTTTGAACGAATTGAGATATCGACTTTAAATAGAAAACATGCTTAATGATATCAATTTTACCACTTTTTGATGTATTTTGAATTATTCTCATAATGACTTAAGACTATAAGGTCACTAATTACTTTAAAATTTTAAATAGAAAGGGGGGTCCGAGTGATACCTTGTTTAAAAGGTATTTTAATTCTCTATTTAAAATTTTAATTTTTTAAAAAATCGGTGTATTACTTATAGAGTTATGAGCATTTGTAACTATAGTTTGCGTACCTCTCCTCTTACTTTTGAAGGAATTCAGTTGACTCTAAATAAATTTTTTAAGGTAAGACCATAAGGTCACTAGCAACTTTTTATTTATTCAAGTTTTTATTATTGTTGAGTAATACTATACGTAATACGTAAAAAAAAACTCATAACTCTGTAAGTCGTAAACCGATTTATAAAAAAAATAAATTTAAAATAGGGAATTAAAATACCTTTTAAACAAGGTATCACTCGACCCCCTTTCTATTTAAAATTTTAAAGTAGTTAGTGACCTTACAGACTTACGTCAATATGACGCTTATAAAAAATACGTCAAAAAGTGGTAAAATTGTTATCGTTACGCATGTTTTTTATTTAAAGTCGATATCTCAATTCGTTCAAAAGTAAGGTGAGGTGCGTAAACTATAGTCGAAAAAACTTATAACTCTGTAAGTCGCAAACCGATTTTTAAAAAAAATGAAAATTTTAAATAGGGAATTAAAATACCTTTTAAACAATGTATCACTTAACCAACCCCCCTTTCTATTTAAAATTTTAAAGTAGTTTGACACCTTGTACGCGTCAAATTAATGATACTGCAATATCTAAGCATAGTCACTTTAAAACAGCAATTATTTCTTATATAGTTTCCCAGGCTAATGAGAAGAATCAGTGGTTAATGGCAAAAGATAATAAAATAGTGAAAATTTTAAGTTTATATGGTAATTTAGAGAACCCAAAGATTTTAGGATGCTGTGTTACAGATTTGGAAAGTATCTTTAGATATTCTCTTGATTCAAAGGATTTAAATATTTTTAAATCCAATACAACAATTTTAAGTGATCCACAGCCGTTTTCTATTTTACAGATTACATTTAAATTAATTAAATTAGAACACCAAAACAAATCAATGTTTCCCATTAATTTAAACCTTGCATATATTTATTTTATTTATATGTTTGTTTTAAAGTTAAATCACACAGTCAGTTTATTGTTACTATGGACATTTAATAATATTTCATTGTTAAATAGATAATATTCTTTCATAAAATTATTGGATTAATTAAATTTTTGATATTATAATAAATCGAAAATGTTAACATCAAAAACCGGTTTTTATTTATACTAATAAGTACATGTTACTTTGAGCGGATAATAATATTAAAAAGTTCCTTATTAAGTAATTAAAAAATCAAAACAAACATTTATTTAGAAAATAGTAAAAACTAAAAAATATCTTAAAAACTAAACAATATGTTACTAATTATGGTCAGTACAGTAATCACAAAAAAGGTAACGTTCAAACTGGATACCTAACATGGGTAAACTAAATATATTGGTACTTCAAAAAAACAAAATAACATTCTCAGTAACGTTTTAACTTTACAAATACTCCAAAACAACATAAGCGTGAGGGATGATGAACAAAAAAATATTAACTCTGAGATTCAACCTGAACCGATGACACTGAAGTATCCTCCTGATTTAAAAAGCCCTCTTGCAGTTAGCTCAGTGTCCGACTGTTCTAGATTGTCTAAACCTACCGGTAATACAACATCATCAATTTGGTTCACCGGAGGAGCAGCGGGAGTTTTGATTTATAAAATTAATATAAGATGGATTAAATCAATTTTCATTGCCAGAAAGATTTCAAGCGAATATTGACTATCAAAAAATTTACCTACCTTCTTTCTTTTTTGGATGGAGCCTGGAACTGGAGTGTTTTAGTACCCCATCTCTGAAAAATGTCTTCCTATGCGTAAATGTTGAATGGTCTTTTTTGTTGTTTTGTTCTTGTGACTCCCGTCCATGAGTAATATGTTCGTATTTCTCTAAAAAAAATAAGTAAACAAGTGATATTAAGTCCAATAAGTAATACTGAATCTAGGTGCATACATAATTTTAATTTTATACACAATCTACAAGGCACAAATACTTACTTTGTAAACATAATAGATGAAAGTCGATAACAAGCCTGTCTATGATTATAACCAGTGCCCACACTTCTACATAGCCATATAACTACCTTTCTAAACTAATCTTCAGTTTTTAAGTCTTCTTCACATTTGTCTAATGTTTCAACTGAATCCAAGGGAAATAAGTTAAGCTCTGAATCTTGTTCTTTTACAGCACTGGTCAAATTTTCTTTTACAAATAGCTTTTTGAAATCCTCAAAATTTAAACATATTTCAGAGAATTTTAGATCGATGTATGTTTTTATCTCTGAAACAATTTCTGTTTTCAGATCATCAACCTTCTGCTTGTCTAAAAAAAAATAAGTAGCGTTACTAAGTAATGATTTGATATAAACTAGACATAAGATTATTGAGGATTTGTACTGATTTTGTTATACTTACATTCATTTAACGCAGTTGTGATGTTCGTCAAATCGCTAGCCGATGGGAGCAATTGGCTTTCTGAGTCTTTTCAGAGGAATCTGGGGCTTCTCCTGGTCTTCCTCTGATGATGTGATCTCTGCTGGTGAAGGATCCTCTGTGTACATCAAATTGCACAATTTGTTGGCTTGCTGCCGACCAAAAATCTGATGGACCTTTAGCTCGCACTTATATTTCTTCCAGTCCACTTTATCTGGAGCATTAGTGGGGTCACACTGATATTGTTTTATATCGCTCTTTTTGATGTGAAACCAACAATAATTATTCTCCTCCCACCCACGGGACAGGTTCGAGCTCATTCTTTAATAAATACAATTTTAAAATAATCCATGTTTTGAAGCAAAAAACAAGGAAAAACGGAAAATATTTTTCTAGGTTATGTTCAGCTGAACTGTCATTCTTGGAGTCGGATTCCGAACGTTTGAACATATTACGTAATTTAACGTGGGCTGGTTAGATTTGGATAAAATTAGGTCAGCAAATCGGTTTCCTTGTCCAAATTGGTGATAAATTAGTAAAAGTTCTATACCAGCCCAAATTCGGCGATTTTGTAGTGACAAGCTTGGGCAGCCATTATTGACAATTGTTAATTTAAAACTTCCAAATCAGTTACATCAACCAAAAAAAGAGAAGATCAAAAGATCTTGGGAGGAAAGAACGAAAATTCAAAATTGGATGAGTGTCCCACAAGGAACACACAAAAGACCAAAGCGAAAAGAGAAACAATTAAACGATATTTCCCCCCGGGTGACCAGCGTGGGCTCGTCAGTGGATTCACTATTCACCCTTAATCCAGACATCATTTAACACCATCGCACACTCTGACTTCCAACTCTGAAACACTCACAAATAGCCATCGTTCCGCATGGTACTTATTAAAAGTCACCTGATACGGGTTCGTCCTGGCGTGTTAATCTTTCCAATAGGAATATGCTCCTAAGACAATTAAAACAAGAAGTTAAAACTTCTAAATCAGTTACATCAACCGAAAAGAATCTAACAAAGAGAAGATTCTTGGGAGGCAAGAACGAAAATTCAAAATTGGATGAGTGTCCCACAAGGAACACACAAAAGACCAAAGCGAAAAGAGAAACAATTAAACGATGTTTTGCCCGGGATGACCAGCGTGGTCTCGTCAGTGGATTCACTAGTCACCCTCAATCCAGACATCATTTAACACCATCGCACAATCTCACTTCCAACTCTGAAACACTCACAAATAGGCATCGTTCTGCATGGTACTTATTAAAAGTTCTATTGTGACTCATACAAGTCACTCATCCCAACTTCCCTGATAAAGCAAATCAGTCATCAATTTGGTGAGACTTCCTAGAAATCTTGGGGCACTTTTAACCCAGGGCCAAATATTTTCGCGTTCTCATTAGTCCTACACAGTGGCATAGGATATGCGCTTCGCCCTCTCCTCCACAGAATCTACAGATCGGTGTATTGCTCACTCCAATTATATTCATGTGTTGGTTGAGTCGGCACTGGCCTGTATACCGACCTGTGATTATTCTCAGGCTGTTCCTTGATAGTTACAGGAGCTGCTTTGCTCTACGTTGGTCTGGTTTATTCAGAAAGGCTTTGGAGTGCTGTTGTTCCGGAGTTGAGCGCCAGTGCTGCACCCCTTTTCTATGATATATATGTAAAATGTTTATTTACAGGGTGTTTAATTTTGAATAACAAAGTTGTTGCCAAGTTTTCTTCCAAATGGCAACACTGCAAATATGAAGGTATTTTAAAAATATACCTTACATATGGAATTATTCTCATATACTAAGTTTTAAAACTTTCTATTCTATAGCTTTCAAAATAATTTAATAGGTTACTACCTTGGGACACCCGATATATGTTAATTTCATCATATAATAAAGATTTTTTCCTAGTATTACTGTTGAATTGTATTAATTGAAGTTGATTATTTTGTCTAGTAAAATTGTTATTTTTTTGAATTTTGATCAGAGAATATTCAGTGAATAAATATACTTATTTTAAGTTTATATAAGTCATTCAAGTTAAGATAACCTAGGGAACGGCATAAATTAATAATCGGCAAGATAAATTTAATAAAAGTTTATGAATACATCTTAATTTTTTTGCAGTTTCATTAATGGATTTAAAATGGTTTTATTAGAAGGGCCCCAGATTGAAATTAGGTATTGGATTTTTATATAAAAAATGCATAGTAAATGTTTTTTTAAATACTTTATACGTGATTCCTATTAAAGGTGATACATTTTCTCGGAGATGATTAATATTATTTCCAACGTAAATTTTCATCAATGAATAATCCCAAAAACCGAGTAAACTTTTTATATTTAATTTGTTTTATAAACATTTATGATGATTTATGAAAATTAATAGTCAACTTGTTAGCATTAGTCAACATTAGCCATTTTTCTATAATGTTTAAATCATTGTAAATGTTTTGTTTTATTTTCCTTAATTTGTTTGCCAAATTAATAATAGTTGTGTCATCCTCGAATAATTTAATTTTGCCATTAAATTTTAGTTTCCAAATTGAATTAATGCACTCTTGTTAAAAAAAAAACGCATGTATGCCGCAAAATTTACTTTTTTAATAATGTATGTATTCCATGCACCAATTTAAAATAGCTGATAATAATTTGCAAAGTCAAAAATGCCGCAAATTACAACATTACAAAAGTACAAATTATCACTACTGCCTCATCCGTTGAAGGATCTAATTTAACGATGTTCCCATATTCCTTATCAACCATTAACAAAAGGATTAGGAAATCTGAATTTTCCTGTCGATTTGCTGCAAAAAAACCTTTTTTAACAGAAAAACAAAAACAGGCCAGGGTGTTTTTTGCATTAATTAATGTTCTTCATGATGATGACTTCTGGGGAGAGAGGGTGGTCTTCAAGATGAAAATGTATTTCAGTCATCTTCGAGCAGCAGAAGAATTTTCTTGTATCGTCTACCAATGATCCAAAATACACCAACCAAATTAAAAAAGCTGGACATTTTTCAGTGAATATGTTTGGGGTGGTTTAGCCCTAGAGGTTTGGGTATGTTTTGGCAAATCGAAGGAAGATTCAAAAGTCAAAGATATGTTGAGATTCTTTAAACAACGACTTCGTTTACCAGCTGGACAACTGCCCAGGCGTTTGCAGAGTGTTATTGAAAGAATGGTGCGCCCACTAAATGCTAATTTTTGTTGTTGTTTTAAGTAATATTTAATATTTAGTTGTTTCCAATAATTTGTGTTATTTTGAATCCATCGCTTTTTTCATTTTATTATCGTCATTTTACCAATTCCAAAATAAGTGGCCGCTCTCTTTATAGACCAGGCGTCTTCTGTAACTCGCGTGATAATTACTCTTTTGCAATAAATATTGTTTTTAAATATATTTATTTGCTGTTTAAATGGCGATTTTTGGTATCATTAAATAATTATATCCGAGATTAAAACATTGATTTTAGAAACAAGAAACTAAACTCAAAACCCTTTTTTGTGTTGCGTAGTCAGGTAATACGGTTATTTGTTTTAAATTACGGCATTTTTTCGATTTAGAGGCCTTTTTATTTTTGATTTTATCAATATGACATAACGTCATCGTAATACCGAATTTAATGCTGTCAGACATTACAAGCTGGTGGTTAGGAGTATACACTAATAAATAGTCAAAGTTTGAGATACAGGAAAAAGTGCATGTATGCGTTTTTTTTCTTTGAAAACAAGAGTACGTTAAAAACAAAATTTGCTTTGCTGACTTAATTTTGACAAATTGATTTCTGTTTACTAAATAATTTTTAAACCATTCGAAAATAATAACCCCAATTCCATATTTGTATAATGTATTTAATAATATACTGTGATTGTCAGTGTTAAATTCCTTTCGCAAATCTAGAGATAATATGCAGCATTTTATTTTTTGGCAACGTTTAGTTGAATGTTTCTGTTTCTGTATCTCTAGATTCCCGAAAATAATATTGACCCTCATACTATATATTATTTTAATCGAGAAAAGCTTGTAATTTTATGCGCCTAATCTCTTCCAAATTTTTTGCTGAAGTTGGTAAAACTGATACAGTCCTATAATTACTTGCGTTGTTGTCTGAACTTCCTTCCTTAAAAATTGGTGTTACTTTTGCTACTTGTATATTGTTTGGAAATTTACATTGTCTGTGTGGACAAAAAGAACAATTGTTTTAAAATATGAATAAGTTCGTTTTTTATATGTTTTACGGTTTTAACCGAAATTTCATCACAACCCTTATGTTTAAGTTTGATATTATTTCATCAATGTCGCTTTCTTCTATATAATTTTTATCGAGAACCACAAAATTTGGTATTGGTGCTTCATCATGTGATAATGAAGGTCCGATTTCAACAAAAAATTGTTCATTTCTTCACAGAATAAATTTTATGAAAAGATTCTTTACTGTCCAACAAGTAACTCATCTATGGTGGATTTCTTGATTTTCTTCCGATTTTTTAGTGTTGTGTTAATGTTTATCTTTTTGATTAGAAGTTGTAATTTCTTTTATTTTCTTTATTTTTTTTCTTAACAAAATTATTAACATTTTTGTAGTTTCTTGCATCTTCCTGATTATTGTTGTGTTTTTCATTTTTCTATAAAGTCTGTTTCTTGCCTTTAACAGGTAAAATAGTTCTTTGTTGAACCAGAAGTCATTGTTTTTCTTTATTCCCTCGATTTTTTTGTAACGATCGACACATATCAAAAATGTTAATAATCGTGTCATACAAGTAGTCCGGTTATTTAAAAAATGTTTCTTCTAATTTCAGCTCATGGTCCTTTTTTTTGACCAAGTATTTCTAGAGAGCTGAGAGATGTTTCGAGAGTTTCAGGTTGACTTTTTTCCGGATTTGTTTGTTTTTCTTGTTGGGCTTTTTGTATCACTTAATTTAAAATTATTTGACAGATAAACGTCCAAAAGCCTTCTAGTACCTAAGAGTATATATAGTATCTTAAGAGTGTCGATGTTCATGCCACCCATCTATAAATTTTATAAAATTAATTTTGTTTAATCTGAGTGGTTGGTATATACAACAAAAAAACGATTTTTGAGACTTGATTTCTATACAAATATAAAAATAAGAAGAATTTTAAAAGGCAAATTTTTATTGATGAATATTCCCATACCGCCTCCTCTTTTATTTCTTGTTGCATACACACTTTCATAGTTTTTAAAGTTATAATACTTTATTTCTTGTTTTCTTAAGCTAGTCTACAATAAATATATCAGTTTTTTCCCCCTTGCTATAAAATTTCAACGTCCTCGATTTCATTTTTTATCGATCTTGCATTAACATAAATTATTTTTATTTTGTCCATAAGTAATTTAGTGGTAATAATCCATTTTTCCTTCAGCTATTTTCTTTCTTTCTATGACTTCATGTCTATAATCATAATGTGTTTTATATTTTGTATTACTTTCCGTACAAGACAAGATGCAAATTGAGAATCACAATCCCAGTATTTATATTCTCCAGAGCAGAAAAAACGTACAGGCTTGCTTTTACATGTTTTTTTTGTGGGGTCATATTGGCAACGTCTATGGCAAAACATGATATCCAGCGCTTCTTTTATGACACATCTATCTCATCCCAAAGAAATTTGTTTATTTCTCAATTTTTAAAAAGTTTCTCCACTTGTATTCGCATAGATAATATATTTCTTTAAATATGTTTATTTTCTACTTCCTGTGATTTCTATTTTATCATTTATGTCGATGTACTGGAATCCTGAAAATTATTCTATCAATTCGTCATGTCCTAATGGCGCAAATTTTTGAAAAAAATGCTAAAAATGATATTTTTACACGTTTTAAAGTTTAACCCAAAAATTCTTTAAAGATTTTGTTCTCTTTACTTTTTTTTTGTTTTATAAATAGCTATCCGAGGGGGTAACTATCTTTGGTAAAACGTGCACATTTTGACTCGCAGTACTTTTGCAGTGCCTCGCAGTACTTTCGCTGTGCTTTCTAAATATTTTCTCAGTACTTTGCAATACTTCACACTGTGGCTGTAATTCGCAGTTCTTAACAGTCAGTAAATTTAACTCAAAATTAAATTCTTAAAACTTTGGTACATCCAAAGTATCTTTGGAGTATCTCGCAATAATTTTGCACTACCCGCAGTACTTAAAAAATATAATTTTTGGGAATATTGCACAAATTTTTTGTGAGGTGGTTACCTCCTCGGGCTACATATATTGTTTTAAATGTGGTTTTGGTCAGCTTTATATGCCATTTATTAAACCATTATATGTCTTAAGTGTCAATTCAACGATTTTCATACAATTTTTTAATCGAGTTTTGTAATAATTTTTCAAAACTTTTTTAGAGGGCTATAAAACCAGCAGCATAAATTATGAAGTTGTTCTGTTCTATCTCATTCTGTCCCACCTCTATTCAAAGTTATTGGGCATTCGCTTTCTCTTGTAGGACAAATATTTTTATATTTAATGCACTTTTCTCCAGAAATCTTATATGTCTCAACTTGTAAAATTTAAAAATAAAAAAAAAACTTTCCTGTGTAGAATTCAATTCTACTGTTTGAGATTTGAGTACCTAATTATTATTGTATTACCTTATTCATTTTTTCCGGACCTTCCTACGCACTCTCTGGATTTGCCCTCCCATGATGGAGGTGTATCCCGACCCAGCAGTGGAATAAAATGGTGCTAGCGAAATTAAAAGTTTCTGGGATTTTTCTTTAAGAGCCACTACATTTACACTAACTTCTCTAAGAGGCGAGCTATATTCTTGAATGGACCTACATAACACTTTTTTCTCAAAACCATACACAGTTACCTTAGACGTGGTCCAAGATGCTGTATGTAAATTAATAGAAATATTTAGTTGATTGGAAGTAAATTATTTAATAAAAGTTAATTTTAAATAGGTGACTTTATCAGAAAAGTATCTGGTCTCCGTCTGCTCCGAGTACAATCACGTGCGCAGTTGGAAAGTGACGCGATTCCGAGGCATGCTGAGCACTCAGCCTGGATCAGCACCAGAGGCTTCCTTTAAAATTGTCGCTCTGGAAATAGCCGAACCTTTAGGGGCTGCATTAGCAAACACAGGTATTAGGGTCATTTTCAATATACTGTTACAAAGTAAATAAATTTTAGGAATTAGGTAATAGCTTTTATAGATACTTATGTAGCTAGTTAAAAGGGCTATAAAAGTAGGTACTTACGGTTACAGTTAAAGGTTCTTTTGAGAAAATATTGAATTTTCTTTAGTTAAGAATTTGTAAGCTTATCCCAAAGTAACGCCATTTTTTTTGTTCTGAAATTATCGAGAAATTTCTACGTTCTTCTAGGATTTTATGATACTTGCATTATTGTTAATTCGACCGAGTTCGATGGGGTTATATATATACGCGCGCGAACTTGGAGAGGCAGTTACACCCGGTTCCCATCTTCGAAAAAGTCGTAAGTGGGAACCGGGTGTTAGTTTTTGGAAGTCATTGCGAGGGTTATTAGTCAACGTCAGAGTCAAGGCTAGAAAACAGAGAGTCAAGGCTAGATTTTACTGATTAATTATATATAATGCGGTTTGTTTTTAAACTCAAAGAGAGTACTTGACATTTGTCGATGTTCATGGACAGTTTATTAAGGTTACACCAAGCAATGAGAGTGTCCAGGTCCTCTTGAATCTTTAAACAGTCACTTATTGAGTTTATACGGAGAAGAAGCTTTAAATCATCAGCATATAAAAGAACCATTGACCTAAGCTTAAGAGTCATATCGTTAATGAATATTTCAAACAGTAAAGGGCCCAAAACGGACCCTTGAGGTACTCCTGAGGACGAGACGTATTCCTCAGAGTTAATTCCATTCACTGAGACAAACTGCAATCGATCAGAGAGCCATGATCTCAAAAGTTTTATAAGATTGTCAGAGAATCAAAATAATTCAAGTTTGGATAATAATATTTGATGATCTAACTTGTCAAAGGCCTTGGATAGGTATGTGTAAATGACATCTAATTGGGAGGAGCTATCTAATGCTTCAGCAATAGTTTGGGTAGTAATTACAAGGTTAGTTGTTGTTGAGCGTCCCTTAAAAAATCCATGCTGAAGAGGAGAAATTCTGTTTTTGACAAGATGGAAGATTCTATTGTGCACCAGTATTTCAAGGCATTTTAAGAAGTTATTGATGATTGTAATTGGTCTATAATTAGCGATATTTGTTTTGTCAGATTTCTTGTAGATGGGACTAACTTTGGAGCATTTCCATACACTAGGAATAGATTGAGTGATGAGGCAGATGTTATAGAGATACGTGAGTGGTCTGGCAAGCACATTAGAACAGTCCCTTAAAAGAAACGATGGCAACAGATCGGGGCCACTAGTCATCTTATTTTTTGCATATTTTAGAGTTAATGTGACTTCGTCTTCAGAGAAGGATTTTATATCAATGATCGGAAATTTTATTTTTGATCTATTATTGGACATGCACTTTTGGTCACTTTTTGGATTGAATGACTCATGAAAGAAGTCAGCGAATGCTGAAGCGATTTGCGATGAATTGGTAATTTGGGTGTCATTGTAAACCATGGTATCTGGCATTCGAGAAAAAGACGACCGTTTAGAATTAACATAGGACCACAGTTTACTGGGGTCCTCGTTAATCTGTTCTTCTGTATGAGAGATATATTGTTGATGTGCTGTAAAAATATCTATCTTAATTTTAGAACGAAGAGTAGTAAAATCTTGATATATTTTAGGATCTTTGGATCTTTTAAATTTGATGTGATATTTATTTTTTAGGCGGATGTCTCTTTTAATATCGTCGGAGTACCACGGTGGATACTTAATTTTTGATTTAGGGATGTACTTTGGGACCCATTTATCAATGAATGAATAGAGAGTGTCGTAGAAGAGAGTGCATGCAGTATTTATATCTGCAAGGTTATAGATCGGTGACCAATCAGTGTGTAATAAATCGTGATAGAGAGCATTAAAATTAGCCTTTTTAAAGTTGTAAAGAGAAGATTTGTTGGGATCGCTATTTTTCAGCCCTTGTTTGCTGACTCGTTTAAAGGATAAGCTAATTAGGAGTGGCGGGTGGTGGGTACTTCATTACTTATTAAATCAATGGCTCTCTGAACTTCATAGTGTGACCCATTGTACAGGACAAGATCCAATAATCGGTTGTTATGATTTCGTATTTTGTTAAACTGGTTAAACTGAAAAATATTGAAGATGTTGGTAAGGGTGCTTATTTAGGTGGTTAATTGAGAGTTGTCATCTAGAAAGTTCGCATATTCTACAACGTTGAAATCTCCCAGCACTAAGATATCCTTACCATACAGGGCTTGCTGAGAGATAAAGAAATCATATACTGATTCAAGATCATCCAATGAGCATGGTGAGGGTATGTACACTGCATAAATAAAAAGATATTTGTTAATAAATGATAGTTTCGCTCCCACAATGTCAATGTGATGAGGTACCAGCGATCGAATGTTATTTAGTTTTATGGAGGATGATGATATCTTACGATTTATGGCCAGCATTACACCTCCCCCCCTTTCCAGTCCAGTGTCAACCTGGTCGCGATCACTTCTAAAGACATCAAAGAAGTCAGTGGAGATAAACTCATTAGTTGATACAGAAGGATCCAGCCAACTCTCAGTAATGGCTAGAATATCATAGTTACACTGGGTCGAGGAATGAAGTACGTTAGTTAGTTTGGTACGCATGCCTCCTGTGTTTTGGTAGTAAATATCAAGCTTGTGATGCGATAGAGAGTCAGTGGCTTTATTAGTAATGATCAAAGGCGTAGGAGAATCTTCAGTACATAGTGTATTAGGAGGAGTAGGTTTTGGGGTAAGGGCAGTATGAGAAACAAAATGATTATTATTACTAAAATTATTTAAGTTAGAATCCGCGAGTCGGCATGATGCCGAAAAATTCCTGAATTACCTTGATGAGAATTTGGTTGATTCGTAATCTTAGAGTTGAAGTTGAATTCAGCCACATAGCAGCCCATTGGCCAGAAGTCCTTACTGAGATATGCAGACAATACGCTTTAAGGAACTCCTAGCTTGAATGTTGAACTCCTGGGTCTCTCAAATTTAGATCTTAGTTTAATACAGTTGCAGAGATGCTTGATTTTGGGATCCAGTACATCCAAAATATTATCTGGTACTGTCTTACAATCCAAGTTGGCCAGGTAAATGTATGACAGCTCCTCAGTATTGCCAATGTGAGGATTTGCCACCTGTAGATTTTGTTTAGGTGGCCCAGCGCAAATCATGCCTTGTCTTCTAACCCTATTATTGGGGTTAGTGGTGATTTTAGGAGCTGCCGCTTGTACATTTTGCCTGGGGGATTTAGTCTGATCTAAGGCTTGGGTACCATACATACTTTTAGGATAGTTTGACCTTTGATTAACAGAAGTATTGGGACGGCCATTGTTTTGATGAGGGCGTGAGTTTTCTTCATTGCTTCTGATGAAGCTTTCTTTCTTATTGAGGCTTTGTCCATCACCGTTACGGAAGCTGATGGTAGCCGAGGACGTGTCGCGAGAAGTAACAGGAAGAGATTCTAGTGCGGTGTCGCTAGTTGAGGCTAGTGATGCACGAGTTTCTAGGAACCATACCCGTCTATAGCAATTTGATAAGTTCAACGTTGGAGTCTCTGAGTATAGCGACCTCGGTTAGGATTTTATTATTTTAACTATGTGTAGAGTTGATACCTTCAAGGATACCTTTTTTGATAGCATCCGTAATGTTTTGTGTTTGTGATGCCAACGTTTTTATTAAAGTGTTACTCATATTAGAGATCTGACTAGTGATTGTTTCTTCAAGTAGATTCGAGGAGATAGGTAGACAGTCTTGTTGTGACTGTGAGGACTCAATTTGTTTGGAAATAGGTTTCATTTTCTTCCATCAGATTTGTTATTTTTAATGTCATGGCACGATTTGACTCATCAAGTTGTTTAATCTGTTGTGCATATTGTTGAATTTTTTGTTCATTGGAATTGTTTTTCTCTTCAAGAGTCGCTATATTTACGTTGAGGATGGATACATCTTTTTTAAATTCAGAGACAGTTTTCTCAAGACTTTTAATTTTTTCCTCATATTTCTGTTGAGCCTCCTGTGCATCTGAGTAGAAATCGGATGAAAGTCTTTTTTGGCGTTTAATCAGAGATTCTTTGCCCCTTATTTGCTCTTCTAGCTCGTTAATTTTCCTTACATATTCAGACGTTACGTGCTCATATTTATTAGCCTGTTGAGCACATTCAGTAGAACAGTGTATTTTATATCCGGTAAGTGACGTATAGCTTTTTCTTTCTAGGCAGCTAGGATGGTAGACTGCTAGACAGACAGCGCAGATAAGGTTCCCAAAATCTTTCTTCTTGCAGCATTTAAAAAACGCCATTTTTTAGTATGTTTCTATTATACTTATACTTGACCCACTAATTATAAGGCTTCGCTCTTCCCTACTCAATTCGAAGAAGAGATTCACCTTAGTGGGTTAAAAATCTTGATCTTGAAAGCCTCACGACTGTTGACACATGGATGGTAAATTTGGAACGCACTCTTTGTTGGCCAGATGGCCAGCCGCCGGATTTGCTGCTAACTTCTGACTGGTTTCACGATGACGTGACGTTTTGAGGTTAGGCGGGAACCACAATGTTTTGGGGTGAAATTTAGCTCTAAGTATGTGACAAATTGTAGATTTCTTACTTTGTATAAATCGATGCTCCTGAATGTAGTTGATTCATGAAATCTCAGTAAAATAAATATAAAAATAACCACAACAAATTAAGACGTCACCACTTTTTTTTTTGTTTTTTTTCTATTTATTTTTAAAATCGTTATTAGATCTTTTTGTTTTATAACTTTATTATTTTTCAACTTTCCAAACCTTGTATGCCTAGGTTAACTCAGATTTTTGTTTTGAGAGCATTAGGGCGTGGGTTCAAAAAAAAGAAAAAAATCTAATTAAATTCAATAAAAAGGTAAGTCAGATTAGTGGGCGCCAGACAGCTTAGACTGTCAAAAAGGATACAAAGATTCTTAAATTCAATAAATATTTATTATAAGTTTTCAATATAGGTTATATTTTTTTACATTAAAAAAATAATGAAAAAAGGTAAATATCACAAGTATCTTTTTGTTTTTATCACAGGGAAGGGAAAAATCACTAAGTTTTGGTTTACTTAGAAGTAAAAATCCAATGCAAAAATAAAAAATGTCAATCACTTTTTCTTAGAAAAATATCACTCTAGTAAGGCAGCAAAAATACCTAATTATTTTTAGCAAACTACTTTACAAAAAAAACTGAACTAATTTTTAAGTAGCTACAAATGTCTGTTAAACAACTACTCCTCTGGCACACACCCCGACAGGCATTGAATTATAAACAGAGCGTTTGTAGTCGCTACCCAAAAATGTTATGATGCGAAAGCTAAAGTTTTAATCACCTTCGGCAAAGACATCAATAATGCCAAACAACTGTCAAACAACTCGACAGGTATTGAATTTTGATACAAACAGTTTGTTTGTATCTTTCTACTTTCATTTTCAAAATAATCATTTAAATTAGAAATAAATTACATAAAACACATGTTTTAAGAATCTAGAGGGTTAGAGAAAAACAGCTTTACCATTTAAAGTAACAAATAGAAATCTTTATAGATTTCTACAAAAAAACATAATAATGTATGAACCTTTTACCGAGTAAAGAAGGGCTCTTGCTTTACCATTTAAAGCGACAAAAAGGAAATCTCTATAGATTTCTATAAAAAAACATAATGAATTATGAGCCTTTTACCTAGTAAAGAAGGACTCTATAACTCATAATAGTTTACAAAAAAACACACGCTTGGTACTATATATACCCATGGGTTATATAAAAACACTAAACATTAATAACGCTACACTCTTTAAAATGTCCAGCATCACAATTATGTGCACAAGGAAGCTTAAACTAACCTCTAAATGCTAAAAATGTGTTTGAGAAGGCTTATCTCATTTTAAAATTTAAATTTAAATGATTTGAAATCAAAAATATTAAAAAAATGACATACCACAACCATACAAACAGACAGACAAACTCCAAAAAAAACTAAACCAGCATAATGATCCGCAAACTGCCGAAGAGGGGTCCTATTCTAGATTGGTACTTATCTTTTGGATATGATAAGTCCTACAAACTCCCAGCCTCTCCAAAACAACGCTCCTCAACTCCTTACATGCAGCACCAGAACGGAGGCATCTCCAGCGTAGACAAACTACAAATCATGGCAGCACTGAAGGAGGTAAGGTGGTGGCGCTGAACATCATAAACTTCACCCAATGACGGCGGGACAACCCAAAAACTCAAAAAAGGCAAAGCCAGAAACGGCAGGAACATTGGCAGGACTTCATATTTCCAATCCAGAGGTTAGGCTCTCAAAAAGGCATTGCAAAAAAAGGGCTTTTTGGGTTAAGTCAAGAAAGCAGAAAAAAGCAGGAAAAGGTACAAAAAAGGAAGAAGAAGAAGAAGAAAAAGCCTAAAAAGAAAAAAACAAAATGATAGAACATGTGGTCTGATTTTTGTTTGGATTGATGAAAAAAAAAATGACTATAGAAATAGAATTTCCCTTACCTGATGTACTGGCTTTAAATTCGGTCGCAGATCACTGCTTTTTAGTAAACTTGATAAATCCCATTTAAGGAAAGAAAAGTAAAACTCTTCTTTTAGTTACTTCTTGCTTCTTGTAGCTGGCTGGACCAAAAGAGATCGGAAATCTATTTAACTCGGTTTTTATAGTGGGCCGAGATTTTTGTGGTTAAAACAACTGATTTTTAGCAGGGATTAAAAATGGAGACCGGAAATCGTGGTAAGGTCAGAACATCGCCTTGACAGAAGGTTTTGGTAGGTTTGTAAAAAACGATTTACAGAAACCGAGGGTATTCTGAAAGGTTGCAAGAAGAATTTTTGAGATGTACGAGAAGAGGTCGCTACTGGTTTTATTCAAAATTTATCGAAATTAGAGCATGAATTGTTGATATTTTACGTAAGAAAGGTCTACAAAAAAGATAATGTTTCAATATCGAGAACAAAGGACTCTAACCACTCAAAATTCCAATCTTTTAGAAAAAATTAATACACTCAAAAAATCAATACAACAATGACGCCCCCTTTTCATATGTGGCCAAATTCGGTACTGAGTAATGATTTTTAAATTTTTTACCTATTTTGGTTGAACTAAAATCATCGAAATGCATTTTTAGCGAACATTATTGAATATTTTGCTCGGTCCCTACAATTGATAGTCTTTAATTGAACTGTGCGCGTAAAGGTGGCGCTACTTAGTCTAATTTTCGTTGTAATATTCATTTTATTAAAAATGAATGTTACAAGTTTTTGCTTTTAATTTGCCTGTATCAAAGTTTTAAAAATGTTGATTTCATTCCTGTCAACGTAGTTGGGTGCCATACTTAAAATATGGAACTCGCGCATGCGCACTTATATTTTTTTTTATAGTAATAGTCGTAATTTTAGTTATAAAAGTAGAAAGTTGCCAACTAGACGTCATGTGCAGCAAGTCATCAGCATAAGGGGATACAGAGGTGTCACTTCCTAATTTCGTCGCTGACCTACAAGAGGGGTTGGAAAAGGTACACCAGTTCGCTAGGAAGAATTTGTTGTTAAACAGCGAACGAATGAAGCTACGCCTCTACAAGAAGTCATCCCTTAACACATTTAGTGATGGTGATTCGGTATGGTTATATCAGCCTCAGAGAAAAAAGGATTCAGCTCCAAACTTCAGCGACCGTGGCAAAGAAAGATGGTGTACCGTATCCAGATGTCGCCAAAATCAAAACCAAAAGTAGTTCACGTCGAGAGACTAAGCCCATATCGAGGAAAAGAATACCGTGTTCGGCACGAACAGTCTTGAAGAAGGGGGTAATGTTACAAAGTAACTAAGTTTTAGGAATTAGCTAATAGTTTTTGGGTTGAATTTATGTAGGAAATTGATATTAACTCTGTGTTTCGGACTTCCATTGCCTATATTTTATTTATACAATCTACTCCTTAATTATATATATTCAAATACATCATTGTCTCAAATTTTCAAACAAACATAGGAAATTGATGTTGCTAAGTTTTGTAGATGCTTAGGTAGCTAGTTAAAAGAACTATAAAAGTGGGTATTTACGGTTACAGTCTGAGGTTTTTTTGAGGAAATATTGAGTTTTCTTTAGTTAGGAATTTGTAAGCTTGTCCCAAAGCTACGCCAATGTTTTTTTTCTGGAATTATCGAGAAAATTCTCCTAGATTTTATGGTAGGCGCATTATTATTAATTGTTAAGTTCTGATTAATTTTAAAGATTTTTCGACCCTGTTCGACGGAATTATATAAACACGCGCGCGAACTTGAAGAGGCAGTTTCTCGAAGTCATTGCGAGCGGTATGAGTTTAAGTCAGAGTGAAGTCTAAAAGACAGGGTAGGTATATCCTTTGTGAAGACAGGTTATCGAGAAGTTGTCAATCACAAATAAAAACTAATAGACGCCCATCAAACGAAATCATGAACGTCTAATTTATGTAGATATAAGATTAAGTACAAAAGCCTGACTGACGATTAATGATACACCGAAACCAGTCTTAGAATGACACATTTCCATAAAATTCGTCGTTTCGTTTTCTGTTTATGAGCTAGATGGTGGCGAAGTAATAATTAATATTAACGTTTATAGTTTTTCTCTTTTTTTATTTCTTTAATACAGATTTTTTATCGCGCAATTATTTTTTTTACTTCAACCTCTTAGCCGTTAGCACTGATTTACCAGATATATTGTGTTGTATTTTAAAGCTCTATTGAACGTAATACCTATGAAGAAAGTCTAGTTAGTCAGTCGTAATTTTAGATATTTCTTAACTTAATCAGTTACGCCACCCAGGATCTTTTTAGGAGGTTCTTTTAAATTTTCTTTCGTTTTACGTATTGCCACCATGCAGTTGGAAAATAAGAATTAGCCTGTATTTAGTTGTTATTGGGTTTACAAATACCAACTAAACATGTTGGGTTTCCCAATTCCAACTAAACATGTTGGGTTTCCCAATTGGACATTTTTCTTAACTCAAAGGACCAAACTTGTCTTTTAAGTTTAAAATGATTGATAATTCTTATTTTTTCTTGTTGTTACAAATTATTATTTGTGGTTTCTAGCTAGACGTACCCACTATAAGTTGCATTAATACACATTGTTTTAAGGACCCGGAAGCTCCGCTTCTAGCAATCCCTGTTTTCAGTCGGGATTCAGTACAGCGTCGGTCATTGGAAACGACTGTGGCCCTTTTGGAGAGCAGGACGATGAGCAAGTTTTTGTGCAGAAAGTAGTTCCTGACGCTGATCAGCTGTTTGTAAGACTGGCAAGCAATGGTAGGAGGTAAGTTTGGTTAAATAATAAGAATTTCTCCATCTTAAAATGATATGCAATCACAAAGGCAAAATATATAAGTACCTAACTTAAGTTTTTTTAGTAATTTTTTATTAAATAATTTAATGGTGACTATTTTACTCGGGAAGTAACATTAAATTTAAAAAAAAATGAACAATTACTCTCCTACGGACTATGGACAAATTATTTTACCGCTGCAATAATAGTATATCGTACAATAAGTGGGGTAAATAGGTTTTTACCGAACGCAAATAAAGATCGCCTAAGGCGCATTTTGCAATAATTTAAGGGCGGTAAAAACCTTAACACACGTATTATACAGGATGTCCCAACGAAAACGAAACACATCCCTTTTAAGGTCTTTTATTTAAATAAAGAAATTTTTTTTAGTTATTTCGTTTTATTCGTATTTATCACCCCCTTCAAGGGGTAAATTTTACCCCTCTAGTTTAGAGAAGGCACATTGGTCGAGTGGCACTTACTTTTCGAAATATTCACTTTTAAATTTACCAGGGGCCAATTAAAATCTCGTCGCTATTAAAAAAAAGGAACATGGGTCGAGTTGCACCTAGTTTTGAAGGACTTTTGATGTTAATACTGCCAGAAACTCTTTGTTGGTGAATAAAAGTTGTAACATTAAAAAATTTCTGAAAAGCAGAGACCGATAATTATTTGTTTTTTTTTTATTATATAGGATTAATTATTTATTTTGAACTGCTTAAAAATGTTTTTTTTTTTCTAAGGCCTCAGTGCCAGTTATTGTTTTATAACTGATTAAGAGGTCTGAAATAAATTATTATAAAAAAAATACAATACGATATTTTTTTTTAATCGTTCGATTAGTTCTCAAAATATTCACTGCAAAATTCAGTATAGGCAAATTCGTTTTTAAAAACAGAACTTTTTATTATTCTTTTCATATTAACCACCTCCTTGGAGGGGTAATTTTCACCCCACTTATTAAGATGGTTAACATAGCGTTTTGATTTCTAAATACCACACTAACTATTTTTCGAAAATCGCTGACTTTTTTAATCACTGCAAAGGCCTTTTTTCTATTTTTCTAAACTTTCAAATATGATGAATGATTTTGGACCTCATTTTTTGCTCAATTAAGTGATAATAAATTCTTTAATTCAGTGGTTTTTTTTTGTGAATATCAACTTCATTGGTATTAGTTTGCGATTAGTGATACAGCATGCGTAGTTCACCAATAATAATTTTGATTCGATTTTTCAAGATGGTTTATTCTTTCAAAAAAAGAAGTTAAAAAACCTCCAAATCAGTTACATCAACCGATTCACTCAAGATCTTTTGATCTATGGTTTATTCTGTTGCAGAAAGAGTTTCTTTGATTGCTTTGTTTCCCGGTAAAAATGTCAATCGGAAGTATATTCTTCGGTTGGTGAAATTTTCTGAAATGGGTTCAGTTCTTAATCAAAAAAAAATAAATGTATTGAATAGGCCGATTTTCAATGAAGAAAACGAGTTACGGGTGCTGGGACAAGTCCTCGGGAATAAGTCGTTTCAGTGTCTGGAGGATCTTGAAAGGACATAAATTTCAACTGTACAAATTTAAATCAGTGTAAGAATTAAACGAAGTTGATTATGACTGATGACTCGAGTACTATGAGCAAATGAGTGAGCGGATTTGCTTTATAACATCTGTTTTTCGGACGAATGTTCTTTTTTCTTAAAGGCGCGGTAAACAGACAACTGGGCTATTCTATGATACATCAAACTAATACTACGATTTACGACTGAAGTTTCAACAGCATTCTCAAATGCGACGCGAAAAAGGTGCGCGGTGACATCGCGCATGCGCATTTAATAAGAAATACCAAACAATGCTAAAAATGGTATAAAGAATTCTTTAAAAGTACATTAATTATTAGCACGACTATCCATAAGTGTAAAACGGGGGTTTGGAGAGAAAAAAGTTGCCTCATGAAACGCTTTTTAATTTATTTTTCCAGGACAGAAATTACAAATGAAAATGCGTGAAAAAAATATAGTAAAAGACCCACATATAAATTTATCATTTTTTCACCATCAAAATTCTATCAAAGAGTTGTTCTCGCATTAGAAATAACGCTGTTCAGCCAAACAAAAAAACGAGTGCTGCCAAACACAGCATATTCTTTTGTATCAAAGACAAAAATTTTAGATAACAGAATGATAAATAAATTTGTATTTATTTTTATTTAAAAATTTGACAAACTGACAAAAGCGTAGGTTATTTTTTAATGTTGACGCTTTTGAAACGTAAGAAATTAAAATATACCTAATGTTTTATTGTGCTCATTGTACTCATATATAACGAACTCGCAGCATTTGAAAAAAATACGAAAAACACATATACCTACATAAATCATGGTTCAAAGTGGTCAGGGAAAACCTGGAAAAGTCAGGGAATTTGTATGCTGTCAGGGAAAAGTCAGTAAAAACCCAAAAATGACCTAAAAGTCATGGAATAAGATACACATAGTGTGCAACTGTATGATTATTTTTAAATAAACTTGGTATAGACAACCAAAATATTTAGTATGTTTGAATTCTTCCTCGACATAGTGCAAAAAAAGAGACAGTCAGTACGTTTGTCTGAGTTATATTCTTATTTTTGTCTGCACCAATGAGGATGTAAAAACGAGCTAGTGTAGGGGGTTAGAAACTCTTTTTGCTTGTTATAATTAAAGCGAGTAAAAATTTTACTATTTTCTTGCAGAAATCTATTTCTGGTTCTGTAATTTGTGTGGTTTTTCGTCTGCTAGTGGAAGAATTTAAAAAATGTCAAATAGAAAAACTAATTTTAGTATGGATTGGATTGATCTTGATGCGAAAGCTCCACCTGATTGAAATCGAAATAAGTTTTTGTGTCCTTTGTGATAAAAATAAAAATCCCACTTAGAAGGATCCAAACACTAATAATATTTGTGATATTCAGAAAAGTGTATTCATGACAGATTTTATTCTAGAACAAGACGATGTTGATGCAGAGATATTGTGGTGCTTAAATACTTTATTGACAGTGACTGTTATTAAACCCAATTATTTTGTGTTAAGCAAGGTATACGGTTTGGCGTATGCGTCAGGGAAAAAAATTGCTTATATTTTATGTTTGGTGAAGGTGTTGGCTACCGCATTGTCTTGTATTAATTAGCAAGGTTTGGCAAATGTATTAGAAAAAAAGCGAGGAAAAAGTAAGCTTGAGTTTTATAGTTTGGTGGAGACGTTACTTGCCTATATGTTCATTTTTACAGAACTATTACTTAAGGTATTACAACAATGTAAGATTTGGCAAATGCGTTGGAAAAAAGTAAATTTGCTTGTATTTTATAGTTTGGTGAAGGCGAAGGTAACAGGTTTTTCAAATAATAACTTAACCAATAAGGAAAAAAAAATGTACAGAGACTATGAGACTAAATTTGAAAAAGAATAACATGGACAAAAATGTCAGGATTTTTTTTAATGGTCAGGGAAACCTGGAAAAGTCAGGAAAATTCAAAATTGAAAATCACTTTGAACCCTGTAAATACAAACAACAGAAACAAAAATATTAAGAAATACGATAGGATTTTTAGCTATAAAATGACAGCTTAAATTCTTTTACATAAAATTTATCGTCTAGACTACATTTTTTTTTTATATATAATAGATAGTTTTTGACCTGCAATGAAAAAGTAAAAGTGCAGCAGTAACACCACTGAACAAACATTGTTCTGGCCAAAAAAATTAGTTCTATTTTGATCTTTAGATGAGTTGACAGTGGATATCTCGAAAACGGGTCAAACGATTTTTAAAAAAATTACCGTCCGTGTCCGAGGAAAAAGTTGAAATTCTGGTAAGTAATGCCCAAAAAATTATTTTCTATTGGCCCATGATAAATTTAAAACTAAATATCTCAAAAACTAATCGAACGATTTTCGAAACAGATATCGCTCTGTAATGAAAAGTCCAAGACCTTTAAAACAAGGTGCTACTGGACCCATGTTTCCTATTTAAATAACTGGGGTGAAACTTAACCCTCGAAGAGGGTGCACCCTATCCATAAAACAATGCATCACACACTTTTTTCCGAAAACGGACAACAAATACCTTAAAATGGATCTTTTTATTTTTTGTTGGGACACCCTGCATACAACCGTGCGTTAGCCTCCAAAAAAAAAATCAAATAAAAACTTGGGCCTAAATATGGTTACCGATCGATTTTACATATTTTTGTATTACCGCACGCAGTGCGGTTTTTTTTAAATTTTTGCACGCCTTGCAATAATTTTTTTAATACCGCACGCCATGTGGTAATATCTGATTTACCGTACGCAAAATGTGCCGTATGGATATAACCTGTTTTCAATATTTTCTGAGCTAAGGTCACCGACAGAAAAAAAAACTCTGCTCTTAAGACCTGCCGAGGATTGTTGGTTATTCAATCATAATCATAAGGATGTGGTTTCGTGTTGCCTTCACTATCGCTATAATAAGCTAATTGTTTGTTATTGGTTGCCGTTTCTGTTTCCATATCAAAAAATAGGCTATCCAAGCTAATGTTCTCGCTATATCTGCCTTCACTTAGTTTAATCTGCAGGTCGGTGCAGTTTCCAGGGTGTGGCACGTGAGGGGGGCCATAAGTGAGAGCTGGCCACCTTGTGACCACAAATTGTTTAAAATCATCTGCAATCTATGACTAGATGCGACTGTCCTAAATAAGGACTATCTCTACTCATCATATAATCTGATTATAAAAGGTACTGGTGGAAATAATTATCTGGCCAAAGAACTGTTTCAAGTCATCAAATTTAATACCGAGGGCATGTTGGATATCTTGGTCTTTGTCTTTTGACATTGAAACAACATCCAAGTGTAAGGATTCAAAAGAGAAACAAATAATAGGTAGATTTTCTAAACAAACATTTTTATTTTGGGTGTCACCTTTTTGACATTTAATGGCCAAATTGTGTAGTGTTTTTGTACGATTCATAACGCTTGTGTGCTTTTTCGCTAATTTAGGGGCTAACTGTTCTCCCGATAATTTTAATGAACAGAAGCAACAAATAAAAAACTAACACAAAATTAAACTATAAATCATTTTTTAATTTTACAAGTCTAATCTTCCAATTGTTTTTAGGGTTTGCGTTATAAAGTCAGTAGACGGCACCACAGTTAGCGCATTTTGCGTCCACGAATGCGAAGGTTCCAGTCGGATGGGTTCTCGACCTAGAAGGTTTATTTTTACCGGTCATTCCAATGGTGCTATTCAAATGTGGGATCTGACCACTGCTTTGGATTTATGTTATAAAAATGATTCGGGTATGGACTTAAATAGTAAGTTAGATACCGAAATCTATATAATAGGCAGTTGTAAGAACGAAGGCGTAGACATGGAATATAGCGCAATATTCGGTGCGGTCCTGCGGTGAGCTTTTTCATTACCGTACGGCATGTATTACGTTCAGACCAGAAGCTAACTAACGTTGTTTCGTCTGCTCCGTGTTACTGGCGCAGCAAGTTTTGCCGAAGAGAGGCCAAAAAATCTATACTGGTAATGTTTTTTTTATTTGCTAGTTCCAAAATACGGATGGCCGAACCAAAGAGAGAAAGATAAAAATACCAACTAACAAGGGTCAATAACTAATTTTCTTAAATTAGCAAAAAAGTTCAGAAAGGCACAAACAAAATAATATGTACAGAGGACTCGACAACACATCACAAAGTAATATTTTGAAAACGGCGTTAAAAGTTTTTAGAGTCTAACAGAACACACGGCGCTGAAACGTTGTGTGTGCCTTTCTAACGTTTTTTGCTAATTTTAGAAAATTAGTTATTGACCCTTGTTAGTTGGAATAATTGAGCTCTGACGAAGATAACAAACCAAATCACCGAAACGTCAGCAAAAATTAGAAACCACTAACAATAAAGATTTTAGTCCACAAGCTCGTGATTTCCTTCGTTTCAAAACTTTTTCTGGACGTGAACGCTAAAATATAAAAATACCGATACTAAAATCTAAAAGACAGAAACGTCATATCCGACAAATTCCACGTCTACGCCTAGGCACCTCGTACGATTCATGACAAACTTAAACTGCCTAATACCACATCTTACGTGGACGTAATCCTAAAGCAAAATTGTCTCACACCTCTGGGCGGGAATTGTTATGGGAGAAGGTACCCAAGTAACATTTTCAATTACCTCAAGTTTTATAAGTTTGGTTACCAGTTCTCATGAAGGTGATCGGGTTTTATTACCAGGTTTCTTGGTTTTATAAAATTACGTGAAGGCACGATAATTTTTATAATTGTAATTGTTGTAACCTTGCAAATTTATTGTTTATTGGGTTACTAAACACGGTTTTAATAAACTGCTACTACATAACTGCAACAACAATTACTTAAAGGTTATTATAAAACCAGCTTATTTTTTTTTATAATAGGTCCCCTATGAAACTGATAGTTCGTTAAATTTATAAAGGTTTCATGATAAATCTTGAATTGTCGTTATTAGGTTATTAAAATATCTGTCACTCTTCTGAGTCTTTTGCATGGTTTGAGCCAATCGGCCAATTCCTTTAACAGATTTATTAGAGAGTTTTGGTCACCTGGATTTGTTACAGATTACCGCAAAGATACTTTGATGGCGAATATGGCGGCGTAAATTTTTTTCAATATTATTATATTTGTTTAAAAAATTAAAACACTATTTATATTGTGGTTTTTCATAACAAATACTGCTATTTTTATAATATATTCATAATATAATACAAAAAGAATCAACAAAAAAAATTACTTTTTTATCAAAATTAAAAAAAATTGCAGGCGCACGTGTTCTTTAGGTTTTTGACATGTACTTTAACTGTATAGTTTTCGCCGCATGTAGTTTTAGGAGGTGGAGATGTCTTTAAAAATCATTTTACCATCATAATATTCTATCGCGGCCTATTTATAATTTGATGTTTTTTTGAATCCATGTTTTTTATTACGGATCCATAAATACTTTTTTAGAACCTTAAAACTTTAAAAAACATTTTTCTACTGCATTTTCTTATCGGGGGCGCTGCACTCGGGTTACTTTATTTCGTTTCATAAAGGTTGCAGACACTTTCCTGTAACCTTTGCGTCTCCTAATTCGCATAACTAAAGGTAATATAAAAGTTGTAAGTAGGTTCTCACAGGCAACTTCTAGGTTTTTAGGGAGTTTATAATAAGGTTGTCACTACCTTCATAAGATCTACCAGTTAAGGCCAATAAAAGGGTAATAAAGGTTCCAGGAAGGTTCTCGTTACTTTTCTATAAAAGTTTAAAGTTTATAATTTGGTGGCGATTACTTGCTCGCAACCTCTATAAAAAATGAAATGTTACTTGGGTAATACTAATATCTCAGCACTACCAGACCAACCGAAATCTTCAAAACGGGTGAGAACTTGTGCAAACGTTTACTTTCACTCAAGTTTCGGGGACTCTCTAGATGAGATTTAGTTTTCAAGTCATTTCAACACTGGCCCTGTAAAACATACATATGCATCCTGTACAGCCCAATGAGCATTTTTGTCTATATAGAAGTTACAGCAACTAATATAAAACCTTCATAAAATAAACAAAAGTTATATTATTTAGTGTTGGTGATATTTTTATAAATCTAATATATCTCTTAAATGAGTAAAAAAGACTTGAAAAACAACTGACTAACACCAGCTTATAAAAATTTATGGTACACAGTAATGGATAGAAAAACAACATATAGATTTTATAAAAATTCCTTATGAACCCTCAAGTGTTGATATTATTATTAAAAGGTTTTACAACTGTTCTAACAACACTACATAACAAATTAAAGGTTTTTATCGATTTAGAAATATAAATTTTCCATCTTTCTTCCCTTTGCTTGTTATGTATTATTCTTTTTCTTTTTAAAATAAATAATTTATAAAATGGTGTTTACCAATCTTCTAAAATAAATTAAAATGGAAGTGAGATAAGTTGAAGCAGGAATATGAATATTTATATACTATAGGTTAAATAAAAGCTGTTTTCCCAGTCATTCTACTCTGATAATCAGCTGCAGTTCCGTGTGTACTGTATAGTTTTCGAATACACTCACAAAATTTTCATGGGCTCCAAAAATACTTGAGAAAACGGGGAAAAAAAATATTCATTTAAATAATACTTTTTTTAAAGTAAGACTCGTGGCATATCGGACAAAGCGTTTTTGTTTCTCACTTCATTACGACCAGGCCTCCAATATCTAATGGAGAATCCAGACACCTACAGACCTGTTTCATCCTTATTAGGAATTATCAGGGAGTCATAGGATTGTACCTGGCAGTTGAAGCTACACAGGCAACCACGCACACCTCTCGAATTTAAAACAAAAAGTTTGTAATTCGCGGGGACGTGGAAGCTGTGTGCGCCACCTGTCGAATAAACCGAGAAACAAAAACATCAAAATTGAAAAGTGCAGTAGTCTGTAAAAATACAGAATCCTGTACCTTTCAGCAGGTTATAAAGAAGAAACCTGTAAAAGTATAAGGTCACTGTAACATGACTCTTAAAAAGAGGTAACGTTCGAAGCAGCTCCAATTGGGGGTGGTGCTGCTGCGAACTTTACCTCTTTTTAAGAGTCATGTTACAGTGACCTTATACTTTTTCAGGTTTCTTCTTTATAACCTGCTGAAAGGTACAGGATTCTGTATTTTTACGGACAACTGCACTTTTCAATTTTGATGTTTTTGTTTCTCGGTTTATTCGACAGGTGGCGCACATAGCTTTCACGTCCCCGCGAATTACAAACTTTTTGTTTTAAATTCGAGAGGTGTGCGTGGTTGCCTGTGTAGCTTCAACTGCCAGGTACAATCCTATGACTCCCTGATGATTCCTAATAAGGATGAAACAGGTCTGTAGGTGTCTGGATTCTCCATTAGATAGTCGTAATGAAGTGAGAAACAAAAACGCTTTGTCCGATATGCCACGAGTCTTACTTTAATTTTTATTCGCGGACAGGAGATTCACTTCGTTGTTTTTTAAATACTTTTTTTCACATATGTTTTTTGCTTTCTGGAAGAAATATTGAATTTTGTATTTTGTTCTTAACCCTAAACAAGCAATATTTCGATTAAGACACATGTTGAAACCCCATAAATAACGTTTTTATTTTGGTCAAAAACCTATTGTTGGAATACACAATGGCGAAAATTTACGACAATTCTATAAAAAAAAAACAATACAATTATACCACTGTTTATCTCTTTCAACACTATTTTATCAACGTTTTAAAACATGATGCTAGTTGGAACAAAAGACTGCAGATGGCGCAGTGTTGAACACTGAAGGTCCGTTTCTGCGAGCTTAACATAGTTACCATTGTTCTCTTTTCCTAAATGTATTCATCTGAGAGAGATCCGGCATACTACACATACCAGGAAAAATACCCGCCTGCACATCCTTCAACCCCGCATAACTGTCAGAGGTAACTATCTTAAGAAGATAGTTAGATTGCGGGGTCGAAGGGTGTACAGGCAGGTATTTCCCCCCCGCGCATGGGAAACGCTGGTCGGAATCGGGTGTAGAATAGATTCGATCCCGATATCTGTCATCGAAAACTATCTCAAGAAGATTTGAATCTCTTTTATCTCTCTCAGATTGATGTAATTAAAACCAGATAATGATGGTATGGTATCTCGCAAAAACGCGCCTTTTGATGTCGCAAAAACGCATTTTTTAAAGTCGCAAAAACGAGCCTTTTGATGTCACAAAATTAACGTAAAAAATCTTGTTTGTTTTGTTATAAATTAAAATTGTTTTTTTTTGTAAAAACTGGTATTATAACCACTATACAAAGAAATTAATAAAAACATTATAGAAAGAATGGGCAAAAAAGGTTTATGAATGAGTTCATAAGAATATTACAGGCACCAATTTATATAATTATTTTGTATGGGTTCCCAAGTTTTTATAAGTGTCTCTTTGTTGTTGTTTAATTAAGTTTTTATAAGTGAGTTGATAGCAATATTTTAAAAACCAATCTATATATCTTTAATTGATAGTTACTTACGGTTTTATAGATGGGTTAACAGAAAGATTTCAAAAACCAATTTATATAACTTTTGTCACTGATGACTTATATTTTTATAAATATGTTGGTGGAAACATTGTTAACACCAATTTATATAACATTTGTTACCGATGACTTGAATTTTTATTAAGATGTCCGTGGAAATATTGTTAACGCCAGTTTTATGTTACCTTAGGGTACCATCAATTTAGAACCTTTAATAAAACAAATATACAAACTCAATTCATGTAGGAAACCTCTAAATACCCTAGGGCATTAATGGAACCCTCTTTATAATAATTATATAAATTTTTGTCACCAGAGGTTTCTGAAAATGCTCATTGGGAGGGCCATCCATTACAAACCTTTCCTGAGGGAAAGTTAAAAATTGAATTCAATTTTCAGTGTAAGAGATATTTTTCCACTTTAAACAAGGTGTGCCCAAACGGTCCAAATTATGAAATATATTTTTGTATTTGAAGAATTCTGGTAAAAAATGCTTTCCAACCATACCACTCATAAACGGGTTTTATTCATCCGTTTAAGAGTTATTTAATATTGAAAACGTGAATTGATTATTTTGTCCCATTAGCATCATCCTGGTGGCGAGAGAAAACTACTTTCAAAACGACAACAGATCAAATAAAGATGTTAATGATAGTATTATTGTTTGAAAGCATTTTTTAACAGAAGTCTAAAAATATAAAAATAAATAAGGACCGTTTGACCACACTTTGTAAACTATAAACACGTTATATTTAAGAACTACTAGGCTTAAAGTTGTAGCAAAACCGCTCCTTCACTATGAGTTTCAGTACATTTGTGCGTGATTTTACCGTTTCTAATATTTTACTAGATATTTTCGCTTGTTTTGACAAATTCTGTGACATTGTCTAGATGTTTGTCAAAGATTTTTAAAACCTTCATATAAACCCAAGTATTTTCAAACCTCGTAAGTTTACCGTGTAACTTTCGTTCCCGTGCCTACGTGCAAGATCCAGTACGAACGTAATAAGGATGATCGGTCGGTAGGTCTTCTTCTAACCTCCAAGAACTTGTTAGAGAAACAAACTTAATAATTTAATGGATGTTCAATTGCTGTAAAGCGATCACATTTTTTGTCATGTGCTCAAAACATTTAAATGACCAAATCACGAACCTCTTAAATTTTATCCTGCTTTTTTCACTCGCCGCGGTAGAAAAGGACGACCTCAGTAAACACTTTGCGCTTGTGTCTTTCCTAACTTTATTCTAGAAACGCAGCGAGCAAAATAAGCGTTTTTAGTTCACCATACCAATATGGCATGGTGGAAAAGGGGAATAAAATATTTAAAAAAATTGTTACTTTGGAACAAAAGCAAGTAATACAATAAAAAGTCCAAATTCGTGGAAGCTTTAGTTTCAGAGTTATTTGAAAAAACGTTAAAATATGTTAAAAAAATCATAACTTTAGAAGTAAAGCAGCTATTGATATACGGTTTTCAGATTTAGGTTTTCGTAAATATTACCCAAAAATTTTGTTATAAGGTTCAAATCTTTCAAAGCTACAGTTTTCGAGATATTTTAATTTCCTTTCAACATAAAATAATTGATTGTATGGTGGACCATCCGTTCTTTCTAGCACCAATTTTTTTGGTTAGTTTTTGTGAAGTTTTATATGGGTTTTCGGAAAAAATACGTTTTTTTGGGGATATTTGACTGAGTCGTCCTTTCCACGAGCAGCTACGTCCGAGTTAGTTTAGTTTTAGTTTAGAACCCCTAAGAGGCCGCCCTGATGGGTTAACCACTGTTAGCAATCATGTCACAAATCTTAGTTTCCCTGGGACTACCTAAACCCCACCAAACCTACCCTAAGATACCCTGGGAGTCTTTGGAAATCCCTCGGCAGTCCCCGGCAATCACTGACCATTCAACAAAATTGGCAATCATGTCACATTTTTTGGTTTGATGAGAGAAGCTTGGTTTTTTTTTAGGTAGGTGAGAGAGAGTAAGCTTACATGCCAAGTGGCCAATTTATTTATATTTTTTATGTACACTTTTGCTTTGGGTTGTATTTTTAACAGAATAATTACAGGGTTTTTTAGTCAGATTCACGCCGATTTTGTAGCTTTAATTTAATACTAGATAAGGCCAAATCGTCTTAACCTTACTTAAGAAAGGTGTTTTTTGTTTATTATTTTATTTTCTTAGTCGTAGTAGCGTCTGAAATTCATCGGTGATGACGTCACTGTCGTCGATGCCAAAGGAACTCGAAAAAACGGGACCATTGTAAAAATATTCATTCATTCCAAACAAAAATGACATCCTTCGTAAACTTGGGCCGTGTTAAAAAAAATATTTTCTAGTAAAAATAACGTTTTTGTATCTTTTGAAATCCCCATCCCCGAAATATATAACATCGACTTTAACCTTATATATACTACAAAAATTTTAGTCAATTTTTATATGAGTCTATATCAAAAATGACGTTTTATCTTGCACCGCTGATTCTAAGGTCACTGAAGGTGAATGAATATATTTTTTGAAAAACCTCATACTCAAGGTATATAAAATAGAGTACAATCATGACCTAATAACTATTATAAAAAAAACTTATGAATTCATAACAAAAGTGGCATTCTTCGTAAACAATAAATAAAATCGACTTAACCGCTGATTCTAAGATCACTGAAGGTGGTATCAACTTGAATATATAAAATAGAGTACAATCACGACCTAACAACTATTATAAAAAAAACTTATGAATTCAGTGACCTAAAACATTTTTTTTGAAATCCTCGTCCTTGAAATATATAAAATCGACTATTATCATAACCCATTATTCCAAAAAAATTGCCTTTAATGACGTTTTACCTTAAATTGCATTTTTTAAGGTCGCTGCATAAAGGTCATGCGACTTGAAAAATTTGTTTTTGTATTTCTTGCTCGATTTCTTGTACCCGAAATATAGGAAATCGACTATAATCATGACCCAATAACCATAGTAAGACTTAATACCGAAAAAATGGTGATAGAGCGATTCTTGATGAAATTTTTGTGGTCTACTGGGTGAAACCTCTTAAAATGTATTTCTTAACAGCCGCATCAAAGTTCATGATTGTAGAACAATTAAGCGCTTTTTTATAAAATTCTGCTCTTGGGAAACGGACTTTTCTAATTAAAAAGATTTGACCAGGCACTTTAACCACATGCTGGAGTACTACAATTAATCTGGTAGGAAAGTGGTTAAGATACAAAATAACAAAAATAACTACGCGTAAAGGTTTATTCACATTGTTTTAGGCTTTTTTTTGTTTAATTAATATTTACTTTTTTTACCATCCAGAAAAGACAATAAACGGAGGACCAACGCCTTCGGAGCTCCTACGAATGCTGGATCAATGCGATATAAGCAGCAGTCTTTGTTCAACGCCCTGTATGTCACCCTGCCCCACATTAGCAACAGCTGCAGCCCGGCTGAAGTCTAGCAACGTAGCATTTTTAAATCAGCAAATGCACAATAGCGACAACGGTGATAGATCTTCTTGTTCAACTTGAAGAGGCAGCTTGGGTCTTTCAGGTAATTTTAAAATGATAAACAAATTCCTTGATATTAAAACGTTGTCGTGCTGGCTGTGACGCTAGATAAACTAGGTTAGGGTTAGGTTAAAATTAAATGAAGTTTGGTTAAGGTTGCTTGTAAAAATTGTAATAGACAGTTTAAGTTGGTCATAGAACGTACGCGTTAACGTGAAGTATAGCGCAATATTCTGTCCTCCTTTTATCTGTAAAAAAAAATCTCTGCGGTCTAGCAGTAGCGCACCGAGAAGGGGGGGGTTGAGGTTAACCCCCCCCCCCTCGAGTAGCCTGGTTATATACAATTGATACAATCAAATAACAGCATTAATTTTTTTCGATTTCGTTCGTTCATGACCGTTATAAAAATGTTTGATTTTTTTATTTTTTTTCAATTTTACATGCGATTTGTTGTCAAAAATGGCATTTTAAGTGTCATTTTTGCAAAGGTTTTCGCCTGCGGCGCATTTTTGCAAACAAATTGAGGGTAAATAAACAGCTGAAATTCCCAAAACCCCATCAGTATTTACGATTTTAGTTTAATTTAGTTTAATTTTAAGTCAACAACATTTTACGTGTTATTTTCTCAAAAAATTTGACCCTGACTTTGACATCAAATTTTGGATAAATAAACAATTTGGTTTACACCGCCGCACCCCCTGCTCTACATTTGAGCCCAGGTCCGCGCTTGTAAGCACCTGTTTACTTGTATCAATTATGGTCATATTTTTAATTCAAATTAAGTTTTTTTATTATTTATCCTTAACCCCCCCCTCCTGGGTGCGCCACTGGATCTAGCGTTGAGCTTTTTCATTAAGGTCACGTCCTTAGCATGTATAACGTACAGACCAGACACAAACTTACGTTCTATAACGTCTGCTCTATATGTTGCTGACGCAGAGATTTAAGAAAAAACGTGCCGAGTTTTTTGCCGAACCAAAGCAAGATAGAAATACATGGTAATAAATTGTAAAATTGTTACCGCTGGGCACCTCGTACGTGTCATGACCAACTTAAAATGTATAATAATATACTTTCCACTAAAAAAAATTAATAATTCTTTTTTTTCTGCTTTGCGCCGTTCAACAGATAGGTCGCCACAAATGGTATTGAAAACACAGTGAAGTATATTTCTCCAAAAATAAAAAAATAGTAGTTTACATAACAAGTATGTTATGATGGTCATTAAACGCGAGGATGAAGTTTGAAACGCGAGCCGCAGGCGAGTGTCTTAATTTATCTGAGCGTTTAGAAGTAAAGAGTCAGATAATCAAGATCTGTATTTATACGATAGATTATTATATCTATATACTAGCATTTCACCCGCTGCGTTGCTTGCGGCGGAATTAATAAAAAAATTGAAACAACCTCTATTTTAGCGGGTCAATATTTTTAGGGGAGGGGGTAATAAAAAATTGCATGAATTATTAAAAAAACATTTTTTATTATGGGCTCCATTTTATTCAATTTGATACCCCACAACCAATATTTTATTAGGTCAATATTTTTATCGAATATAGAAGGAAGCGAGGGGTTATCCACCCCCCTCAAAATATGTACACTTAATGCCAAAAATTATAGATTTATTGTCAGTATTTCTACATACTGCCAGGTATTGCAGTAGTGCGAGTGCTGCCAAATACTGCTAGTACTGCCAAAAATTTGTTCACCTACTGCCTAGGTGGACAACCCCTCGAAGGGAAGTGATAAAAAATTGCAAAAATTATTATAAAAAACACTTTTTTCGATTCCGGGCTTCATTTCCTTCAGTTTGATAACCCACAACATATATTTTAATAGATCATTTTTTTATCAAATATGGAGGATAATCGCTTCTATTAATAGGGGGTTGGTAGAAAAACGCTGACACACGTATCCATCTATTTTATTAGTAGAGTCTTTAATACCAATTTCTAAACCTCTGTGACTTTTCTTCTGAGATACAGAAGATCCCTTTAAGCCCTTCGAAATCGAATTACCCCTATTTCTTCATCCCCAGTTGAAATTTCGAAAAACACCAAAACACGTCTAATTATTTGATTAGTAGAATATTCACGCCAATTTTTAGACTTTTCTTTTTCGAGATATAGAATACCTCTTTAAGGAGCAATATTTTCAAAAATCCTTTCTTAGCGAGCGCCTACGTCACAAACCCAATATGTCTTAAATTTTTATAACTGTAGTTGACCTGTGCGTTTGTAATTAACGTTGACTACCGTTCTTTTATTAATATAGATAGATTTTTAAATATTGTTTTGTTATAAGTAATGATGAAATGGATGTTAATAACACCACCAAATTTTTTTTGTAACGCTTTTCTGTATATTATTTTACATTTTCTTGATAAATATAGCAATTAAAAATTATATTATTAAAGTCCTTCATTTTATTTTATAAACTTGTGTGAATGATGCTTACAAATGTTATGATACATAACACTTTTTTGTATGATAAATAAAATATCTTGTATGATCATGTTCCAAAGTCTACTTTGTAGTACTCGCCTATCCACTTTGTTACTACAATTACCTGTGTGCCTAGGTACCAATAAAAGTTTAGTATGGCCGTTGTTTATCTAGGGCAGGGTACAGGGCAATTACGCAAAAACTTTTTAGTAGGTTTTAGTATATACAATGCACAGCAAAATCCATCCTCAAAACGGCCTCTTTTAACCGTGTTAATAAGAGGTTAAGGTAAAAAGCAATAACAGGGTTGAAACTGGTCAGGGAATCCTGGAAAAATTTAATTTATGCTGTACCATATATTATTATTTAGGCGAAGATGGTCACGTTTGCGCGATTTATGATTATGTCGGTATCAGCTTTACGATGTAATGGCATGCACTTTTTTGCTTGCTTGCTTGAAATATATAGCTGCTTTTTAAGATAACGCCGCGCGTTACCAGGTAAAAAATTAAAACTTTTTAAATTTTTGCCTATTTATTAACCGTGCGCCCCTTAGAAGGTGTGCAAACGCCTAAGCAAACCAAATGTGTATGTATGTAAGAAATCTTGTTTTAAATTTATACAGGGTGTTTCACAAAGACGTGATTTTCAATACTGGTCGGTGTTTAAAATGACGATTCATTTCGCTTAAATTTATTCAAGTTTTCTAAAATAAATAACCAAAAATGTGCCCAAACATTTTCTTCGACTTTGACTGTACATTGAAGCTCATCAAGCAAGCAAGTGCGTTGCCCACCCCGCTCTTATCTCTGTATCGTACCACAGAAAGTAAATAAACTACGCAATATTAGCTGATTCAGTTTTGAATATCACAGCGCGTTGTGGTGCGGAGTAGAAGTTTTTTTTTTGTGATTTTGTTGTAAAAAATGACATACAACTATTCAAAACTTAGAGTTCAGTAACAAACGCCCAGTAGAGATGGACTTTGAAATATGTGCGGTTTCTTTTGATTTGGATTGCAAGAAATGTATTCTTTGTCTCTACAGATCACCTAATGAATGTGTGGAGGTTTTCATGGACAACCTGAATTATGTTTTTCAGACTGTGTTTTGCAAATTTAAATATATGTTTGTGTGCGGCGATATTAATATTGACTATTTTGTGGATTCCAAGCAACAGAAAATGTTACAAAATATTATACAAAGCTTTAATTTAAATGTTAAAAATAGAGAACCCAGAAGAATTCAAACTAACAAAGATACAGGTTCTGCTTTGCCAAAAAAGATTGATTTCTTTTTCTCTTACGCACAGATAAGTATTCAAAAAATATTATCGACTACAATATTGCGGATCATTTTCGTTTTTGATTCCACCAAATCTGAGATATTTGTGCATATACATATTACAGAAAACAACCTATGCATGGTTACTGAATGAATATTTAAAAAAAGATTTCACAAAGAAGTTCACAGATATGTATTTATGCAAGGGAATCATACATGACATGTTTGCAAGTTTTGTCTCTACAGTAATGTATGCTGTTGATATGTATTATCCAAAAGTTAAAAATAAAATCAGACCAAACCAACAAAAGGGCAAGAAATGGGTAAACATAATGGTAGAAGATATAATAATAAAAAAGACATTGTAGACACCTTCTCAAAGTACTTTGCAACCATTGCGAAACACTAAAAACAATATGTCAGAAGAATGTACAAATATGACTGAGCAGTCGCTCTTTTTTATACCAATCGCAATCTGTTGACAGAGATAACATTATCGAGATAATTTCAAGTCTTAAGCAAACAAATGCGATGGGTGAAGTACCTGATAAATTGCAGAGAACACATTTCAGAGCCTCTGGCATTTTAATCAACAAGTCGGTGGAGATGGGCCAATAGACAAAAACAAAGGTGATATATCGGCAGTAGAAAATTACAGACCCATTACCATTATAAACTTTCTTGCTAAAGTCATGGAAAAGGTAATCTACAACTAGATTCTTGACTATTTGGAAAAATACCAACTGTTGTCTGGCTGTCAGAATGGGTTTAGAAGGGGCACATCGACGGAGAGTGCCTCATGCTATTTATTTGAGTATATTTACGTAAATATTCATAGAGGAGAGTACGTCGGTGCGCTTTTCTTCGATCTGTCCAGGGCCTTTGACTGTTTGTATGTTAAGTGTGCAGGTGAGAATTTGCGCGTTTGGAATAAGGGGCAAGATACTTTAATGGCCAATCTCTTCCTTATCTGATAGGAAAGTATGCGTCAAAAATGGTGATATAGTGTACCGGGTCAAAATTGCCATCCTTTAAAAACCCCAATATCCCAAGGAAAACAATAAAAATCCGCCATAAAAAAAAACTCACCTTTAGTAGATAATTAATTTATTTTAACCATATAAGTTTCGTAATTTTTTTTGTGGGTAAATTCACTACTTTTCATTGGTAAAGCGCACTGAATTCATTTAAACTTTAGTCTGTCTGGCTCGCTAGAATTTAGCACTGTGTTACTTGGGTACTTCACAAAATATATCCTTATCATCTCGAAAACTTCTGAGTTGGTAACATTTCATGGAAAACATCTTTTAACTGCAACTAGGGCCACTGCGTCGGTTGATTCAGGTACTAGTCGTCCTGAAATATAAAATTGGTATAAGGTAGTCGTTCATGAAACTTGTAGTGGAAATACCTATTTTTGCATGTTTTAAATATAAGGAACGGTTAATTTAGCCTGTTTGTGATTAATTAGTCTTCGTTTTATGCTCATTGTCTCTCGCAGTTGTCCCCTTTTGAGGGCTCGGGCTTCAATGATGCTCCATGTAAATAATAGTTGGGTTTTGTCCATGTTCAAATGAATCGATATAATTTTAGTTAGTCTAGTTCAATGTTGAACGGTCTTCGTCTAGTTAATCCATGAAGGTCTTCGGAAAATGGGAAACGTGAGAGAAAAACTCAAAGAAAAGTCGAACCTAAAAATGTAAAGAAAATCCTAGAGTTATGTTACTTTCCCGCGAATAAGATACTATCGACCTTCGGCGGTTGCCTTTGTCAATGTCCTAGGTATGTCTAGTTAAGGGCTATATCCTTTTTTTTAGGGGTTTTCATTGGTTTTCTATTATTTAGTTTTCTTCGACGAGGTTATTTGTCAAAATGCGTTTTTTAGATACTTTTTTACTTTGTATGATCGAGTTACTTCATGATATTCCATTAGTGAGGGTCAAATGCCAATTAATAAGTATTTGGTAAAATGATAAAACTCGACCTGCACCATTGAAACATCATAAAACGTTGTAATTTAGGCCAAGGATCAAGGATTTACAAGGTTATATTTTCGACAGACGACAGATTTTCCGCCCATGCATCCGCTGGTCAGTTTTCCAGGGAAGCATTAGATTTTCCTTTTTTTCTAAATTAATGGGCCTTCCCAGTAAGCCTTTCTACGTGGTGAATTATAATTTTAATTGCCGGAAATCGTGTAGTGCATAATTTGGTTGCGATTTATTTGCGAACTACATTAATTTTTGAGAAAAATCTAGTCACCCTTGTTGATGCCGATCAGGTAAGCTCACTATTCAAAGCCTAACCAAAATCTGGGTTTATTTTTACCCTTCTTGAGTCCATATGAGCCTCTAAATTTTGGGTTTTTATTAATTATAGGAATCTTGTTCTTGTTACCCTATACCATATTTCTCTTTTGTCGCTCTTTTTAACGCATTCATGTGATTCTTGTCCACATTTCTATTGGATTTTTGAACCTTGGATTGTGCGCCGGATTTGAAGCCTTAATCCTTGGTGGACCCCTTTTTTTTGGTCACTTCAGTCATGCACGTCATGTTATTTCAGAGTAAACCCCGCATACACGTAACATGCATCAATTTGAAGTAAATCCAGCAACCACAAAGATTAGGGTTGAATAGAACATATGTCACATTTCACACAACTGAATCCCGGGATTATTTCTGCCTTAAAACAGACTAATGTCAGCAAAATAATCCTATTTTTCTTTTGTTTAATAGTAAGGTAATAACTAGTAGCACTTGTGGAAATCAAGGTAGATATGAGTTTACTTTACTGAAAACAAATTTGATACTTGCGCAAGTAAAACCAATCCTATAGTGATAATATGTAATAATTAGGAAACTAATGATCTAGTCTTATTAAAACCACTACATTAGTCACGAAGGAGACTGTTCAACTGACACTGCATGCCTCTCGATTACCATGTTATTGTAATATTCGGTTTATCGCAAAATATATAATTTAGGTTTTTGTTTGGGAAAAAGGAATGTTTTTTTTTTCGAACGAGTTTCCCACTTCCCTTTGAAACTTCTAGATTAGTGTCAGGCCTCTTTTAGGTCAAATTGGGTGGCGCATAAAGAACATTTAGTTAGTTTAACCACCCCCCCCTACTCTCCAAGGTAAAGCTAGTCTGGGACATACCCAAAAGGAGGACAAACAAACCTTTCCCAAGCAGAAGTGGAACCACCTGTGTAATGGGATTAAAAAGCTACCTTTTTTTCATAAGAACTCATGCTGAACCCTCGTGAAGGACTTTGATGGAGGATATCCCCTTACAGTAGCATCAAAAATGGAGAGAGTTGATCTTGGAGTTCCGTAGGGTTCAATCTTAGGGCCACTTGTATTTATTTTATTTGTTAATGACTTACCTGCTCAGTTAGCGGCTGCAGGCTGTGTGGTCTTGTTTGCATATTACACAACTGTCTTAGTGTGTGCGAAGAACCCTCAGGAACTCCAGGTGCAAATGTTCATGGTGCGTAGGGTGTGGTGCTGGAAGAATCGGCTCATTGCCAACCCAGAAAAGAGTGTTGCTGTGAATTTCCATAGCAGACGTGAAATTTTCCAGATTCTTACAGTTTCCTTCAGTGACCGTTAGTTAAGGCTTTCCGGCAACACTAAATTTCTATAATAAAATATTTTACAAATATAATGTCAATTTTCATTCAGCAAATATTTAACTTAAAACCTTACGTCGCATGTCGTAAATATTTTGTAGATAACAATTTAATGACAGTTACTTGCTTTTATATCCTAGCTAGTGTAATGTTTACAAGAAAAAACATATCAAAATTTGCAACTGTCTCCCAAAATACTAGGTATCCGACGCGAGGAGGTAATAAGCTTAAGATTGACCAACATAAAACTAGTTTGTACGAAAAATCTCCAACGCACATGGGTAAAAAACTGTATAATAACTTACCAGAAAATCTTAAAAGAATACAGTCTGATAAACTTTTTAAAATTAAACTGAGGAAGTACCTGATATCAAAATGCTACTATTTTACTAATGAGTATTTCAATGACAGGAATATTGAATAATATTTCATAAAGTTTGTTTGTTTTTACGGGTTTAAGTGTAAGTGCAAAAGTTTTTTTATATACATGTTAATTTTAAGGTCTTTATCTATTGTGTTTATATAACTTGACGTATGTAAATAGTCTGAATATACTGAAGCACAACAACCTGCCGTAGAAGCTTACCGAATTAATTCCTGTGTCCTCTCTAACAGAGGGTATTTGACCTTTTATTTAGTTAGGAGAATATATAGCGATTAGGGGTTTTTGTCACGTTATATTTATCATACTTCAACGAATCATTTGCGGACTTTTAGTAGTACAGTCATGTCTTGGAAAAATGTTCCCTAATTGAAACATTTTTGAAAACGGCGTGCTCGTTTTTTTTATATATATTTTTGTATTACTTGCAGTCTACTTAATACGCTCTAAAAGTTCCTGACATAAGTTGTGAAACACCCTGTATGTAAAAAGCTTTTTTCTGGATTTAAGAGACCCGTGTTCTCTCTGAACCAACTTAAAATGAGATCTCATACGTTCCTATGTATTGACTTAAAAACGTGCTGGAATATCCAATAGCAAAAAAGGGTCTGGCATTTGATTTTTTTTAAATTAAAATACTTTAGAATATTTATTTTAAACAAAAAAATTAACCTAATCGTGATTGTTTTCAAATTTAAAGCAGATAAACCACCTCTTGGCGGTGGTCTATAATATACGATTATTTTACCCGAAATACATCTCGTGTCACTTTGACAGTTTTCGCGTTTACGCGTCTCATTCAAGTGCATTTTGACGTCCAACAAGATAAATCAAATTTTAGATACCCATGTATATGTCAGCTTTCAAACCAAACATTCCTTAAACTATAGTCCTTAGTAAATATCACCCAAAAGGTCTATAGAAAACATAAAATAAAATTTAAGAAACGTACATTTCTTGTCCGTTAAAAATAAATAAAAAGAAAGGTTCGTGGCATCAGATGCACATTTTGGTTTTCAATTCATTCTGATGATTCCTAACAAAAATGAAACAGGCCTGTAGGTTTCTGGACTATCCATTAGATCTTGGAGGCCTGGTCGTAATGAATTGAAAAGCAAAATGTGCGTCCGATGCCACGAAGCTTTCTTTTTATAAAATAAAATACTGCAATAAAATGAAAAATAATAAAAACACAAATTATGATTAAATTTTTATTTAAAAATTTTTAAACATTTTGCAAGTCTCAACAAAATCTACATAATAATCCGAATAATAAAGAACACTTTATTTGGATAGGTGCTGTAATACAAATTTAATATATGGGTATGTTGGGAATTTGGAACCTTTGGTTGCATTGCATTGTTTGCAATTGCATTATTTGCAATTGCAAACAAAGCATTGTTTATCGTCTCCTGATGATGCTAACGTTGTTAGCGAAACGCGCGTCGAGTGCAAAAAAGTGTAGTTTTGGTTTGTGGAAAACAATCATAATTTTGTTTTAATATATGGGTAGTTATCTGTAAACAGGAAAAGACGCTGCCCTAACTGTAATAATATTAAATCTTGGAAGTTGCCACATGGCTTATTTTATGAAACCAATAGAAAACATCATTTAAGGTTGATAAAATTATTTTTTATTACACTCACTTTCAACACTATTTTTAAATAAACATCATTTTTATTTACCAGTATTAGAGAAGTGTTTTAAATAATTTAAAATTTGATTTGTAAAATTCTCTAATATTCATGCAATAAAAATAAATTGGTAATTTTTGACAAATTTGCGCTATGAATTTTAAACTAAGAAAGTCACACGTGCACTCATGGTCTTTTACAAATTAAAATTCGATCGAGCAAATTCCCCAAAAAATAACTGTAATTTTTATTGAACTTTTTAAATAATTATATTGGTTTTTAAAGCATTTTTTCTGTAAAGAACGTAATTTTCTAGCTAAATAACCGTCCCTTACTGAGCGCCAGTCCCACACATAGACTACTTTTTGGCTTTTTTGGTATAGTATCAATAAGTTTTTAATATAAGTCTATTGGTCTCAAATATCACTGATTACAGAGAACAGCCCATATATTTTGTAAAGAAAATATGGAACTTAATAATTTAAATAACAGCATAAACTCGCACAAAGATGTTTAAAATGAATTACTTACTTGTTTAATAAATTTAATGTTAAATAAAGGCTATCTATACATCAATAAACATCTTGCCTTTATACGGCAAATATTTTTTTTACGAAACGTGCAGTTTTTAAATCCAAAACCATTTAACCGACTGAAATTATAGTAATTTTTTTCTTTAATAGGTTGGATGTAAATTAGATCATTTACAATGTTTAGTGCCCTATCCACCAATGCAAAAATTCTCCATTTAATCTATTAAACACTAATCGGTATTGGAAATGGTAATATAAGCAGCGTCCACATTCGATACATATTTACATATTTAATACACTTTTTCAAGCTGGTACATAAAAGTATTACTTTTTCAAAAAAAGTACGTAAAAGTAGATAAAATCTACTGGCCTATTGTTAAGAACTAATATTTCTTGGCTGGCCTGGTAAAGAATTGAAAATCGCGATTCAAATCGATAACGGCCGAGCAGGCGTTTGGCTCGGTTCATGTTTTGGGCCAGTCCGATTCGTTAAGTTTATCTTTTTTCCTTGTGAAAGTTCATGGAATAAAGTGAGAAAGAAATAGATAATTAGCTTATTGGCAATTTTCTACCAAAACAATGCAAGGTTTTAAAGTTCTCCAATGGGAATTAAATAATGCATTTATTGGGCCAATGAAATTTCCATATATTATGTTGGCATGGCATTTTGAGCTTTTTGGTGAGCTGTCTAAGGTAAAAAATGGGGCCGTGCAAGTTTACGAACTCTTGGTTAGATCAAAAAGATATTAATGGGGTTCTAATTGGAACCTATTTTCGTAAAGAGAATGAGACGCAAGTGCATTGCTTGCAATAAGTTGGTCAACATAACAGGAATCTATGCCATAAACCAACACACCAAAGGAGACACGCATATGAAGCAAATAAAAATTAAATTTTAAGAAAATCCCCACAAACAATGAAAGGTGGTAAGGTGTATTTGCTTTATTGGCAATATTGGCAAGTGAATGCCATTGGTTATTTACTACAGTAGTATTATTGGCAAAATTGCGCTATTTTGCCAATGATTATTTACTAGTGCTGATGTATTGACAAATTTATGTTATTTTGCCAATAACTGAAAAACGTGTTTTATATACCAAGTGCAACGCAATCGTTCCGTTAAAAATTGCATGCATTTCTAAACCACCTTTCCGGTCCGATCAAACGCATTTTTTAAATTTCCCGCGCGATTGACATCTGTCGTGCGGTTGACAACTTGACGTACTTGCCGACGCCATTTTAATAATATTCTGCGGATTCTTCCTATGTGGGTTCCTTTTTGTGTTTTGCAAGTTTTCTTTTAAAATTGGTTTAAACTTAGTTTGAGTTTCAAGTCACCATGGATGTGGAAGCCGATACTGCGTAAGTACTAATATTCTTTTGTTCTTAAATAAGGTCGGCCTAGAGTGGACTTAAAAATGTTGAGACCTACCAGTAAAGCGACCAAAAATCGTCATTTTTGGTGGGTTTAAACAGGCATATAAAAATTAAAATAAAAAATAATAACTTTCAACCGAACAGCACACAGCTTCTGCACATGTATACAAAAGTGAATGACACCAATAGTTGAAATAATTAAACTAAACTCCATCATGCTGATTTCCTTGATAATATCTGTTAAAAACAAACCAAAAACTGCAAAAATCCCCCATTTAAATTACAAAAACAAATGAAAGTGAGGTTATGTGTGTCAAAGGGGCATGCTCAAATCCGTTTTAAGATAAAAATAAATGTTAAGTTACTCATCTTTTTATTTATGCTGTATAAATGCCTACACTGTTCCCCATAAGCAACTTTTATTTTAATTATTATTTTTTTTTTATTTTTATTTTGGGCTCCGGTGCACTATCCGGACACTAAAACGGGACGTTTTTTAAAGACGATTCTTTTTGAAAACGGTAATTTAGAGGGTTTTAAATTTATTTAGGAGCGGAAAAACGAAAAAAAATACTGTTTTTTAATTAAAAAGACAATTTACATTTAAAATGCACACATAACCAACAAAACTAGGGTCATACTGGCTATTGGGCCATTTTTCAGAAATGCGAGGATGCCAAATCTCAGGTACCCACAGGATTTTTTTTTGGGGAAGAACTCAGGTTGGGTTGGGCCCGGTTGGTTGGGTAGGGTTAGTTTTGGTTAGTTGGGTTGGTCATTATTTGTTTTTTTATAAATTTCTAGGGGAGCCAAAAGAAATCTGGACTCCGGGTTGGGTTGGGCCGGGTTGGTTGGGTTGGTTATTATTTCTTTTTTTATAAATTTGTAGAGGAGCCAAAAAGTTAATATTTTTGTTCCTTTTCCCTAATTTTCATTATTTTCTGGAAATGTGGCAACATTGTAAAAATATCAGGGCATGGATATTGCCAGGTATTGTTTTGATCAAGTAAAAAGAAGAAGGAGCCAAAATTAAGGAAAGAGTGAGGTTAGGCTGCTCTTTTTTATGTTTTTTTTTATTTATTTTCTCCAAAAATACTGGATAACCCGCAAATTTTTTTTTAAAAAAACACTATTTAGGAGGCCTATTTTAAGCACAAATTAATTTTTTTTGAAAAATCGTGTGTCCGGATAGTGCACCGGCCCCTTTATTTCGATTTGCCTGTATGATCCCAGCATTAAATCGTGATCTATACGCTACTTTACAAGAAAATCAAAGGTCACATCATGATCTACAATGCTTAAGCGATACTGACACTAATAATTTAGAAATGTCTTTTGTAATCGAGCAAAACCGTTCTCAACTTAAAAGCCAGTTAACTCCTACCTGTGTTCAGCCTTCAGTGCCATTTAGCCTACTGTTGCCGCCATTTTTATAACCAAATTGACAGGTAAAACATGAATTTTCTCTCAGTTTGGTGTCACTATGGCCTCTATAGTAGGCTAAAGGATACTATATCAAAAAAGAGTTAACTGGCTTTTTAGTTGAAGTGTTGAATCGAGCCATCTAAAGATTCATCAATTCAGTCTACGTCCAAGTCATTTTCTAACACTGAAATTTCTCTTGCTGACCCAGAGAATGATGACCCTTAAATTTCTTGTGAAACCGAGCTGTCTTTTTTAAAATTAATTCGAAAAAAACTCGTCTGTGGTACTATTTTTTTATTTTAACGTAAATTTGCCAATAAAACAACTAGATTATTTTTTTTTTTTTGAGAAACCGATATTTTTGCTATGTTTTCATGGGTATTGAGTTCGTTTTCAAAACTCATTGTATCTTTTTCTTTTATATAGCGTGTTCTTTATCAAGACCAAGAACACGCTATATAAAAGAAAAAGATAGAATGAGTTTTGAAAATGAACTCAATACCCATGAAAACATAGCATTTGTCACTTTTTAAGCAAAAAGGGCTACTTTTTCCTAAAACAAAATACTGCTTTATCCAAAAAAAATAATTTACAGCTATACTTACCAAAATTTAAACTTTTTTAGATGCTGTAAAAAATCCCTTAAGAAGTCAACCAACTTTTCTTCATTCTGTCGTTGAAGATGCTACTAAGGCTTGGTTACGGGGTACCTGTGACTGAAAAGGGGGCAGAACATCCAGGAAAAAAGATGCTGAATAAATCTTCATCTTATCTTATAACAAGAAGAAGGAAGTACTAAGTTTTTAAATTTTTGGCCAAGGAATTTTTATATAAAGCAACTGAAGCAAACCTTATTTTTTTGATTCACAATCAAAGAGATTCTAAATAAAATTTTCTCTGTTGCAATTTACTGTTGTATGGAAAACCTCCTCTTAATAAATATTTAAATCAATTTATGAAATAATTGTCCTCTATCTTTGGCATTATCAAGACGACAAATATTATTCATATGGTTTCCATTCCTGTCTTTATGTTAGGATATAAATATAAGTGTATAAGTATTTGTTTATAGTAACATTTATTTATTTATTACTATTGGTTTTTCTAGGAATTTTTGTTCGTTTAAGGATAACATAAAATAAATGTGCATTCGTAAATTATATGCATTATTTTATTTTTAATCCACAATCATTACAATTTTTATTTTATGCATAAATACTTTAAATAGGAAGAAAAAGCCAATTATCAGTGGTATCAGAATTTGCATCTGTATCCCTATTGAGCCGACCAATCAAGGAGGTGCACTTTTAAACACATTTTTGCGTGGGTTTCGCACTTAGTGGTAAGGGTGATTCACCATATTTTCCCAACTACATAACTCATTTATTCTTAAAGATAGAAAAAAATAATAATACAAAAGTTGCTTAGTTTTTCACAAATTTTAAGAAAATTTAACCAAAATTTTCAAAATATCAAATTTCGACATCAACTTTTTATTTCAAATGGAAAACCCTGTATATTTTTCAAGAAAAACGTTGACTTAAGAGCAACTGCTTAAGATAAACCCTACAAGATCTACCGAAATTTAAAAAAATATACAGGGTGTCCAATTTAAAATAAGAAAGTTGTTGTCTAAGTCTAAATTTGACATTTTGAAAATTTTTATTGAATTTTCTTAAAATTTGTGAAGAACTAATCAACTTTTGTATTTAAACTATTTTTCTATCTCTAATAATAAATGAGCTATGTAGTGGGAAAAATATGGTGAATCACCCCATACATTTTTTGCCAATATTGCCTGCAATGCCGGTATTTAGTATGCAGTGCTCCTCTACATTTAAACGATGCTAAGTGTATATTTGCCATCATTTTAAACGTATTCGTTGCCGTCGCTCGGCCGGTGGCTCACACAGGTGTGTTTAAATCAAGTATAACGTACAAATTGCCGTGCGTCAAATTCTCATTGCCAATAGATGCCAATATTTGTAAGGTACGTTGCCATGACGGCATTGTTTGTGGGGATCAAACTCATTTAAAGTCGGTAAGTGTGTAACTGTTTTTTTAAAATAATATTATGGTACGGCCACGATGTTTCTGAGTTTTTATAGTTTTCTTTGGGAACGTGAGGTGTTTTTTACAATTTGGACCCTCCCTCCCCTTGGTGAAATGTGATGGCATCCTCTTTCCTCCCTCACAAAAGATTTACAATATATTTAATGGTACGGCCATGATGGTAATTTAAGGCCTAAAATAATTTAGCGTAATTTAAACGATAAACGTTTTTGTTTAAGCAATTTTTTCTATGTTTTTCACATTTTTAAGCCATACTTTTACTCACATTTTTTCGTTTGCTTTCCAAATAATCGATTTGTAGCAAAAAAAACTCACTTTCGTAAAGTTTTCACTGATTTTTAGGGTTTAAAAAACCACTGCCAAAAACTTTTTAAGCCCTGTTAAGATAAAAAAATATTTAGACAAGAATAGCAGTATTTTAGTTGAGATGGAGGTAATTATGCAGTATACGGTTTTCTGCCATTTTTGATTTTTTTTGAAAAATTCTTTATGGGGGCACCTTCTAGGGTCCCTAGGACCCCGAATCCGCCTGCGCCCGATTTTTTTTTTTAACGAGAAAAAAGGGTGCTCAGGGGGGGGGGGTTGTAAAGTGTTTTTTTAATTGTTTTGGGTTGGTTTGGATTAGGTTGGGTTGGACTCTGCTGGTTTGGTTTGTTTTAGTGAAAAAAAATAAAAAAAAAAACAAAAAAAAATAAAAAAAAAACCAACCGGCGCAGACGGATTTGGGGTCCTAGGGACCCTAGAAGGTGCCCCCATAAAGAATTTTTCAAAAAAAATCAAAAATGGCAGAAAACCGTATACTGCATAATTACCGAGATGGAGATAATTTAGTGAAAAAAAAACTAGGCGACTGGAAAATTTTTCTTGTATGACAGATGAAGAGGGAAGGATGTATTCCGCTTAAAATTTCAGTCGCGGTGAGCCGGTCGATAAATCGTGGTATTTTCGGTGAATGCATGTGCAGTTTGATGCGAAACCAGTTCTTTCAAAAAGAGCGTTTTTAAACTGTCAACGGGCAATTAGAAATTCCAATACAGCCTTCTTTATCACTGGTTCTCTAAAAAATTGTTGGACCAGGTTGGTGAACGGAAAGCGTCAAAAAAAAGAAAAAAGCTTTGTTGTCAAATGAAAACATTTTAGGGAGAATTTTTTTTTATAAATAAATTTAGATGCTACCATGTTTATTAACTTTAAAATGAAAATATATAAAAAGTAGGTTTTTATAAATAATTTTGTCAGAAAATGCCAAACTAAGTATATATGTATTTATTAATGGCATATTTTGTTATAATAGGGCAAACAAAGAATTCCTGGAAAAATTGGTTTGGTGTTAAGGCAACAGTGTAAAATAATTTTTCCCACAGTGCATATTATTTTTATGTTCCATTTTTGTTCAAAAAAGGTAAAAACTTTGTGTTTTTTAATGCTCAAAGTGTATATTCGTTCTTAAACTATTACATTAACATCTTTTTTTTGATGTAACAAGTTCTTAAAGTGGTCAAAATTGAAAATATTTTAACACCTCTAAAAATAATTTAACAGGTATTTAACTAAATTATTTTAAGGTTCATCATGGCCGTACCATAATATTTGTTAAAAACTTTTACTAGGCAAAAATTTTTCGGTTTTTCTATTATTATAACGTATATAGACGTGAGATTTTGCGAATCCATTTTGAGCTCACTAAAATATGAATGGACGTCTCCTTTCTAAAATTTTAAATCGTGAACTAAAAAATTAAATTTTCACTACTTTTTTAAACATAAGCTTTTAATTAAACCTACCAAGCCGGGTTAAAAAAATAGGACATTATATTTATGCGGTCAAAGAGTTACGATCATTACATTTTTTTGAGTCGGCTGTAGCCTTCTTAGCTCACACATATATAATCAACTAAAGTCTATAAGGTGGATTTTTTACAGATTTTGAAAATTTGTTTTTAATTTTTCTTATAATAGTCTACATGTTCCGTGAGATTTATTTAGCTGAGTACATTTAGAAAGATGGTTACTATGTTCTCTCTACAAAAAATGCAACATTTTCGTGCATTTTCCAGTTCAATTTTCACTTTTCCGTAATCTTACAACCCGCCTTACGAGACTTTAGTTGATTATTTACAAAGCTCGATACGAAGTATAGTGTGAGCTATGGTTATCCTAATTTTTTGAGAAAAAAATCTGTGTTTCAGACCATCGGGACATTTTTGGTTTTCGTCCCTGTAGATCTGTCTGTAATCAACGCTCATAACTCAAAAACTACTTAGCCGATATTGATGAAATTTGGTGGGTGAGCGTGGCTTGGGCCGTAGTTTGTCCTATTTTAAGAGAGTTGAAATCCACCCCCTGCATATTTGGTTACAAAACATTGCTTCCGAGGTAACTTAGGTTAGACTGTTTTTGTATCAAAAATAGCAATACATTATTTTCTTTTACGTTAATTTATATTAAATCCTATCTATTGTTTTACTATTATTTTTCATTTTATTTATTTTATTACAAAATAATAATAATAATTATTAGTCTGCGTGTAAAAGTTAAAGTCATGTTACAAAAAGTTGGTACATAAAAGTACATATTTTGGACCTGCCTAATACATATTTACATAATATTTTAAGTTAAAATGAATGTGGACGCTGTATAAGCAACTTTAAAGAAGAAGAAGATTTTTAAGAATATTCTGACTACATCTAATTTGTTATAACTCTGTAACATACTCCTGTTTTTGACAAACATAAATAAGAAGACGAAAATATTAGAAACTTTAGGACAACCAGAGGTACACGATAAATAATAATTGGACCAAACTCATCTTAATATCTCGGGCTGTTTGCTACTATCTCAATCACATGCACCATAGTGCAAATAAAATACGGCCCATTAAACCCGAGATCCGTGAATTTTCCAGGACGTGTATTCTTGAAAGTCATACGATCCGGTCTTTCTCTCGTGCGAAAAGCAGTTTAGGAAGCAACACAAACCTCTCTATTGAACAAGCGTCACTAGATTTAACGCTGTTCCCTGATATCGGATCATCGCTCAAGAATATAACGTTTTCATCCCATGGGATCATTCGCCATAGATCTGTTCAAGAATACACGTCCAGGTGTGTTTCTGTTTAATTTCACACTATATTTTTTGTTGATTATTAGGATTATTTACACAAGTTTTTTTGGGTAGAAAATATAAACCCTAAAATTATTTTAAAAAACTTAAATTTTTCATCAGTTTTTTTGATTTATTTAAATCAAAGGCAGTGATTATGACACAAGCTAGGGTGTTGTTTGTGTTTTTTTTAACCTAAATGATGCAGGCAGCAAAGACCGCCACCCAGGTAAATTTTAAACAATACATAAGTATACCAACTATATAATGTAATATTACCTCAACGAGAGAGAGAGAAAAATTTTAAAGTGTAAAAAATTACATTACTGGCAAAGAATAGATCCCAAGCAGCATTTGGACGTTATGCAGACATAGCGAATAAATGACCCGACGTCAACCAGCAACGTCGTTTCAACGTCCTATCGACATTATTTATGCCTGAATGGGGAATACAGGTTCACGTCGAATCGAAGTCAGAACGACGTCAGTTAACCTTATTATAGTACGGAGGATAAAGGGCAAAAATTAAGCCAACCTTGAAAAAAATGATTAAGCAATGAAACTTCGCACGCACACTTAGTGGACCCTTAGGTAATTTTTGAGATATGTAGCCAACATAAAGTCTCCTGCAGAAGACCCCTATCCCGAAAGTAAAATAAAAAATAAATGAATGTAGCCAACAAAAAGTTTTATGCAGAATGCCCCAATTCCGTTATACAGAAAAAAATCAACACTCATTAACACGAAATGATAGGTCCTAGTATATTATAATATCTATTAAAACAAAGAAGAAGTTAAAAAACCTCCAAATCAGTTACTTTAACTGAAAAGAAACTAAAAAACAAAATATCAAAAGATGGGTGGAAATAACGAAAATTCAAACTTGGATGAGCATCCCACAAGGAAGATACAAAAGATCAAAGCGAAAAGAGAAATGATTAAACGATGTTTCGCCCTGGGTAACCAGCGTGGGCTCATCAGTAGTTTCACTGGTCACCCTCCACTATACATCATTAAACACCACTTTGATTTCCAACCTTGAACCACTCACAAATAGGCATCGTTCCGCACTGGTACTTACTTATCCAAGTTAACTGATACGAATTCGTCCTGGCGTGTTAATATTTCCAGTAGGATTATGCTCCTAAGGCAATTAAAACAAAGAAGAAGTTAAAAAACCTCCAAATCAGTTACTTTAACCGAAAAGAAACTAAAAAACAAAAGATCAAAAGATCTTGGGTGGAAATAACGAAAATTCAAACTTGGATGAGGATTCCACAAGAAACACACAAAAGATCAAAGCGAAAAGAGAAATGATTAAACGATGTTTCGCCCTGGGTAACCAGCGTAGGCTCATCAGTAGTTTCACTGGTTACCCTCCATAAAAGATCGCTCACTGAGGCCCCGTTTCCCGACGCTAGTACTACGGGATCCAATAAACATTTGTACCAAATTTCATTATTCTATCATTTTGGGTTAAGAATTGAGGCACTGTGCATAATACTTTTTGGTAACAACATACCTTTATTAGTTCGTTCATGAGGAAAGGAATATTTGTACCAAATCTGGTAGCTCTTATCACTTTTTGGAAGATTCCCAGGAAATATCGACCTGCTGGTACTTCAATAATATTGTACTTTAACTGCTAGCACCGACAACGATGTGCATTATTTTTGTACTGTTTAATATGCCTATTTTAGAGTGCAAAAAAGTAAAATTTTAGTAGTTTATTTTTAGAAAGCAAACAGTTGTACCTTATTTTTAAAGAGTGCCATGTTTCATACTTTAAAGTATTTTCGTATTAACTTACCAATTTTATTAATTTATATCTTTTTGAAAAATGCAGTTCCAGAGCATTTTTTGATACGCGAATTTTTCATTCAAGAACTTGACTGATCAACTGTATTCGCATGAAGGTCGCTCACTTCACGCAACTTCTGGCGAATGTCAAACGAAAAAAAAAGACATTTCGCTCTCTTCAAAAAAAAAACTTTGTTGAACGAGTGCCGAAAAAACCTCGTGAACTTATTGGGAAATTTTAAAACTGGAACGTCTCCATTACGTTTGGTTTTGTTGATCTTCATGAGCCACATTGGCACTCTTTGGTTTCTCATTCATATTTTTTGTTCTAATTTTGAGGTTATAATTATTAAAAAAAAAACTTAAAATAATTCCAACTTTCAATCATTTTAATCGAAAAATTACTAAAAATCGGCAGTAAATTGTGTTGCATTTTTTCTAAGTTTCAAGGTCACACAGTTTCCTACAGCTGATAAAAAAAGGTTAAAGGTTAACGTTTCTTGTGTAAACAAGTATTATATTTGACTTAAATTTAATTTTTTGGTTATTTCTACAATCATTTTGACTGGTTCTTATAGACACAGTAAAAACCATTGCCTTTTTATTGAACATGGGAAAAACTTTGACTCGAACAAAAGCCACTAGAGACTTTCTTAAAGCGACTTGGTGAAATTTATACATATTCACTGTAAACGGAATGAATTTAAAGTTAGGTATGAAGACCTAGAAGACATCAAAACTCAATTTGAAATAACTCATCACTCAATTATGGCGTCACAACAAATGATTGATGAGACTCTGGAAGTGCAGGATAAAATTCGTCAAGAATTTGATGACTTATATTTTTCCTTCAAATCAGTTTTTATGGATCTTTTCTCCATAAACCATCAGAGTACTGTGGCAATAAATCAAACCATTTTGTCATGTCATGTCACTACTAACCCAAGAGTTTATTAGATCGATGTACCAATTTTTAAAGGGGATTACAAAGACTGGCCAACATTTATTTATATTATGGCTACCATTCAAAAATTCGGGTTTTTAGTAAATCTCTTAACTTACTAGAAACTTTTACGTATGACAGGAAATAATTATTCTGTCGCCTATCAAGCTCTAAGAGATAGGTATCAAAACAAACGTTTGATAGCCACATAATTTTAAAGGAATAATATTTTTAACATTCCAAAAATGTCATCTGATCATATCGTTCTTCGGCGATTGCATTAACAATTTTAGGTTTTCCTACTGATAAAATTTTTAGAAAAGCATTGCAAGGCTTTATTGTTCTTTGCTTTTTCCAATCCTGACTTCGAGGTTTCGAAATCAAAATCTGTCATAACCTAAATGACAAATTTAACAAGCAAAAAAATGCCAAAAGTTTTTGGTCGCAAGATGCCTAAAGCAAATGTGCGTTAGATTGCCAGGATAAACATTTGATTATCAAATGCCCTATTTTTAATTCTAGGTCGCCTCACTAGCGATTATACACTTGTTAAATAAAATCGTTTATGATTTTTATGCCTCAGTTATTTGCATATTACAAGAAAATTTACTAGTAATAGTAACTGTCAACGTTGTTAATTGCGTCATCATACTTGCGTCATCATATATTACTTCAGTTGGAATTCAGAATCATCCCAAAGGGGTGACACACGGGCTGTTACCCAGTTATCCCAAGATCTTCATCCACCATTAACACCAATCAAAACCAATCTTTGTTTAATTTAAATTTGTCTTCTCTCCTGGTCACTCAGTCTACTTTGCTCGCAACTGCGCTAGTAAAAATAGTTGATCAAAATGGTAATCTACAGGTCTGTCGAGCTTTGATAGCGCTAGTCAGGTAATTGTATTACAGAAAAATGCTTTCATCGATTGTGTCTAAAAAGATATGGTGGGGGTGTGGAGATTCAAGGACTTGGAGATATCGCTATGGTGGGGGTGTGGAGATTGGAGATACGTTACTAGCCAAATCAAAAGGTTATACAACATTTGAACTTAGTATGTCTGGTTTTGGCAAACCCTTTTTGGGACTTTATTATCTTGCTTATGATTTGCATTGATTACTATTTAGCTCATTTAAAATTAGCCGATCCTGCTTTGAAAATACCCAGTGGCATTGATATTTTACTGGGTGCATCAGTTTTCCCATTATTAATGCTAAGTGAAAAAATTATGCAATCTCCCATTGACCCCATAGCACTAAATACCATATGGATGAATTGTCATGGGAAATGTCACCTCTCAAAATTCTAATTTTGAATCTCAGTCAAAACACATCTTTCTCCACTATATCAGATTCCCTCGATAAGATATTAAGTAAGTTTTGGCAACTAGAAGAAGTTCCCTAACGTGAAAACCATGTCTCATAATGAAAAACTATATGTGAGAAATCCTTCATTGATACTGACTTTAGAGGTGAATCAGGTACTGAGCCTCTCTTGATATATTGCACTAAAGCAATTTTATTCTTTGGAGCGTCGCTTATTAAAGAAGAAGTATTCTGCAGTCATGAAAGAATATTTAGATTCTAATCATATGGAAATAATCTTACATCCAGATAAGTCAATTCAATCACAAAAAATCTTTTATTTACCGCATCATTCAGTTCTTTAAACAGTATCCGAATAGTTTGCAAATTTTGGATTGTTGTCACTTTACCTTATTTTAGAAGATTCCCATTTGCCTTTGTTGTGATATTAAGGCAATGAATAGAATGTTGTTTGTCTATTCCAAGCACCGTGACTATAAAAAAATATTATGGAGGTTCTCTTCTGATTCCTCAGTTCTAGTTCGTCTTACTAGAATAACCTTTGGTATAGCTTCTTCTCCCTTTTTGGTGCTTCAAGCCATCTTACAACTTGCTCGAGAAAGAATGGTAACTCATCCCTATGCATCTAAGGTTCTCCAATCCCAAATATTTATCGATAATATTTGCACAGGAACATCGTCTTTGCAGGAGTCTCTAATTCTGAAATTAGAACTTGTAGATTTATTAAATTTTGCCGGTTTCGAACTCCGGAAGTGGTCCAGCAACAACTCGAACTTCTATAAGGCAAACATCGGTTTCTCTTGACACAGATACAGACTGTACACATAAGGTTCTTGGCCTGCAGTGGGATCCTATGGTTGATATGTTTTCCTACAAGGTCAATGAGACTAACCATGCATGCACAAAAAGATCAATTTTGTCTACAATCGCCAGGACGTATGATTCTAAGGGGTTTGATTGCACCTGTAGCTTTTATAGCCCAGCATTTAATGCAAATCTTATGGACTGAAGGCATTGGTTGGGATGACTGATAATTTACCTTCAATTTCCAATATACAAATTCCTCGGTACCTTCTCATACCCAACACTGCTTCAGTGCAGCATAATATTTTCGGCGACGCCGCGCCAGCCACTTTGGATATGGCGCATATTTTTGAATTACCGATTTTTCTCATTGTGCCTATTCAAGGCTTGTTATGTCCAAGAGTAAAGTTGCACCCTTAAAACGAGTTTCAATTCCAGTTTTGATTTTAAAGTACTTATTCTGACTTTCAATTCAAATGTGTCCATGGGTTCTTAGTTGAATAAAGTCCACCGTACAAATGGCACAAATATGTATCAAATCGTGTAAGCCATATAAATAGGATATACTTACTCCACCTTCTTGGGTTCATCCAAATCCAATCCAGCTGATATATATATATATATTTTTTTAATAATTTTTTTATTCAGGATGAGAGAAATATTACAGGTACAATTAAATACGTAAGTGCACCATGGAAGAAACATCTGTGTGTGCACTTTAGATATGATGCTACAAATTTATATAGATAAATTTTTTATAATAATTCATATGCGAAAATGTCTTATCTTACGTAGAATATATCTTTATAAAAAGAAAATAGTTTTCTATATAATTATTGTTCACTTAAATTTTTGAAACAAGATTTATATACCTAATTAAAATTTTATGTGTAAAATATCTTTATACAAAAGAAAATAGTTTTCTCAGGAATTTTCTATATAGGTACTTAGTGTTCACTTAAATTTTTAAAACATAGTTTATATAACTAATTAAAGAAGTCAGGAAACTATGAGAGAAAAACAACAAGTTAACTAGCGATAAACCATGTTATTTTCCTCTCTATCAACCAAAAATGGAGCTTTCTCTTAATTTTATGAAAAGGGTTAGTTTTAAATTCCAGAGGAAGCATATTAAAAATTTTGGGAGTTGAATATAAAAGATTTTGTTGGCATTTTGAAATTATAGTATTTGGAATGGATGCACTGACATTTTTTGCATGGCTTGTAGTATTATGCTTTATTATTTGTAAATATTTTTTATTTTTAAGTGTATATCTAACCACTGATTTTATATAGATTTGATTAATTAGTAACACATTTGATTCAATATATAAATTTTCAGTTGGATACAATTTTGTTTTGTTTAACATTACCTTTAATATGTACTTTTGAGTTATTTTGAGTGGTTCAATTATGGTTTTATTTGCCGCACCCCATGCAGTTATACAGTAATTTAGAATTGACTCAACCAGTGGATAGTATATTGTTTTTAACATTTGAAGATTCATTAGTTGCCTTAGCTGGTAAAATTTAAAAATAAGCTTTCTTATTTTACCAGAGATATATTGGATATGATCTTCCATTCTTAACTCTGATTCAATTATTACACCAAGATATTTGAAGATATGCACTGGGTATGATCTAAACAATTATGATTGTGTACAGTGATGTCAGTAATTGTCGATGCATTCCATTTAGTAACTGAGAAACAAACAAAGTTTGACTTTTTTAGATTTAGAGTTAAAATATTTTTGTCAAACCAACTTTTTATCATCTTCATGATCTTTTCTGCAGAAAGTGCTACTTCCGCCCATGTTTTCCCTTTAATGATGATGCAAGTGTCATCTGCAAAACAGATCACGTCCCCCCACTCCTTGGGTAACAAATTAAGTAATTCATTTACATAAATATTAAAAAGAAGTGGACCTAGCACTGTCCCCTGTGGCACACCGAACTCCACCATATGATAGGTGCTTAAAGTTTGGTTTATTCGTACACTTTGAGTTCTGCCTTGCAAAAAAGATTTTAGCAGCTTAAGCACCACGCCTCTAATTCCCATTTTTTTAAGATTATTTAGTAGAATTCGATGTGTCACAGTATCAAACGCCTTTCCCAGGTCCAGAAAAATTCACATGCACCTTTGATTCTTTAAAAAGCTTTGGTTTACGTCATCTGTTAAACAAATGACAGCATCTTCTGTGCTTGTTCTTTTTTTAAATCCAAACTGATTTTCTGTTAGGAGGTTATTTTTTTCTAAGAACTCAGTTAGGCGTAGCTTAATGCATTTTTCTACAAGTTTCGAGAGGTTACTAGTTAATGAAATTGGTCGGTAGTTATTAAGCATTTTTTTATCACCAGACTTGTGAATCAGAGTAATAATGGCTTTTTTTAGGCATTCTGGAAAATGCCCATTTTTAAAAATCAAATTTACAAGATGTAAAAGTGGCTGAAGCAAGCACTGATGATTATCTTTTAAAATTTTGACAGTTAAACCATCCCATCCTGGTGCTGAATCGTTTTTTAAGCTTTTTAATTCAATTATTAATTCGTTTTTATTTATTGGTCTTAAAAACATTGACATATTATTTGTGGTTTTTTCCACATCAAATTCAACCACTGGTGGTATTATTTTACTTGCCATCGTTTTGCCTATCCGGCTAAAGTAGGTGTTAAAAGATTCTGCCACCTCTACACTAGTATCTAACTGCCAACCTGCATCGTCAATGACTGACTGAATGGTAGAACTATTTTTACATTTCTCGTTTGTTGCCTGCTTGATCAGTGCCCATGTTTTTTTTTGGATCAGTTTTAGACAGTTTAAATTTTTCAGTGTAATATCTGTTTTTTGTTAGTTTTATTATTGTCCTTCTGCGGTCATCAGTCTGCTGAGTCACTGTGATGATTTTCTTAAGCCTATCTCTTTGCCTGATTGAATTTATTATGCCCTGTGTTTTTTTTCTTTACTTTTCCATGCTTTTTTTTCTGTTGCTATATCTAAGTGTTTTTTAATTGTGTTAATGAAATAATCAGCACAGTAGTCAGCATCCTGAGACTGCAGAAGGCAATCCCAATTTTCATTTTTTAGGTTCCTACTTAACTTTTTGTTATCAACTTTAGAGTAAGTAGTTTGATTTATTTTTTTTTTGCATTCTTTTAGTTTGATATTTAATATTGTAACATTGCATAATTTTAGATTCAATATCTAGGTGCTTATCCAATATCCTAACGAAAAAATGATCCAAACAAGAAGATTTACATCCCACCTGTACTCTAGTTGGTTTGTTAATTTGGCTGTGAAATCCAAAACTCTCTAGGCAATTTATATAGTCTGTGACTTCAGTTCTATTAGTTTCTAAGATATCAATGTTAATGTCACCTAAAAATATTTCAATATCAAACAGTTTCCGCAGTCTTTCTGAATACAAATTCTCTAAATTTGGTAAAAAGTTCTGTACATCCAGTGATGGTAACCTATAATACCCTACTAGCCCAGTGGTGATATTATTTTTATTTAAAACTATTATTAGAAATTTAGTTAACCGTATATTTATAATTGAGCAATCTCGCACTAAGTCACTTTTAACATAAAACAAGAAGCCATCACATTTATTGATTGCACTTTCGTTAAAAAAAGAGTCATACCCTGGAATTTGAAGGTTATTTATATCCGAGATTCGTTGTGTTTCCGAGACACCAATAATATCAAAGCTGCATTTATATGAGCTAAGATATGCTAATAGAACTTATTTTGACCATGTTACCATTGTCTGTAAGTCTTGCATACACCGCTCCTCCTCTTTGCCAGACATATTTGTAACCATATCCCTTTAACTTATATGATTCTTTCAAAAGTTTGTATGTTCTGGCAGTCATCTCCTCGTTGATGTAGATGTCCCTAACATTAGGGATATTGCACATTTCTCCGATGATTTTTCCTTTTTGGTACCTGCCTTTTAGTATGGCCACTTTCCTTTTATTATTTTTAAAAGAAACTTGCACAGCAGCTCTGTTCTCTTTTGATTTTTTTTGATTTTATTAACTTGAAACTTTTAATTTCTTCGGCTGTTACATTGTTGTCAACATATGCAAGAACTTTCATGGCATTGCTCTTTACCATTTCATCTTCTTTTGTGTCACTACACAGCCCGTAGATCACCAAGTTATTTTGAATTTGTTGAGTCTCCTGCCTTTCCACAAATTTTTGGACATATTGCAGTTCTTGTTTTAAGAGTTGATTTTCACCCTTTATAATATTTATTTCTGTTAACATTTTTTCGTTCTTCTCTCGTTCTGTTTCTAGCAAATGATTTAGAAAACTCAACGATTCCTGAAATTCTTTAAACTCTTTACGCATATTTTTTAAATTTGCTTGTTTTCTTGAAACAGCTGATTTTCGACAGGTGCATTTGAACTACCGCCAAATGAAATTCGCAGCGAATTGGTTATGGGCAAGTGGCCATCAAGGTTGTTTGAAGGACCTTGACTGTTTCTAACCTCACTTCGGGAATGCTTACATTTTCCACAGGCCCATGTCTTGGTTTTTCCTATATTCCGCAGCTCTTCTTCATCTACCCCTACGCAATCGGGGTGGAACCATCGTTTGCACGTCCCACATAACAATTTTGACTTGGTTTTAGGTATATTTTGATCACAAATACCACACTTTATTTTCTGCACACCTGACATTTTCGCGCCTAGCCTGAAGTCTACTAGAACTCACTGTTTCACCTCTTTCTCAAATTTACTTGTCTTTCTCAAATTTACTTGAAGTTTTCAAGCAGTAGAGAAAAGTGGTAATTACATTTACTGTCTCAAAAATTCCTATACCTTTTCTTTCTTTACTAGAAAAGTTTTCATCCTTGCAAAAAATCTTGCGATTGTGAGAAATATTTTACGTTTTATTACGATGTGTATAAAAAAGCAGGAAAATAGAATGGTTAAAATTATATAAAGGTAAAATTGATATTATGTGCTTCTTTGTTAAAATGAAAGAAAAATATTTTTTTTTATTTTAAAATTTTATTTTTGCGACTGCAAAGTTTATTTGATACCACAGAAAAGCGAAAAAATATATTAAGAAAAATTATTTTGAATTAATTTTTTTTTGTTTCTTAATTTACTTGAAATCAAAACTGATATAGTTCAGTATGTAACTTTAACACTTGATGAATAAAAATATGTGCATATATATATCCCAATGAGCATTTTTGTCTATATAGAAGGTACAGCAAATAATATAAAACCTTCATAAAATAACCAAAAGTTATATTATTTAGTGTTGGCGATAATTTTATAACTCTAATATATCTCTTAAATGAGTAAAAAAAAGACTTGAAAAACAACTGACCAACACCAGTTTATAAAAATTTATGGTACATAGTAATGGATAGAAAAACAACATATAGATTTTATAAAACTTCCTTGTGAACCCTTAAGGCTAGATATTATTATAAAAAGGTTTTACAACTGTTCTAACAATACTACATAACAAATTAAAGGTTTTTATCGATTTAGAAATATAAATTTTCCATCTTTCTTCCCTTTGCTTGTTATGTATTATTCTTTTTCGTTTTAAAATAAAAAATTTATAAAATGGTGTTTACCAATCTTCTAAAATAAATTAAAATGAAAGCGAGATAAGTTGAAGCAGGAATATGAATATTTATATACTATAGGTTAAATAAAAGCTGTTCTTAACCCTAAACAAGCAATATTTCGATTAAAGCACATGTTGAAACCCCATAAATAAGATTTTTATTTTGGTCAAAAACCTATTGTTCCATGGAATCCAAAATGGCGAAAATTTACGAAAATTCTATAAAAAAAACAATACAATTATACCACTGTTTACCTCTTTCAACACTTTTTTATCAACGTTTTAAAACATGATGCTAGTTGGAACAAAAGGCTGCAGATGGCGCAGTGTTGAACACTGAAGGTCCGTTTCTGCGAGCTTAACATAGTTACCATTGTTCTCTTTTCCTAAATGTATTCGTCTGAGAGAGGTCCAGCATACTACACATACCAGGAAAAATACCCGCCTGCACACCCTTCAACCCCGCATAACTGTCAGAGGTAACTATCTCAAGAAGATAGTTAGATTGCGGGGTCGAAGGGTGTACAGGCAGGTATTTCCCTGGTATGCTGGATCTCTCTCAGACGAATGCATTTAGAAAAAGAGGATAATTGTGACTATGTCAAACTCGCAGAAACAGACCTTGAGGCTGCGTTCCGTCGCGTCGTAAGGTGATGTGTTCACAATTGCCGCCGACCAGCCGTAGGAACTGTATGCACCGTGAATCGAAGTTTCACGGTGCATTTTTGCGAACTTAACACGGTTACTATATTGTTCCCATCTATGGATTTCTTATGCGTGGTCTCCCCGAATCAAAACACGGATCACGTAGTCTAAGCGAGATTTGCCTATACAAGTTCATATCGGTCCACGTGATGAGTTTTTTGAGTCAGGGTGGCCGCGCATGGGAAACGCTGGTCGGAACCGGGTGTAGAATGCATTCGATCCCGATATCTGTCATCGAAAACTATCTCAAGAAGATTTGGATCTCTTATGTCCCTCCTCAAATTGATGTAATTAAAACCAGATAATGATGGTATGGTATCTCGCAACAACGCGCCTTTTGATGTCGCAAAAACGAGCCTTTTGATGTCACAAAATTAACCTAAAAAATCTTGTTATAAATTAAAATTGTTTTTTTGTTGTAAAAACAGTGGTATTATAACCACTATACAAAGAAATTAATAAAAACATTATAGAAAGAATGGACAAAAAAGGTTTATGAATGAGTTCATAAGAATATTACAGGCACCAATTTATATAAAAGTGTCTCTTTGTTGTTGGTTAATTACGTTTTTATAAGTGAGTTGATAGCAACATTTTAAAAACCAATCTATATATCTTTAATTGATAGTTACTTACGGTTTTATAGATGGGTTAACAGAAAGATTTCAAAAACCAATTTATATAACTTTTGTCACTGATGACTTATATTTTTATAAATATGTTGGTGGAAACATTGTTAACACCAATTTATATAACATTTGTTACCGATGACTTGAATTTTTATAAAGATGTCCGTGGAAATATTGTTAACGCCAGTTTTATGTTACCTTAGGGTACCATCAATTTAGAACCTTTAATAAAACAAATATACAAACTCAATTCCTGTAGGAAACCTCTAAATACCCTAGGGCATTAATGGAACCCTCTTTATAATAATTATATAAATTTTTGTCACCAGAGGTTTCTGAAAATGCTCATTGGGATATATATATATATATATATATATATATATATATATATATATATTTGTTTTGTTTTAAAACGGAATTTGATTTTATTTCCAAGGGTACATCTTGTTTGTTATAAACCTATCCGCAAATTATACCCAGTTATAGGTACCGATGGTATCCTTAGGGTGGGCGGTAGACTAGTTAATTTGCTTCTACCTTACGACCAAAAACACCCCGCGTTATTACCGTCAAATTGCAGACTGACTGATTTGATAGTGCTTAATTGACTATCATAAAAGGTATTTGGATTTTTGGATTATTGCCTCCAAAAGGGTAATTCTAGGAAATATATCTGAATGTTATCCTTGTTTTCGAGCTAACCCAAAGCCTTATATTCCTAAGATGGGAAATCTACCATTAGATTAGATTAGAAATCCTAAGGCTCTTGTGAAGGTCTAGGAATTTTAGGGATAATAAAACCACAAAACAAAACAAAAATATATATATATGCACATATTTTTATTCAACAAGGGTAAAAATAATTGTTCTTAATGATGATGACCTTCGATTTAAGTAATAATTTTCCTAGAAAAACCTTGACTGTTTCCTGGGTAAATTAGATCATAAACAGGATGGTGACCAACAACTACCAAGAACGAGTGACGTAACTAACAAACTGATATAAAAAAGGCAGGTTCTGGTAATTGAAATTCAGTGTTAGTTGAGCATTAGTTTGAACAACAAGTAGTTCAGTTAGAACAATAAGACCAAAACCTTAAATTCAAGTAGTGAGACAGTGTTATAAATAACAGTTTTAAATTCTCTACGAAGTGACCGTTAAATTGTGCCCGGGGTAATTTTCCAGAAATAGACTCAAAATGTAAGTATTTGAAAATGTAGCATGAAACTCTGTATACCAATGTACTTTTAGTGATAAATTTAGCTGCTGTAAAAATTGCTCCTGGACTAATGTAAGCGATTTAAAGTTAGACTATGAATGAAATTTATTTTGCCTTGCTATATTTTAGTAAAGGGAACATTGACATGATGATTTCGATAACATTTTTTTGGACAATGTAATTTCCGTTGATTTAATGCGAAAATGTAATATAATGTGCAATTTATTACAAAAATCCACTGGTGTCTAATTTTGTCCAATACCTAACTATGATAAGAAAGCTTGCCGGTCGGTGCCGAAAGATCTGTTACGGGCATTAATAGTAGAGTATAGGTTCGACTGTACACAACTAGACGCCTAGCTCTTATACAAGGAGAAATTAATGTGACCATTTTTTAGGGACCCATGAAGGTAAACCACTCGGACTTTAATACACCCTTAGGAAATGCGTATTTCACATTTGGCGCAGTCGGTAGGATCGATTTTCTGTAATTGATGGTTTTTAGGAAAGGGAAGATTTGAAAAATCCGAGCTCTCAGTTAGCGCCAATAACTGAGGACTCTGGTGTTGAGACAGTTGGCGCTTGTCTCAAGCACTCTACCATCAGAATGACTGATTGCACTACCCAGACGACAGAACCTTGAAAGACACCATCTTCTAGGATAGAAAACTCCACTCAAACGACGAAAGAGTAGAGTAGAGAAAAATAATTGTCGGGATCATAATCATAGGAGAGTGAGTTAAGGTGAAAAGAAAGTCAAAAAGTTGGTTTTAGAATATATCGACATATTCCACGCTCCAAATCAGAAATTAACCTGTACCAATGAAGTGACCCATAAAATTATAACAGAAGACATACCACAAATCTGCCAACGACCTTACAGAGTTTCATATGCACGACAAGACATAATGAGAAAGGAAATACAGAAACTATTAGACGATGGAATCATTCAGGAAAGTGAAAACCCGTGGAGTTTTCCAGCACTGCTTGTGGAAAACAAGCGACATCCTGGAGAAGATGTTCAGTACCGCCTGTGCGTTGATTATAGAAAATTGATCGTACTGACTACTGGCCACTACCCCTAATTCAATACACGATCGACAAGTTAGTTGGTTCCAGTTTATTTTCCACCATGGATTTAGCCTCAGGATACTTTCAGGTTCCTTTAGATCCAGCCAGCCGAGAAGAGTGCGTTTTCAACACCAGATAACCACTATGAATTCACCAGAATGAGTATGGGCTTCAAAAACGCTCCAGCAACTTACAGCCGTATGATGACACACATTTGTTCCAAAATACCGTTTGGTCTACGTAGATTACCTTATAGTTTATAGTCCTGATGATGTCAATGTTCATATCGAGCGTCTTCGCCAAATCTTTCAAAAGATGCGGGAGAGCAAATTAAAGTTTAAACCAACTAAATGTCGTTTCTTAAAAAAGGAAACAGAGTATTTAGGACATTAGAAATTATACGGAGCATTCAAAATACTAATTAGATTCACGTCTTATTAAATTTTTCTTAGAAGCCATTCCTGAATGCCGTCGCCCTACACAAAATAGGAGGCTGTAATTTTTATCTAATTGCCTCGTTTTGGGATACTGATCTAATCTAATCTAAAGTAGAGTAGAGAAAAATAATTGTCGGGATCATAACAAGAAAATAGAGGAAGATAATAAACAACAAGGGATTCTCAGTTTATATAGGAGAGTGAGTTAAGGTGAAAAGAAAGTCAAAAAGTTGGTTTTAGAATATATCGACATATTCCACGCTCCAAATCAGAAATTAACCTGTACCAATGAAGTGACCCATAAAATTATAACAGAAGACATACCACAAATCTGCCAACGACCTTACAGAGTTTCATATGCGCGACAAGACATAATGAGAAAGGAAATACAGAAACTATTAGACGATGGAATCATTCAGGAAAGTGAAAACCCGTGGAGGTTTCCAGCACTGCTTGTGGAAAACAAGCGACATCCTGGAGAAGATGTTCAGTACCGCCTGTGCGTTGATTATAGAAAATTGATCGTACTGACTACTGGCCACTACCCCTAATTCAATACACGATCGACAAGTTAGTTGGTGCCAGTTTATTTTCCACCATGGATTTAGCCTCAGGATACTGTTTATACTACATCGCAAACAGCAATCGTCGTCTAAAGCAGATCCGCCAACTACTAGTTATTGGCAGAACGAGGAAATAGTTCTTGACGAAGCGCAACGCCACATTAATACTGACTTTTTCAATAACGAAAAACCTGCTCATGGGATTTTAAAAAACGTCATAACGAAATCGGCTTCAGCACCTTATGCAAACGTACAATAAGAATTAAAAGAAGTTCCCTTTATATCTTGGTGCCTCTATGAAAGACACGAAGCGCCAACCGTGCCTAAGAAGTAAAGTTAAGGCCAACCCACATACCGTCAGAGCCGTTTAGCATATTCATATTTTTTTTAAAGCTAAATATCGCCACCACTCTAGTATAATCATTGACTGTAACATTAAGCCAGAATCCCCATAATAAACGGTCAACTTATGTAACCAACAAAATTAGTTCAGAACCCATACCATGGTAATGAAAATATGAAGAAGGAACGCGATACCCCGACTACCAGAATTTCAATATTTCAACTTTAAGCATGGAGACTGAATTAGGCCATAGGTCATAAATCTTAAGGCCCAAAGAGGTCTAATAGCGATATTTGTTTTTGTAAGAGGCTAAGGCGCGGCACCCGGATTTGTTTACATTTAAAGCACGAATTGGTCACTACCTATTCATTTTTTTAAGTCATGAACTAATAAAAAAAATGGAAATGTATATTTCATGAAAAAGAAAGAGACCACCTACCACTTGTAAAAGTCTAGGATCTTAATTGACTCCAGGAAGAAAGAGTAGGGCTAGAATTTAAAATTTGGATTATACTTGGGATAACTCATAACAAAAATTTTACTTTCATTAGTGAATTTGATGAAGTAGGAGTTTGACAAAACTTTTAAGTATAATTTCGGTTTTAAGTTCTACTGTTTAAGGTATTAAAAACAATTTATTAATGGAGAACAACTTAGTGATAACAATTTTGTTGTAAGAAAGTAAAAAATACAATGAAATTATTTTCTGGCTTTTTATTTCATATTAGTAAGTAGCACTGGTCCACTGAGTTTATTAGTTCTTTGTTTTGAAGTTGGTCTCAACCAACAAGAAAGAGTTTTCAGTTTATGTTACAGTACGGAAATGTCAGTGTAAAAATATTCCAGTTTTTGATAAGTTTTTCCAATAAATAGTGAACTATACGTTCGGTGGCTTATTTAACCCTCCTAGAGAGCCTTAAAAACAACCCAGGTTATGGGGCCAGACTCGCGTTTTTAGGTGTTTTTTCGTCGTTTGAAAGAGAGATAACCTCAAAGTTTTGGAGGGAAATAAGTTTTTTGTCGGAAAATTGGAAAAAGACGGTAAAATCATGGAAGAAAAAGGCAGTATTAATACCATCCGTTTTACGGGCGAAAACTGGACGGCGTGGAAGTTACAGTCCGGAATTATGCTCAGATCTAATGGGCTTTATGAGATCGCTAAAGGCGAGAAAGTGAAACCAGCCACAGACGACAATGGTGAATGAGAACGTAGGGATTCTAAGGCCCAAGAGATAATAGCCCTTAGAATGGAAGAAAAACCTCTGACGCACATACTGTCTTGCACCACGTCAGGCCAAATGTGGGAAAAACTTTATTCTGTGTATGAACATAAGTCGCAGGTGAGTGTCCATCTATTACAGACAAGATTTTTTGGCCTAGAAATGCATGGTGGGGTTGCTGAATTTATGTCGCAGTTCGAAGAGATTAAAAACAATCTCAAGCAGTTAGGTGAAGAACTTAGCGAGAAAATGGTTATGACAAAAGTCCTAATGTCGCTACCAGATATCCTAAAACATTTTGTCTCTGCTTGGGAATCTAAAGCGACAGATAATCAAACCCTAAAGGAACTCACCTCGACTCTTTATTGAGGAAGAAAGGCTGAAACAGACAGAGCAGGGCACAGCCCTAGCTGCTGGTAAGAGTGGGGCAAGTTATTCCAAGACATTGAGGTGTTTTGGATGTGACAAGATAGGGCACGTTCAAAAAAATTGTCCTTACCAGAAAAATGACAAGAAGAGCTATGGTAAAAACTTGCTCATTTTGTAAACTTAGAGGCCACGTAAATGCTCAGTGTTGGTTTAGAAAAAAGAAAGAGGGAGAATTGTCGGGAGAATCTAAAGACAAGAAAGATGATGCAAGTGGAAATGCATCAGCGAATGCATTTATTACCTCTTCTGAAAGCCTAGATGATATGGGAGTAGCCCTAGTGGGAATTTCTGATTTTATTGCTCAAGATTGGTGTATGGACAGCGGGGCAAGTGATCACATGTGCTATGATAAGAACCAGTTTGTCAGCATTGATATGTCAGTCAGTAAAATGGTTGAGATGGATGACGGTTCGTTGGCAAAAGTAGCAGGAGTAGGAAATATAAAGTTATAAGCATAGAATGGCAAGACATGGTTAGACACAGCGTTAAGTAATGTATTATACATTCCAGATTTTAAGATCAACCTCTTCTCAGTAGCAAAAGTGCTAGACAAAGGTTTTGTCATGAGAACAAATAAAAATGAGAGTAAGATCATAGATACAGAATCAAATGTAAGAGCAATTGCAGAAAGGCATGGAAAATTTTTTAAGATAAAGTTTAGATATATAAAACAAGAAAGACCTACATGCAATTCAGCAAATTCACTTGAGAATTGGCACATACAATTTGCTCACCTGAACTTTAAAGAAACAAAACGGTTTTTGACAAAAAATAAAATTAATTTCAAAGAAATTGGTGAAACATCTTTCTGTCAAGATTGTCTTAAGGGAAAACAGCATAGAAATGTTTTCTCATAGAGTAATTCGAGATCAAGTAAGGTGGGTGAACTAATGCACTCAGATTTGTGTGGTCCTTTCGAAGTTGAATCGATTGGAGGGGCAAAATATTTCTTGCTAGTTAAAGATGACTACTCCAGTTTTAAATATGTGAGATTTTTGAAGAATAAATCGGAAACAAAATCAATACTAGAAAATCTCATAAAGTTGGTGGAAACACAAACAGGGCAAAAGGTGAAAACTTTATGAACCGATAACGGTTTAGAGTTCATAAACAATGAGGTCCAACAGTTGACAGAAAAATATGAGATCAGACATGAACGCACCTGCGTTTATACACCACAACAAAATGGGAGCGCGGAAAGGGAAAATAGAAATTTAGTAGAAGCCGAAAAAGTAGATAAAAAGTATTGGGCAGAAGCCATAAACACAGCTGCTTTTGTTCAAAACAGAGTAAAAATCAATAAAAATACAGACAAAACATCATACAGTGTATGGTTTCAAAAGGAGTTTGACGTAAATTTTTAAAAGAATTTGGTTCAGAAGTTGCTGTGCACATCCCTAAACAGAAAAGGCTAAAGTTAGACTCAAAAAGTAAAAATGGCATCATGATTGGCTACAGTGATGAAACTAAAGGATACATAATTTATTTTCTTGATTCAGACAAAATAGAGATATCTAGAGGCATCATAACTCTACCAAAAACACAGAACTAGACGGAACAGAAAAAGATTGAGACAGAAAAACTGATAATAATGGACTGGAGTCATGATGAAGAGATCGTAAAAAATGTGGAGAATCAAGATGATAATTCGGATACAGAGTCAGAATTTCCAAGATTGGACAATGATGAGAATGAAAGTACAAGCTCTGAGAGTTCGAATGAAAGTTTTGAAAGTGTGGGAAACATTAGTGAAGAAAATGTTGTGCAAAATAGGAGAGGACGAGAAATTAAAAAGCCAACATGGCTAAAAGACTATGACACAAGTTTGTTTAGTGCCTCGGAAAGAAAAATGTGTGATGTCCCGGATAAAAATTAACTTATAAAATTCTTGAGATTTAAAAAAAAAACACAAAATAAAAATAATCATTTCCAAAAAGGCAACACATAATTTTAAAATAAATATATTAATTTTTCCCAGAAATAAAAAAAAATAATAAAATATAACTTACAGAAATATTCACAGCACTGCACTAGCATTTTATTTTAAAGTTCACTTCACGAATTCAAATTGAAACTAAAAGTAAAAAGTAAAACCTTCTACTTTTAACCTAATTTAGTTTGCCAACCAATAAGATTCTTCCTTAAATAAACTGCTTAATTTCACTTAAGATACTAAAACGTAAGTTATTTTCACACCTGCTTTATTTATTGTTAAAACATAAACAAGGATAAAGAATCACTACCAACTTACAAGACTACCGTTTGTTTACAAAATGAATATTTATTTTGCACCCGTTCTACTTTGTGACTAACCAAATCGAGTCAAAAATTGACCCATTTAGGACCACAATACGGTTTTACTCTGCTACTGTTTAGGATAGAGAGAGACAGAGATAATTAAACTGAACGGATTATTAATTTTTTTAATTACCAAAATTATTAAAAAAGTTTTAATAAACAGTGAAAAATGGAAAAAAGTTAAAAGTTTTAAAAGTAGTGAAATTAAAAGGTACCAGTCAGAATACTAAACAGTTAGTTAATTTTTTGAAAATATTTTAGTGGTGACGTTATTGTGTCGGGAGGATTTTCAAATAAGGTACACTTATTATTATTATTGACTCTTATTTTTCTTATTAAAACAAGTATAATTTGCCAAATTAAAAATTGTGGTGACTCTTAAAATGTTGTGCAATGTTTTTTTTTAAGTAAATTTTAATTTTTTTTTTGGAACTGTAATAATTATAAACGGGAAAGTGTGTTGACTCTTGTTAGGCGATATAACCATTTGTAACTTATATCCAGTGTCGTTATTCATCTATGGTCTTCTTAAAGAAGGAAATTTTGGTCATAAAAATTCCAGGCAAGGTCGCTTAGAAACATGTTTATATTTACGGTCAACCACTCAATATGCCTTTAAAAATTTGATTCTTTTGAAGACTATAGTGCACAACTGAAACTCCAAACCCATAGTAAAATAAGGAAAGAATAAATTACAGATTATTGTGGTACCTCTCAATAAGGCCAACCTGAAACGATAATGAGACAATTATTTAAAATTTAGAGATTTGCGAGGAAGAATAAAAAGAATTAGAAAGAATAGAGGGGTGCATCACAAGGTGTCAGGTGTGGGGTGCGCCAATGGGTGTGATCCTAAAACCAGAATTCAGACCGCTCGTTAGGACGAGTTTTAGTCTGAAAATTTTCACTTTTGTGAACTATTGAGATTTTAATAAGAAAATATGTCAGATAACGATGATCAGGTCATTCCTCCCACTCCCACCATAAATATGATTGTAGGATTGGATTCTGTACCAACTTACGATCGCCAGGGCAGTATTGAAGAATTTTTAGGCATTATTGAGGAAACGGCAAATTTTAGCTGATTGGACCGAAAAACAGAAGGTGGCCATTACAAGAATTGAAAAACTACTACTGGGGGACCAATTCAAGAATGCACTGCGTCAGCAGTTTATTCGACAACATGTGAAGGGAGCCGCAATGAAAAATTTAGACTTGACAGCGCACCGGCGAGACGTGTAGGCAGTTTCTTACCAGATTAAAGATACCTTCGAACCTCACTGTAAGTTCAGCTCAAGCAACCGAACCAAATATTAAAACTAAACTTGAACAGGATGTCACTACACAGTTTACGTTGGGTCTCCTTATGCCTATGAAACAACGGATTTTGTCAAGTAACCCAAAAGATTTGAACGAAGCATTAGAGGCAGCCGAGAGAGACGAAGCAACCGAATAACAGTTTAAACAAGCCTCCAAATCGAGCAAATTGGAAATGCACGGCATGCAATAGGAATGGACATACAGCACCTTTTTGTCGAAGTATTAATCGAAAAAGTGTACAAATACAAAACCAATGGAATAGAAAACAAAATGGCATAGAATGTTATAGTTGCGGGAAAATAGGACATATAGCTCGAAACTGCAGGAATACGGAAGGAAGCAACTTCAATTTAGCCGCTCCACAACCCCGGAATCCGGCTGCAGAACAGGCGAGTTGGGAATAAATGCGAAAGAAAGGGTAGGGATATACACGTGTTCCAGAGAAGGGACCCCAAAACCAGTGAATAGTATTATGGTGAAAATTAATGGAAAAATATATAAAGCTTTGATACTCAGGAGCAGTGATATCCTTTATAAAAACCCATGCCGCTCAGGGGTTCAAGATGAATAGAAGTGAGCAATGTTTAATTGATATACAGGGAAATACGATACCCTTGCTAGGTGAAGTCACATTGCCAGTAAAATTTTGTAGTGATATAGAGGTACCACATAAGTTCATGATAATGGAATCGGAAAGTCTAAAAGCTGATTTGTTACTGGCTGTTGATTTTTTACAGAAATATGGAGTAAAAATAGATTGGGGAAATGCATATATGTATGTTTTTGAACAAGAAATTCCGTTGGTGGAGGAACCAATGAGCCAGGAAACTTTAAGTGTTGCTAGAATATGCAAAATTGAAGCAGATGTTTTAGAAATAAAGAATCAGTTCGAGAAAGTTGATAAAATGGTCGATAGAAAACCTTTGAGTGAAGAAATTTGTCCTTCTTTTAATTCAACATCACTGCCAATGATGACGAGTTCAGGTACACAAACAGTTGGCAGCTCTCTGAAATACCAAAGTAACAAGAGGGACGAAAATATTCAACCAAGGATTAGCAGGAAAGGTGCACCTTCCACTAATTTCAAATCGACAGCAGTAATACAACAAAAGAAGCAGGGTATTGAACAAAATAAAATGATTGCATATGAAAGTGAGTTAAGTAAAAGAGGTAAAAAGACTGATGCAAATATTTACTTACTAGAAGATATTATTTGTTTAGTGGTTATACGCAAGCCGTCAAGAGTCAAGACTTGGTTGTTGAACCCGATATAGACGACACCCCAAGGGGATTGTTGGTAGACCGATCACTTTGCAGGACAAATGAGAAGATCCCGGCTAAAATTACGAATATGACGAACAAGGAGCTTTTAGTATAAAGGAAGATACCAATAGCAAGGGCATATGACGCAGACGTAGAAGAATGTCCCAAGTGAAGGATTGAGTGTAAAGCAGATTATTGTAGAAGACACCACACACACAGACACACATATATTGAAACAGTTAAAATTGGAAAAAATATCAAACGAAAACGACAAAAAACTTAAAAACTTAATTTTGGAGTTTATAGACATATTTAGGGCTCCAAATCAAAAACTAACTTGTACGATTAATGTCACACACAGAATCGTTACAGAAGATATACCACCCATAATAAAAAAGGCCATATCGAGTACCATACCAGAGACAAAAGATTATGCGAGAAGAAATCCAAAAGTTATTGGATGATGGGATAATCAAAGAAAGCGAAAGTACATGGAGCTTTCCTGCCCTATTAGTAGAGAAGAAGAGATAAGCAGGAGAAGACCCTGAATATCGTATGGTCGTAGACTATAGGGACCTTAATGACGTCACAAAAACTGACTATTACACCCTATCCCATATTTCTGAAGTCCTTGATAAACTCTCGGCTGCAAGTCTATTTTCTACAATGGATTTCGCTTCGGGATATTTTCAAGTACCATTGGATCCGGACAGTCAAGAAAAGAGTGCATCCTCGACACCCGATAACCATTATGAATTTACAAGAATGAGTATGGGACTGAAAAATGCTCCTGCCACCTGGAGTAGACTTATGAACTTATTTGCTACCCTCATTTACAAGGAATGTTTAGTATATTTGGACGATATAATAGTGTTCAGTTCAAATGATGTTGATATACGGCATGTATTCGAGAAAATGAGACAGAGCAATCTGAAGTTTAAGCCTAGCAAATGCCATTTCTTGAGGAAAGAAACAGACTACCTTGGACACGTTATAAAGGAGGGAGGATTTACTACTCAGTCTCAAAAGACCGAAATAATAAGAAATTACCCTATACCAAAAAATGTTAGAGAAATTAGAGCATTTTTAGGTCTTACAGGGTTTTACCGAAAATTTGTCGATAACTATGCAAAAATAAGCCAACCGTTAACTTCTCTTACAAAGAAAAATGTCAAATATCAATGGACGCAGGAGCAGCAAACATCCTTTGATGCCCTAAAAAAGACTTTAATCACACCACCCATCCTTAAGTATCCTGATTTTACTAAAGAATTTATTGTAAACACAGATGCCAGCAATACAGCAATAGCCTCTATACTTACCCAAAAACATAATAATATTGAACATCCCCTCTGCTACTCGAGTAGGACACTAAATCAAGCCGAACGAAGATACCCAACCATTGAAAAAGAAATGTTAGCAATTGTTGAAGCAATAAAGAAATATAGAGTTTATCTAGTGGGCACTCATTTTACCATCTACACGGACCATCGTCCACTTAAATATTTGTTAACACTTAAAGATCCTAGTTCACGATTGGCCAAATGGGCTATGCATTTAATGGAGTATTCATTTACCATTGAGTACCGCCCCGGAAAAATGAACAGCAACGTCGACAGCCTTACCAGACTCAGAGACCCAGAAGAAATAAAACCAACAGAGTCTCAGTTAATAGCTATGATTCAGGAATCCGAATTTTTACCAATGGTCAATGTCACTTGGAACCGATCCGAACTAAAACAGTTACAACAAAACGACTCAGACATCATAAAAATTAAAGAAAACTTAAATGACCAAGAAGATACTTATTATTTGGACCCTGATGGTTTATTATATAGGAAACGAAAAATGTATCAACGACACGATTAAATAGTAGCACCTTTAAAAATTAAAACTGATATCATAGGGTTATATCATTACTCAATTTATGGAGGACATCCAGGCCAAAAGAAGACACAAGATAGAATACAACAAGATTTTTACTGGACGTCTATGAAAAAGGATGTCAAAGAATTTGTTGAACAATGTCACTCTTGCAATACGATGCAAACTAACGCACAGTTTCCTGTACAGCTCTACAAAACATCGGTTCCATCAATAGTTTGGGGACGAATTGCTTTGGATATAGTTGGTCCTCTAAATACTACCAGAAATGGAAACAAGTATATTTTGACTTGTATTGATCATTTGACTAGATACCCTAAGTGCGTAGCATTAACCAATATAAAGCAGAAACTGCGGCAAGAGCATTTGTGGAAAATATCATTATTAGGTATGACGTCCCGAGGCAACTACTCACAGATTGTGGTAATCAGTTCATAGGATCACTATTCATGGAAATATGCAAGATCCTAGGAATAGAAAAATTAAAAACCAGTCCTTACCATCCGGCTGGAAATGGTTTACTGGAGAAATGGCATAAAACACTAAAAACCACCATCAGTCATTTCGTCTCAGAATATATGGATAGCTGGGATACCATTTTACCATTTGCATTGATGGCTTACAGAAATCAAATTAATACTACCACCAAAGAGACCCTGTTTTTCTTAATGTTTCGTAGAGACATGGAATTACCCATACATCTAACATCTAAGAAAATAAAGTTAGATATGATCTAGATGAAAATTACGCAAGTGAAATGTTAACCCGCATTCAAGCAGCACACCAAAAAGCTATAGAAAATATAGAAACTACAATAAACAACAGATGTGATAGGAATAATCTACGAAAAAGTAGACGGGAATTTCAACTTGGAGATTTAGTCTATATGTTTACACCTGCAGTTCCCGGAAGAAATAAAAAACTCGCCAGAAAATTTATGAATAAATGGTCAGGACCTTACCGAGTTATAGGAAAAAATGGTCCTGTCACCTTTACCATCAAAGAGATTAATGGAAGAAAAGAATGGACAGTCCATGCAGAAAGATTAAACCTATATAAGACCACCAAACTTGGCGACGAACTGGAGGCATGCAACAAAAACAAACAACCAGCACCAAGAGGAGAACCAGCCGATGAACTACACGAGGACCCTGAACAGGATCGATACATTTTTAGAACACGTAAGAAGAGATGATGATCGTGACAATGGAAATACAGATTCGGAAAACGAAGAAGAAAGTGGCAACTCTTCAGATAATAGTTATCGCACTGATCGAGCAGAGACTTCCTCTGCAGATTTAGAGAATGAAGAATTACCTATTGAAGAAAATCAAGAAAACGTGAGAACTCGAACACAAACTCGAATAATTCGCAGACCAGCTTGGATAAAAACTATGAAATGTGAATAGATATCAATGGGAGTCACCACACAAAAAAAAAAGATTTAAAATATTAATAGTACTCCTACTTTTAGAATTAAGAATGCAGAAAACGCTGATGATGTTAAGCATAATACGCTTTGGTATGGCATTGATAGCCTACTACTGTAGAAATCCATCAACCAATATTACTGCAATATCCTTCAAAGATGTCGGAGCTTGTCCAGATGTTGAGGATGGATATGAGGAAAAACAGGGATACGTACAAGTAATCGAAAAAGAGAAGTTTCAACACATTCATGTCAAATCTTGCATGATACAAGTTACCAGACTTATTACGCACTCTGGTGCATTCTTTCACTCTTCCGTCGTAGAAGATAGCATTGGAACGTACATGCATCAAGTAGGTGCTAGAGAGTGTAAAAAAATACATGCTTACAAACAATACAGAGGATTCGGAGAGAAAATTGGAACGGTTCAAAATTTCCCTAACAATATCTCTTAGAAAAAAATAATTCTTCAAAACACCCTTCTAATACCCTGGCAAAATCTTTAAGTCAATCTATAAATACTATATGTCTGAGCATTTTGTTTATTCTATATCCTACTATTTTATGGCGAATGCGCTGGAAAAACAATATTTACTGTTGGACTGAGGTTGAATTACACTAGAATTATGATTATTTTATGTGGAGGCATTTTGCTCTGTTTAACTTTTTTTCAAAACAAAGCAAACCTCAATATTTCAAATAAAACACCATTGAACCCTTTCTAATAAACCAATAAATTTAATTACTGTGGCAAATCATGTGTTTTCCAAAAATAATATTACAACATCCATCTTTCTTTTATATTAACTAATGATATACAGTCTACAGTTCAATGAAACTTCGTATTTTCCTTGTATAATTTAACCAGTCCAAGAAAGGTTGCTTTGGCTCTGCAGTAACCTGAAACAAGAAAAAATAACATAATTTTACATAACTTAACACCAAAACGGTCTTTCTAGCGCATAGTTTAAACCGCCAACTTACTAGATTAGTAAGCCTTTGTTTTTTTTATTGATTATATCAAATTCTCCTTCCGTCAACTACTTAACACCCGAAAATAAAGTAGATAATAAAGGTTAGTTTTATAAACCGTGTCAAACAAAGAGAGACTTAGCGGTCTTATACTTACTAGAAACTAGTGTCGGTTCATTTGTTGAGTGGTAGATTCTTGTCACTAGTGATGTGTCAGTGGTTGGCAGTTTCTGTTACTGATCGGTCCCCAATTTGCACATGTCAGGCTTTAGGGGGTCCAATAAGTCCTAAAAATAACAGGACCAAGGTTGTCACCAATCATATGGTATTGATATTACAAAATTACTCTACCTTTGTCGTCAGTTGACACAAAACTCACCTGTTGGTTTTATTTTGGTTTCAAGTATGCATGAATTCCTTAAAGGGCATTGCCCAACCTCGTACAGCCTAGCCATGTCAAGTGTGGACCGTCTTGCTTGTCTCTGTGTGCATTGTTGGTCTGTAGGGTCCCTATTTCCTGTGGTTTATACGATAGGCTGTGCAGACTTTAACAGGTTAAATTTTGATAGATATTCAGTTTATTTATTCAAACGAGGCGATCATCTGTCCTCAGACGACTCGAGACTGGCCTAAAAGTATAAGAAATTCGAAATAAAGGAGGTTTATAGTCGTTCTAAAGAGGTAAACAAACAGTAAAGGGGAGAGAGATATTTGTCAAGGATCCGCATGTTACCTACACGGAAGGAAACTGTGACTCACCTGGATTATTTGGAAAGGCTTGGAGTGCCGGAAAGTGGTCTTTTTCTTGGCGAAAATCCGTGTTTTTCTTTAGGCATTTTACGGTTTTTCAAAATTAAATTCGACCGCCAGCTGACTGTGACGTTTGGGACGACGTTGCCAGATTGTCATAGGCGAAATCCTGGGAGTATACAGTGACTAACTTCACGTCACATAACTGTGATTTAAAGTTGCACATTACGTTACTGCTGAGTCGTTTTCGAGAAAACCAAGTGTCTACACTTATTGTTTATTGGTTCTCCCAAAAAGATAAAGTCCATTTCTTGCTCACTACTGCAACCAATGCCTTGTTGTTAACTTCTGTTCGTCACGTGATCTCTCCCTATCCCGCTGATACAGAAGGAAATCTGACAACACCGCTTCGTTGTCTTTGTCTGTCTTAGGTTGATGAATAGAGACTTCCGACTTGAACCTGTCGCATTCGAAAAGTAGAATTTGGACCCCAGCCCCTGTCGATTTTTGCCCATATCAAAAAGATCGCCCAATTGTAATGCGTTTTCAGCAGCATCACCTAATATGGTAATCAGGATAAGCGATTTTCGACTGTAGTTTTCGCGCCTCTGAGGTTTTTGACCAATCGTTTACCCGCAGGAAGCTTCTTTTTTAGCGTCTGAGATTTTCTGGAGGGAAGGAAACACTTCTTTTCCGGCACCGTTTTGAGTGCCACGTTTAATTTTTCTTTTCCAAGAATACCGAAAAGAAGTCGTGCCCATGGCGACCTTTGCAACCTGAAATCGTCGTAGACGGAATCCGCAGAGGTCCCATAAAAAGAAGAAAGTCTTCGTGGAAGTGCCCGTTGCCTGTGTTTGGCGTTTGAGGTGGTGATTTTCGAGGATATCTTTTTGACCGTATAGGATACGGACAATGGCCGGCTAGACCGTGGCTTATCAGCCGATCGATAGTAATTATATTCGATTTTTTTTTAAGCGTTTTCCCTCCAGTTTATTTCAATATTGACTATTTTTTATTCTGTATTTTTCTTTGTGCTACAGATTGAGGAGGCCTCACGTCAACTCCCTGGGAGGTATTAGGTTACCTGCCATGCGGAATGTCGCCCTCAGGATGATTTGAGGTAAATATTTGCTGCGTGTGTACCTTGATTATTTTTGCCCTTGTAAGAAATTAGACTGTTTTCTGTCGTTTTAAGTAATTTTTAGTTTTATCGTCCGTGGTACCCACTATACAATAGGGTGTGGACTTATATGTTTTTTTATGCTTTTTTGGCGTATGTATTTTGAGTGTTGCCCCTCAGGCATGCCCCGTACAATAAGTAAACAGTAGTTTTTTTGTGTTACTGTTTTACTTCTTTTTTTTCTGTGTAAAATACATGTCCGTTATTAGAAATTAGTTATAAATGATACGTTAGGGTGTTCTCCCTTGTTCTAGAAGGTTGTTTTTATATCTGTCTAGGGTGCTTGGTTCCGGTGCACAGCCATGGGTGGTCCTAGTGCTGACTCTCAACACCATACCTTCGACTTTCCGTCCTAAGTGCTGCTTTGCCCTGGCCTGAGATGCCTAGTCCAGTCATGAGTCCTGTGTACCTGTTCCAGGGATGTTTAGCCCTGTCATCGGCTAACTATGTGGAAACAGATAAGAAATATTTCCCTGTCCAAACATTTTCTCTTTAAAAACCTTCAAACAAAAAAAAATCATAAAATTTTTTACTTTTTATGAGAACCATTTCAACTTTTTCATCTTTGATAAAAGAACTTTCCATCATTGAAATTAAACATAAAAACAAGAGGAAAGACCCCTAAAATGTTAGTTTTAAAAAAATTAAAAAAAAAACTATTTTATTTGTTAAAATTTACATTTATTGTTTTACATTATTTTCCAAAAATATATTTTGAGACTGTATAACCTGGTGTTTCATTGCTAAGTGCCCCACAACCGTGTGCTTACTCAAGTTGGCAAGAATGCCAGGCTCGATAGGACCCAAAGTATAGGAAGTTGTCATCGCTTCTATTGTGTGTATTTTTTAATGTAACAAAGTCTTTAGTGGATTAACTTCTAATGGCACAACAGTTAATTCTATTACATTAGCGGGATCACTAGACCACGATGGGAACTGTGAAGGGACTGAGTACCTAGAAAACGGTAAAAAGTGGAAGTCAGTCACAGTTACGACAAAGGTTAAGATAACATTGCAGGAATATTTGATAAAAGCTAGACTGGATAGTAATGACATAAGATTAACAAATCGTATATCTTGTTCATATGATACTATCTATTGCATAGATTACATGATCGAAGAAAGCATTTGGGAAAAAATAACGCCACAAGACTGCAACCAATACAATGTACTTTTTGAAGGTCGAGCCAACTTAGTACAGGAAAAAGAAGGAAACCATCAAAAATATGTGGTTGTGGAAGACAGAAATCAGGTTTTTTCTATAAAATTGGGAAAGTGAGCATCCGCGACTGATAATAATAGAAAAACAAGAGGCTCAGCAATTGACTCCTTGGAGTACACCCAGAGGAGAGAAAAGCGATGCTGATCTAATCACATATGTCAATACAAAGTTTCTCTATGTAGAACAATCATTCAAAAGAACTTTAAATGCTATGTTTGTGGAGACAATACACAGACGATGTTTACTCCATAGGGAGATATGAAAAAACCGACTAGTCTACTACCATGTTCAAAGCAAACCCTGGATATATTGCCAAGATGTTGGGAGAGGTCATATATCTCATGAAATGATTTCCAGTAATAGTTGAAGTACGACGAGAAAGTAACTGTTTCGTCGAACTACCAGTAACCGCCTATAAAGTTTTTTTATGTCCCCACTTACACAAATTTTGACAAATCATGCAGAAGAAATAGATTGCAACTCAATATTAGCACCAATGTATTTAATCATCCCATGATCGGACGGGAACCAACTCAGCTTACACCCGACACTAAAAAATCCTTCCATTTTAACCCAATTCAAAATCTTGGTTCCGGAGGTATTAAAACCAATGAAGAAATTAAACGAGCTCAAGATACCTTGGTTTTTCAACTTGAGCGACTGAGCGACCAGCCATTAATAACACCATCCTAAGAAAAATTGCAGGCCAACCCGTCAATTCGCAAGGCTTTTCAGCACTATCCCTCTTTGATATTAAAGCAATGGAACAATTGGCAAATTCCACCATTCGTCAACTATATGGAGCTTTTGAAATACTGGAAAGATTTACTCCAAGAATTTTGGGAATTTATTTTATATGCCAAGTACTCAAATTTATTTTAGAAGCCTTCATGAACGCTGTAGCTCTGCATAAAGTTACTGGATGTTCACTCCATCTACTGGCATCATTTTGGGACACTCTAACTCTAAGGAACACCAAAAAGGACAGAAAAGAAACACCAAGAACACTGAACCTGATCATAGCCACTGGCGAACCACACCCCCTTCAGGGGAGTTATGCAAAATAATTACTGAGTTACCCTGCGGCTCACAAAATTTTCCTAAGAAGGTTTAATTTAAACCAGAAGTAAATAAACTAACACGACCTTACGACAATGTCAACCAAGAGCTAAGCAAAATGTCAACTACTTTACCTACAATACCTGAAGAATATAACTCTATATCATGGACTATGCATGAAAAGCAAGAGCCAAGCGTCGGTCCGAGTGCGCCTGTAAAGAAATAAAATCATTTTTTTTTCCTATACCCACTGTGCCACCTAGGGCCATAAAGATTAAGCAATCCAGCTCTAATTACAGAAATTTCAAACTATAATCAATACAACGATTTAAAATAAAGCCTGCAGTGCCATAAGGCCGACTCACATGTTAAAAAAAAACAGTTGACTTTAAGCATAAGAAGGGACATAAAAAAAAATAACTGCTTTGGTCCAAGAAATAAACAAAAATTTTTATGGAAAAGAAGTACGTATCACACTGAGTTTAAGAACGAAACAAATAGGAGTTTTTTTTTAGCAAAGACAAGGAAAAATATAAAATGAGAGCAATTCTTTGAACAACTGGAACCTGCGGTTAAAATTTAAAATTATCCCCACCAGGACTATAAAAGCAGGAAAGCAGGGCCAAAAATGTATTATTTTCATCCAAAAACAAAAACTAGTTTAAACTTTTCATCGTCCGTCGCAACAAAAAGTCTTAAAGTAGTGAGTGAACGATTTTAATTTAACATCAGTGAGCAACCAAAGACAATTAATTATAAACAAAAAGAAAACCAAAAGACAATTTTATTGAATGTAAACTAAGTTAAACCAAAAACAATTTATTAAACTATTTAGTGGAAAAAAAAATGGAGTGGCTTGCCGTTTTTTTGTACTATGTACGAGCATGTCACTATGGGGCGCAAGATGTTTTATTCCGAATCGCGCTCTACCATATCTGGAAGCTGGAACGGGAGTTCCAGCCGCTGGCAAGGGATCCGGATTTTGCCATTATGATGGTCCACCTACAACTACTCAAAAGCGTCATACACAGTGAGTTCCAGGGGTTGCGGTATATAATGACCGGAAATAACAACGTTTTGAATAAACCCTGTCCCTGTGCTCTCTGTCGGAGCACAAAGCCGGGATTATTTCCACCCGACATTATGTGGACACTATGGAAACGAATGGGGGCTCTTAGATGCATCTGCAGCGTCTGCAGATTTCAGCCTCCACCGCCAATTAATCTCCAAAACGAGAACGACACTAACGAGACGAAACCTCAACCCCAAAGCCCGGTAAATCCTGAGCGTCAGCAAGAAACACCTGAGACTCAGTCCACGCCAAAACCTGAACCAAGCCTATCTATTCCACGCAGTCGACGGTGCCACATCCAAACAAACACAACACCGCGGCCCACGACTATATCTGCATTGCTTGAGAGGGAAACATCCGAACCAGATCCCTATGTCGAGTTTAGCGGCCCCAGGTACGACGTAACTCAACTTGATAGGTTGAGACTCAGATTCACTAGATTGTAAGTAGTTTTTATGTTTTTTTTAGTTTTAAGAATTTCAAATATATGCAATATTTTTAAGGACGTATTTTTGCACTTAAAAATTGTTTCATTTTTTCAAATCGTATTACAAATCTGACAGGGACATATATCATCTAACAAAATTGTTTTCGTAATAATTATTATATAAAAAAAATCGTAGTAATCCTATCAATAGGGTTGTGGGAATGTCCCAATTTTATAAAATATTTAAAAAATATTTATTTTGACAAAGTTCACGTCATTTTCTGATGTTATGCCAGGGCCCTTTTCAAATAAAATACGTCCTTTTTACCGTAGATTTAAGATTTTTGCATATATTAGGGTATTTTATGTGTATTAACGTTTTTATTAACTAGCATTTTTTTTTCTTATCTTGTTTTTATATACCAATTTAGTGTGTATTAGCGTGTAGGTACTTACTCAGTTTTATAAAAAGGTTTTTATTATTGTTATTAATATTTGCGAATTTTCTTTTTTTTAACTTTTCTCGTGCATTTTTGACAGTAATGAAAATAACGATTAAATAAAATAAAAACCTTTTAAATAGATGCCTACTAATATCGTCATACGAATAATTACTCAAATTTGATCTTAATTCAATTTGCAATCTCTTAGTGTACGAATATTCTATAAGAACGTTATAAATTTTTTTACTAACAAAAAAATTTATTTTATATATTTTCATATATCGCTAATGCTATATATTTTAAGTTTATTTTATAAGTAGGTCACTAGGGCCTATCCCAACCAACACAATAACTGTCCTTTTTCTGATAAATCGTCAAGTCTTCAACACTATTCTGACGCGTGCTCCATATTTTGTTTCCCAGCCGATCTGTAAACCATACCATCGTGTTGTAGATACTCTAAAAAGAAAATAGATTGATTAAATGCGAAAAGGCAATAAATTAGTTATTACCTCCAGTGGAGGGAGGTATGTGATGTCCCGGATAAAAATTAACTTATAAAATTCTTGATATTTAAAAAAAAAACACAACATAAAAATAATCATTTCCAAAAAGGCAACACATAATTTTAAAATAAAAATCTTAATTTTTCCCAGAAATAAAAAAAAAAGAAATAATAAAATATAAGTTACAGAAATATTCACAGCACTACACTAGCATTTTATTTTAAAGTTCACTTCACGAATTCAAACTGAAACTAAAAGTAAAAAGTAAAACATCGTCCCAAGAAAGGTATAAACCTTCTACTTTTAACCTAATTTAGTTTGCCAACCAATAAGATTCTTCCTTAAATAAACTGCTCAATTTCCCTTAAGATACTAAAATGTAAGTCATTTTTACACCTGCTTTATTTATTGTTAAAACATAAACAAGGAGAAAGAATCACTACCAACTTGGAAGACGTTTTTTTACAAAATGAATATTTATTTTGCACCCGTTCTACTGTGTGACTAATCAAGTCGAGTCAAAAATTGACCCATTTAAGACCACAATACGGTTTTACTCTGCTACTGTTTAGGATAGAGACAGAAAGAGATAATTAAATTATATGGAAAAATACAGAATTTTAAAATTTAGCACACGACACTACACCATCTCGCGATCCCAGGAAACAAAACTAGGACAAAAAGTGGGAAAAGCCCCGTAAAAATCCATATAAAAAGACCCACCAGTCAGTAAAAGAGGAGTTCAGAAAAATATTCGAAAATAAGCAGTGAAAAATGGAAAAAAGTTAGAAGTTTTAAAAGTAGTGAAATTAAAAAGTACCAGTCAGAATACTAATCAGTTAGTTGATTTTTTGAAAATATTTTAGTGGTGACGTTATTGTGTCGGGAGGATTTTCAAATAAGGTACATTTATTATTATTGACCATTATTTTTCTTATTAAAACAAGTATAATTTGCCAAATTAAAAATTGTGGTGACTTAAAATGTTGTGCAATGTTTTTTTTTTGAAGTACATTTTAATATTTTATTTTTTTTGAACTATAATAATTATAAACGGTAAAGTGTGTTGACTCTTGTTAGGCGATATTGTAACCAATAAAAACATGAACCATTGGTAACTTATATCCAGTGTCATTATTCATCTATGGTCTTCTTAAAGAAGCAAATTTTGGCCATAAAAATTCCAGGCAAGGTCGCTTAGAAAGATGTTTATATTTACGGTCAACCACTCAATATGCCTTTAAAAATTTGATTCTTTTGAAGACTATAGTGCACAACTAAAACTCCGAACCCATAGTAAAATAAGGAAAGAATAAATTCCAGATTATTGTGGCACCTTTCAATAAGGCCAATCTGAAACGATAATTATTTAAGATTTAGAGATTTGCGAGGAAGAATAAAGAGTTAGAAAGAATAGAGAGGGGTGCATCACAAATGGGAAGTGATCAAAAATCTGATAAATGAGATGCTGCGATGAAAAGAGAATTAAGCATTCTAGAGAAAAATAATACTTTGTGTCTTGTGCCTTGGCCAGAAAACAAAAAGGTGATTTAAAGTAGATGGGTACTAAAAATAAAAAGTGATGGTGAATATAAAGCAAGATTGGTGGCTAAAGGCTTCTAGCAAGATGTGGAAGATAAGTATGACATATATGCACCAGTAGCAAAATTGTGTACACTTCGAATCCTACTGGCAGCAATCAATATGGTGTGCCAGTGCACCAAATGGACGTTCAAAGTGCCTTTTTGTATGGTGAAATTAATGATGAGGTATATATGTTACTTCCAGGACAAAACAAAAAAGATTAAGGAACTGTATGTAAGTTAAATAAATCTATTTATGGTTTGAAAAAGTCCCCAAAATGTTGTAATACTACATTTTACAACTTAATGCAAGATCAAGAATTTACAAGATCACAAAATGATTTTTGCTTGTATTCCAAGATCTTAAAGAAGGAAACTCAAATGAAAAGTTAGTGAAACTGTGTCGTCAAATCATTGGCAGTTTAATGTATGCAGTGATGGCAACAAGGCCAGATTTATGTGAGAGTGTAACAGTTTTAAGTCGTTTCCAAGATAAGGCTAACCAAAATGTTTTGAAGGCTCTAAAAAGAGTCCTAAGATATGTAAAAGGAATCTTAGGATTAAAGTTAATTTTCAAAAAAGATAGTGAATCTGAAATGATGTGTGGTTATGTTGATTCGGATTGGGGAGGAGACGTGTTTGACAGAAAGTCTACAACCGGTTATTGCTTTAAATAATATGGAAGTACAATAAATTGGGCAAGTAAAAAACAACACAGGCAGTATCTCTCTCCACAACTGAATCTGAATATTGTGCTCTTTCTATGGCAGTTTCAGAAACTTGCTGGTTGCAAAAAGTTATTTTAGATTTTAATTTAGGAAAATTAAAATAAACTACAGTTATTTTTGAAGACAACCAGTCAGCCATAAAAATAGAAAATAATCCTGAAAATAATACAAGACTAAAGCATCTTGACATAAAGTTTAGTTTTATTAAGGAACAAATTGATTCTGGATTGATTAAAATTGTAAAAATAAAATCTGAGGACCAAATCGCAGACATTCTTAAAAAACCGTTGTCAAAAATTAAATTTGAAAAATTTGTTAAGTTGTTAGGGCTTAGGTCTTAGATGTTAAGTAAAGTGAAGATTCTTTGTCTTGAGTTTTATAATATTTTATGCTAACAGATTTCAGTTATGAAATAATTTCATTGAGGGAGCGTGTTGTAAGAAAGTAAAAAATACAATGAAATTATTTTCTGGCTTTTTATATCATATTAGTAAGTAGCACTAGTCCACTGAGTTTATTAGTTCTTTGTTTTGAAGTTGGTCTCAACCAACAAGAAAGATTTTTCAGTTTATGTTACGGTACGGAAATGACAATGTAAAAATATTCAAGTTTTTGATAAGTTTTTCCAATAAATAGTGAACTATACGTTCGGTGGCTTATTTCACTCTCCTAGAGAGCCTTAATATCAACCCATTCCCTTCAAATTTAGTGATAGAGGAACAATTTAGTCATAGAGAAATAATTTCTTTATAGAGAAACCATTTAGTGAAAAAAAAATAAAAAAAAATCATGCAGTTGTCGCAACGTTTTTATTTTATATACGTTTTATCGACGACCTCAACCAGCGGGAATATCATCTATGGGAAATAAGCACGAACTTCGGGTCTCCCGAATTTCAGCAACCCAGTTATTGGCCCGTAATGGCCCTGGTTACCTCCATTAAAATGGGCCTCCATCTGGAGTACACAATGCTGAGGCATCAACAAGAAGCACAACGAGCACCAGACCAACCCCTACCGGCGTGCAGATATGCTTTATGTGTAACCCCGGGAGCTGCTCTATTTACCCCTCATCAATATTGGGCAATGTGGCGAAGTGTGCTTCCCTTTCTATGTCATTGCCCCGTCTGCCTCTTTTCTATGCCTTGCCTGCATATTTTTCCGCCCGAGTGCCGGTACCTGCTGCCCCGCATTGTGTCTTAATAATAATGTCTTAATCATCCGGTACCCGCTGACCAGCCGCCCCAACCCGAACCTGAACAAGAATCTGTCCAACAGCATAACGATCAGCGTGTCCCTGAACAAGATCCATCCCCAACACAGGAAGACAGGGGTGATCCTTCTGTAGCCCCAGCCGCCCAAAGACCCCGTTTCCTGCTACCCCTCCGTCCTAGAAATGTCACCCGGAATGGTGTCCAATTCAACCCATGCCGACCGATTGCCCCTGTAACCCTCAATATGTGGCAATACACCAACAAAACCCGCTCCAGTTCCGATTAAGAAAAGTGGACTCTATGGACAGTGGAATCGAGGAGTGATTTTTTTTAAATTTATATATACATGCACATATTTTTATTCATCAAGGGTTAAAGTTATATACTGAAATATATCACTTCTTTTGATTTTAAGTAAATTAAGAAACAAAAAAAATAAATAAATTCAAAATAATTTTTCTTAATAAATCTTTTTGCGTTTCTGTGGTCTTAAATAAACCTTGTAGTCGCAAAAATAAAATTTTAAAATAAGAAAAATATGTTTCTTTCATTTTAACAAAGAAGCACAAAATATCATTTAGAAATTTGCCAAAAAAATCAGAAATAATAAAAAAATAACTACACCTTGTTTTATACGTTGCTTGTATCCTTTTGAAAATATTACCCACTGACATCATTAATAGACCGGGACACGACCACTTATTTTGCTTGGCACTTCTGTCTTCACTGAAAACAACTAAAGTCAAAATAATTTCAGACTAGATTTCAAACGGTGGTCAGATAATTTGAAAGTGGGGATTCAGGGTCAGTTAGCAAGAATTCAGTTCAAATAAGATTATTCACCGGAAAAAAACACAATGGAGGAAAGACCGTTTGTATAATTTGCCGTTTGGGCGTTTTTTGAGTAGAAATCGATTTTTTCTTATAATGCGCTGTATGTCGCTCAAAACCCAAACGAAAAAGAACCAAGACCGACTGACAGACTTAATAAAGTACGCCCACTGGTGGATTTTTTCAATAATAAGATTTTGGCAATTTATGGTCCACACAATACGCTATCTATCGAGTAATAATCTATGCTTTTGTGGCGAGGGAGACTTATGTTTCGCCAGTATATCAAAAATAAAATTCTATTTGCTTACTCTTGAGACTACTGGCACTATAATGAAAATTCAAGTGTACACAGGGGCAGCAGACGATTTGGGCGGTAAAGAACATGCTGCCAATATCGTACTTCATTTGACAAATAACTAATTAGATCAAGGCTATAGTCTTTATATGGATAACTTTTACAATTCGGTAGATCTGGCGAGGCAACTTCTAGAGCAAAATACGTATTGCACGGGAACATTGAGGAATAGCAGGAAAGGGAATCCTAGCGACGTCACAAAAGTCAAATTAAAATCTGGTGAAACACTTCAACGTTACAACGGTCAAATTTGTGTAGGCAAATGGAAGGATATAAGAGATGTTCTCTACATTTCAACAGAGCACCAGAACATTCTTACGGAGGTGACGTCTAGATCAGGGAGGGTCAAAGAAAAACCGCTGCCCATCTCAGAATATAATAAGCACATGTCCGGCATAGACTTGTAGGACCAAATGATGGCATATTATCCATCAAACAGGAACACAATCAGATCAAACAGAAAACCAGGACTCTCTCTTAACTTATGTTTTGAACAGTTTCACGAAAATTTGTACTGATACTTTATATTTGTATTTGATATTTCATATTTTCGTTTTTTCTAAATAAATTTATTGATAAATAAGTACGCCGACCGGGGTGCGTCAGTGGGCACTGCGCATCGAAATTTCTTGTGGAGTGCCCGTGCCGCAACGCAATAAACAACGATGGAACATCATAATAACAAATAATTATGGCAAATGATACTACCAAATTAAAATTTATGGGCTTGGTACCGGTAAGTCAAACGCCTTATATCTATGACTCAGAGATCAATCAAAGATGGCGGTCAAACTGGTCCAGAAATTTGTCGGCCTCGGAAGTTTTTATAAGTAACTCCTGACCTGCTTTACCTATAGACACTAAAATTTACATGATTTTGCACCAATCACCAGAATTATTCTTCAGAAAATTTTAACCCAATTGGTCCGGTACTTTGCCTACCAGTGATGTTGAAAAAGTAAAAAAAAGAGCTTTACTTACGAACACCAAATTTGGCACAGAACTACAAGACGTATCGTATTTCATCACCACGAAATTTTATTCAAATACATTTGTAAACTTCTACACCAGTTCAAAAAATTCAAAAAATAAAAATAATTAAGTAAAATTTTAAAGTGGCAAATATGTACCATTACCTCACCAGTGGTATTTGCCAAATATGTCATCAAAATAAACATATTTGTAGTGAGATTGAACTTCAATTTAATATTTTTTATGGTGGAGTTGCAAAATGATATTCATAAGGGATGTTTTGTGTCATTAAAAATCGCTTTCATGTTTTAACCGTGCAATTTTCCCGAAATATATATTAATTTAACTACTCCTTTACCCGCTTTACCTACGGTCACCAAATTTGGCACAGAATTATCAGTTGTTTCAAATTTGGTTTTGACGAATTTTCGAACAAATTATGGGGTTAGTTTTTATACGAGGGTCGTTCAAAAATTAACAAAAATGTATTTAACATTTACTAATACTTACTACTAGCAATTCGGACGCAAATATCATTAAAGAATATTTTTATTTTAAAATTGTCTTTGGTGTCACTGAAAATTAGACAAAAGTTTAAAATAGGTACCCAATTCCAGAGTTGATGCTTGAGCTATCTGTCAAAAAGTTTACATCGTAACCTCACATTCAATAAAAGGCCTATTCTAATTGCGAACTTGTCCAGTGCGGACGTCTTGTTTTTTGTCCTTCCCCTCTCCCTATCCCAAAATACTACATGGCGCTACGAACAAATGTAACTTTTTAATTCAATTTATTCAAAGCAATCTCAAGATATTTCAACAGTTTTATGGTTTTAAATTAATAAGATGGACTTTCGAGGCATTCCGCCCATGATATTTTCGGGCAATGTCGCAGAAAATTGGAGATATTGGAGGCAGAGATTCGAAGTGTATCTGATTGCCTGATCTTTAATAGGGGATGAGGGGATAAGAATTTATAATACGTTTAAGTTAGAAAATGAAGAGGACAAAAAGAATTTATAAAAGTTATTAGATTTGTTTGAGAATCATTTTTTAACAAAGAAAAACTTTTGAAAGATATTTGTTTTTGAAATGAAAACAAAAAGAAGGTCAATCATTGGAAAACTATATTACTGAAATGAAAAGCTTGTCATGAAACTGCGAATTGGGAGATTTGGAAGACTCATTGTTGCAGAGTTTGATTATTTATGGAATTTTGGAAGAAGAGCTACGTGAGAGGCTCTTGAATGCTGAATTTGCGAATTTGGATGCTCTGACAAAGGCCTGCATTAATAGCGAAGTAACCAGAAAGCAAAATAGGACTATTTCCAATAGGACTGGACTACATGGCTTGGTAAATGCAGTGCAAAAGGGGCCAAACACTTCCAGGCCTCTTCAACAGACCCATCAACACCCCTCAGCCACGCAGTCTAATGGTTTCAGATGCAATGGTTGTGGTCGATCGCTGGAAGGGAGCAGACTTGTCCAGCAAAAGGAAAAAGATGTAGGTTATGCAATTTTTTTAATCATTTTTCAGTTGTTTGTAATAAAAAATCAGCAAAATTTACTAATTTTAATAATGTTAATAATGTTAATAATAATTACAGGTCAAATGGAGGTGGTTACGGTCAACAAAATAACAGATTTCTAAATTACAATCAAAACCGTTACAGGCAAAGACAAAATGTAAATGCAATTGATAATTTCACAAGGTTGCAGTCAAGATTATGAAAATTGTCACTTGAATTCTCAACATTTTTATGAAAATTCAAATGTTTTAGGTCGTTCAAATCATAATACTGGGTTTTTGGGTAACAATTCAAACTTTTCAAGGCAAAACAGTGAAAATTTGAATGAAAATTGTAATTTTTAAAATTTAAATGGCAATTTTTTGGGTGAAAATTTTTTGGGTCGTAGTGATAACTTACCGGGGGAAAATAAAAATTACCCCGATTAATGTCAACCAGGTAGTTTTGAGGCAACACTGGAAAAAAGTTTTCAGGTGCAAAAATTTTTTCCACTTTGGATGCAACGAATGGGTTTTACAGGTTCCGTTAGATTATGAAAGTTCTAAGATACTCCTTGGGAGAGGTATCGTTGGTTGAGAATGTCTTATGGTTTAACCAGTCCCGAGGTTTTTCAACAGTATATGACAGAAATATTTGGAGACATTAAAGAGGTACTTGATAGGGCAGACAAAAATGGCATTAGATTTAATAGATAAATGTAAGTTTTTTTAAAGCGTGTTAAGTACATGGGTCATGAAATAAGCGAGTCAGGCTTACACCCTGATGGTTTAAAAGTTGAAGGAATCAAAAATATGTCAAAACCATAAAATAAAACAGACTTGCAAAGATTTTTAAGCTGTCTAACATATCTAGGTAAATTTATTAAAAATCTGTCAGAAAGTTCTTGCTCAAATAGTTCTAACAAGTCAAAAAATTCTTGCTCAAATAGTTCTAATAATTTCTCAAAAAGTTCTTTAAACATGACAATTTCAAGTGAAGCTAGGGAACCATGCCTGGTCCCAAATAATTTTGTGACAAGGTCAGATCAAAAAACAAAGAGACCAACAAAACTTCTTGATTAGGTTTCAATTTTAAATAAATAAAAAGAAAGACTTGCTACTTTCCAAATTTTTGAATTTGTGTTAATTGAGCTATTAACAAGGGAGATTAACTAATTACATAATTGGTTTTCTTTTGTTTATAATTTTTTTTCTAAAAATAAAAAAGGAGGGAAAGATGTAGGGACTTTCCTACTACTTGTTGCATACTTATATTCTTACATACAAGTGATTCTTTATATACATATATAAAGAAAATCTTAAAAGTGTTCCCATTTGTGGTTATAGATTTAAGGAAGTGCTCAAGAGACTTTTCGAGCCACAACAGTGTAGAAAGACTTTATAAAAATTTGTAAAACTCATTAACATAGTTTAGACAGCTACGGCGGTGATTGTAGTGAGATATAAATCCTGTAAAAATACTAACATACTTTTAAGAACGTTTAATAGGTACTACAAAGTGTCATAGCTTATTACTATTTAAAATAACATTTAAAAAACTTAAGGAAACCTAAAAATTTATCACACTACACTTGTCAAGTTATGTCAACTTTTCTTAAATAACTTTGGGTTTTTTTTTACTTTTCTTTAGCAACCTTAACTTTTCTTTAAAAAACTTGAAATTTTTCCTTGAGGAAGCCTTGACTTTTCTTTAGCAACCTTTAACTTTTCTTTAACAACTTGAGACTTTTCCTTGAGAAAGCATTTGACTTTTCTTTAGCAACCTTTAACTTTTCTTTAGAAATTTGTAATTTTTAACTTTAAAGTTTTAAACTTTGAACTTCGTGCCAACTTTTATATTTATGTAATGCTACCATAGTTCCAATTAGAATTTAGTTTGTTAATTTATTTGTTAGTCCATTGTTTTTTTTAAAAAAAAGGGAGATGTAAAGTGCGATCATTTGTTATACAAAGAAAGTGCTAACTTTAGGGCTGTGTCACTTTCAATAAAAAGCCTATTCTAATTGCGAACTTGTCCAGTGTGGAGGTCTTGTTTTTTGTCCTTCTCCTCTCCCCTATCCCAAAATACTACAGTGGTGTTAGAATTTTAATAATTATTTGTAGTTTCTTTTTATTAACTTTGGCATGAGTCGGAAAAGAACCAGCCAATACTTAGTAGGTAGTTTGGACATTTTTTATGTATATATGTGGTACTTTTAAGTAGTTAGTTTTAAAGTTTTAAGGACGTCAAATTATTTTGGTTTGGATTCGCGAAAGTGGTAAAAAAAATAATTATTTTTAACCTGTTTTAGTCGTAAAGTAAGCTGCAGTATGTACTCATATAACAATATTCCTGTGTTTTTGCTTCATATTTAAAAACGACCTACTTATATTCTTAGTTTATAGGTTATATTAAATAACATAATCAATAACGCCTGGCAACTTAACACAATTATAATCGCTACTAGGTGAGAGAGTTTGAAAATGAAATTAAAATTTTAAATAATTTTTTAAAATTTGTGAACAAGCCTGGTATAAAATCTAACCCACGTATTTGGTCGACTGCGATAACCAGCTTGTAATACTGTGCCATATTTGGTGTCCGTAGGTAAAGCAGGTGAAGGACTAGTCAAATTAATATATATTTTGGGAAAATTGCACGGTTAAAACACGAACGCGATTTTTTATGACGAATATCGTTTTGTAACTCCACGATAAAAAATGTTAAATTTGAATTAAATCTCACTACAAATATGATTATTTTGATGACACATATGGCAAATGCTACTGGTGAGAAGGTGTTACATATTTGGCACATTAAAATTTTAATTTAACGTTTTTATTTTTTGAACGTCACTGGTATAAAAGTTCACACATGTATTGAAATAAAATTTCGTAGTGATCAAATATGGTATTTCTTGTAGTTCTGTGCCAAATTTGGTGTTTGTAGGTAAAGCTGGTGAAGGGTCGTCAAAATCAATATATATGTTGGACAAATTACATGGTTAAAGTATGACCTCCATTTTCAATGGCGCCAAGGACGCCTAATGAATAACATTTCGCAACTCCACCATCGAAAATTGTAAATTTGAAGGCAATCTTAAAATAAAAATGTTTATTTTGATAACATATGTTTCAGCCGCTACCGGTGAGAGAAGGTCATATATTTTGTGACTGAAAATTATTAATATTTTTTTTTACTTTTTCAACATCACTGGTATCACGTCCATTTTGGTGTCTATTGGTAAAGCAGGTCAGAAGCTATTTAGAAAAACTCCCGAAGGCGACAAATTCCTAGACCAATTTGATCGCCATCTTTGATGTCGTCATAGACCTACTTATCATCATGTGTCATTACTCCACTGCAAGAAACTGTAAGAAACATTACTTTAACTCAAAAATGGCCACAAACAATTTGTTTGTTGCTCAGTCCGAGCAGTTTATCTCGAGTTAGTGTCGGATTTGTCAGCAGATGCCTTTTTGGCTGCCCTTCGGCGTGCTCCACAATGATTGAGGCAAATTTTATTTCTGCATCTAAATATATAAATATCATAACTGATGCAGCAAGAGAAAAAAATGTCCTAGTCTTTCCTTCCAGCCCCTACTTCGGAGGTTTCTAGGAAGCCGGGGTAAAAAGCGTCAAGAAATATCTTGTTCTAGTGGTAGATGATTGAGAGATTGAGTCTATCATAAATTCAAGACCCATTTGTGCTGGCATTTCTTAAATTTATCACCCATGTCAACACTGCCAGACCCCGATCTTGTGCTACAAATCCAGCAGCTTTCCTGATATAATGAATATCTGACCAGCCTAAATAAGCGAAATAAATTGTTCGAAAATTTTCCTAATCTTGATATTCGAACATTGGTTGTACTGAAAGAAGATAACACTTCTGTTTGGCCCGGATCACAAATGATTATCCTGACCCTGATGGCATTGTCCGAGTTGTTGTTTGAACTGCGAGCAGTTGTTTTAAAACTGTTTGTTGTTTGTAAAACTGTGCCCCCGTCCAGTCCTGTAGATGGGATAGACAAAACAATATTTGAAATTAACTCTGTGTTTCGGACTTCCATTGTCTATATTTTATTAATACGCGACGTTTCGATCAGGGCAATATCTGATCGTCTTCAGGTGCAAACTACGTAGTTTGCACCCCAATTTCAAACACATCATTGTCTCAAACTTTCAAAGAAAACAATATTTGTTGTTAGGAAGGTTTTTTTTATTTTTGTAATTTTTTAAAATTTTATTTTTTTAGAAACTTCTCATTGGGAATATATTGTTTCATACTTTAAAGTATAAACAGAATTTTAATCAGATTAGGTCAAAGAATGATCCTCTATCAGCTTTTCATTCCGCTTTGTACACTTTTCTATCAGAAACGTAAAAATAAAATCCGTCCAAATACTGGATAACCAAAGGCATTAGTACGTTAGCTGCAAATCTTCGCTGTCTAAACTTCTTACGCAAACATTTCCCCAATAACATCTTTCTAAAAAATTATTTTAATCAATACCGCAAAATATACAGGTGTCTACTACAAAAGGCTAAGCGGGCTTTTTACTATTCAAGGTTATAAAAATCATCAAATAAATGTCGAAAATCTTGGAATATTGTGAATGAGCTATCAGGTCGTACCAACGTAAAATTCCGTGAAAACGTTTTGGATCTAAACGAACTTAATAACTTCTACTGCTCAATTGCAGAAAATGTCACGAAAAACATATCATCTGACGTGAACTTTGGAATACCTAACACATGTGAATGTGCCGAATTCTTCAATTTAAGTAGAATGAATCTGAATCTGCTGGATATGACGGCCCTTCCCTAAATATACTGAAAGAACTCCCAGATAATTCCCTTTGTGCTCTGGCGAATGCCATCAACTCATCGTTTATAACCGGCCATTTTCCATCCTGCCTGAAGTCTGCCACAGTCATACCGATACATAAAGGAGAAGATACTTCCAATTCGTCAAATTACCGACCTATTTCATTGCTCTCTATCCTATTAAAGGTAGTAGAATGTTTAGTAAGTAAACGTATCATAGAATTTTTTTACAATAATTGTCTCTTGCACAAAAAACAGTTTGATTTTCAACAGCAAAAAAGCACAGCAGATGCTGTTTTTCATTTTATGCAGGGACTTCTTGGTTCGACAAATCATCGGAAATCTTCGGCAGCGGTTTTCTGTGACCTGTCGAAGGCGTTTGACTGCGTCAATCTCGGGGTGCTGCTGCAGAAGCTTAACAGGTATGGCTTTCATGGGAAGGAACTTGCCTGGGTAAAAGTCTTATCTGTCAGAGAGCATTCAATGTGTTTCCTCCAATGCCAGAATTTCAAAACAACAGGTCATCTCTAATGGCGTTCCTCAGGGCTCTGTATTAGGTCCAACACTGTTCCTTATCTACATAAATGATCTCTTAAATCTAGATCTTTGAGCTTCATAATATGATCACTATAGATGTCCAGAAAATTAAAACCTGGTATGATGCCAATCGTTTTTATCTTAACCTTTCAAAAACACATATGATCACCTTCAAACACTCTATTTTAGAAAACATCTCCATTTAGGATCATACTCTTGAGATTGTTGACTCTTCTAAATTTTTGGGTCTTAACATCGATTATAATCTTAAGTTTGACTCCCATATTAAAACACTGAATAAAAAATTAGCTTCAGGATGCTACAGCGTCAGGGTCACTGCCATCGAGCTTGGTAAGTCCATTGCCAGAAACACCTACTTTGCATTGGTCGAGTCACACTTCATACTACATTCATACTTCATTTCTTTTTGGGGTTTCAGTTTTCAATACCTTTTTCAATTCTCCTTTATCTTACAGAAGAGAGCTCTCCGTCTCATGTGTCAAGTACATAAAATACTTACTTTGCCATGTCTCCTCATACTTGAAACAGTGTGCCTCATTCACAAGCATTTGTTACAATTTCCCAACAACAGAATCTATCAAACAAGACATGCGAATGATCTTCGTTTGCCTATTCCCCATTTTACCCTTATCAAAAACTCCATTATCTATAATGGTTTGAAGATGTACAACCACATACCCCTATAAATTCGCGATGGTACGCGACCTTAAGACATTTAGTCGTACATGTAACATTCTCCTTCTTAATCTAGCGTTTTACTCTACTGAGGATTTTTTTGAATATAATTTTTAACTTGGTTAACCATTTTTTTTTAAATTGTTTTTACTACTGAACTGATCACTGATAAAGTTAGTTAGTTCCTAAATATATACTGTATTGTGTGTGTTGTTTGTTTAACTAACTTATGTAATTTATGTCATTGTAATTTACCATGTGATGATAGGCATTTTTTAATTGTAAAACCTTTAACATTTTAAACATTTAACGGTTTCAAACATTTTCTTCTTAGGTATACAAACTATTTCATTACCATAGTTTTAATAATATGTTTATATGATATACCGATAAATTATAGCCTTGATTTTAGTTTGTATTGTATGATTAAGTGACAATATTTTCTTATATTTTTTTACTTTTTTTAAATTTTATTAATTTATATCTTTTTTAAAACAATTTTTAATTCAAGAAGTTGACTGATCAACTGTATTCGCATGAAGGTCGCTAACTTCACGCAATTTCTTTAACCGAGTACCGAAAAAGCTCGCGTCTCCTTTTGGACACCAACGAAGCCCCACAAGACGCCGCTAGAGCAGTGCCATCAGAGATAGAAAGGTATGATTAGTCAATTTACCGTTTTTACAATTGAAATAATTTGTCCGGCGGCACTCTTTTCATTTATTGGGAAATTACTCTATTACGTTTCATATATATTTGTCGGTAAAGTAAAAATTAGTAAAAAATACAAAAAATTCAAACAAATTATTAGTGCTAGAAAAAATCTACAACAAAGTCACAAATCAGCATTTATTTCACAACACACAACATTTTATTATAGAATAATTAGTTTTTGCCAAGTAAAAAATATTATTGTTATAAAAGTATTTTAAAAATATACATAAAATAATAGACTAATGACATATTCATCATTATATAAAGAAATTTATTCAAAAAATTAAGCAAAAAATTAAACCATGACCCAAATATGGAAGGACTATGAATACGGTCTTAACCGTCGATCCTGTCTTATATTTATTTCTTGTTCATTACGACAAAGAGCTGTGGATCAAATATGTAGGCGGATTTACGCTGGTAAGCAAGCAGTTCGGAAAAGTTAGTCCTATGGAAACAAATGTCAAGCAGAAGTGCAATTTCCCATGTACAACTGTCAGTTTCCTGCTTGCTTGCTTGGCCAGCGTAAATGCCCCTTTAAGAGTCAGGACCCCCAGGGCAAATCGTATTCTAGAAATCCTGGCCAAACAAAAAGTGCTAGAGTACTGAAATTTTGCACACATACTAATAATGTGACTCCCAATTGCGCTACAGAGCTCAATGTGCCAAATCTTAATTTTGGAATTTATTTAAAAAAAAGCTGTGCATTTGGAAGTGTAATTTTAGGCTTGTATGCCAAATCTCATTTCTCTAGTATTCTTTATTTGGCTATGATTTCTATAAAACGAAAATTGCTATTTTGCACAATATGGACAGTGAATTTTTTAGGCGAATTTCTTATTTCAAATTCACTTGGTTTGTCTACACTTTTATTTCAACCATAAACGGAAAGAAATAAAACCTAGATTATCAGTTTACTTAACATGATAGTGGCTGGAAACTTTGTGAATAAAGTATCCTTATTTCTGAAGGTGTCACCAATGTGGCAGACATTTTCAGTGCGACTTTGTCAGTGTCAGTGGCCCTGGTTAACTTAACAGAATATGGTAATAAATAAAATAACCTAAATGTTAATTTTTCAAACAAACGTTGCCATATTATAATTGTGCTATATAGTGGGGTTCCACCTTCGTTTAACGTTCTAATGTGGCGTAGATTGTTAATACCCTTGTGAAAAAATCACTGCCGTGTTTCTTCTGCCATGTTGTGGAGATTAACGTTGGCGACATTGGTTCTTTAATTTTAAATACTAGTGGGGAAACACTGACTGTCACACACTGTCTATGTCAATGGATGTGTCAATTACTACTCTCTATTTTGTTTTATAATGGTTCCATGTTCAAGGTGCTTTATCGTTTTTTAAAACTTTTTCAAGGATTCTTTCGGATTTTCTTTCTATAAAAATATGTTTTGGAAATTATTTTCTTAACTGTCCACTGAACCGCTGAAATAAGGGGAGCCTAAATCTTTGGGTTGCTTGGTCCACTCAAACCTCTTAAGATGGCTTTACCCAGTAACATAATGGATAATGCAAATACTTAATTGATAAAAAGTACTCTTTGTCTCTCTTATTTTAGTATCAAAGAAAGCAACAAATCTATGCTTAAATTTGTGCATTATCCATTATGTTTCTGGGTAAACTAATATAGGACTCAATCCCCGATTTATAAACTCCTTGTTACTGTTCGACGGTGACGTATAACGGTCTCCTCCTTTATGGTTTATTCATAGTACCAATGTAAGTCGAAGTGCGTAGGGTTCCTTTTACAAACCTGCACATGTCGAATTGAAAAAAGTCCTCAATTTTCTCAAAGAGACCTGGATTTCGAATACGTCAAAATTGGTAAACTCAAAGTCTGTGGCCATGAAAATATAATTTAATCTCTCAAATTTTTCTAGGTGAAATGTGTTTTGCCAACATCGGCATCATCACACTTAGAAATTACGACCTATCTTACCATGAATTGAGCTTTAATAAGAGAAAGGAACAGAGGTGCATCAATCTCGAACAAGAAAAGTAATTTAGAGTTTATAAATCAGGGGTTAGGAATAAGTGATGTTGTCTAATCGACAAGGAATATTTTTGGTGAATATTTTTAATAATTTAGTTAAACAATAATTCACCTTTAATCAAGATTCTATTCTAAAATCAGCGGATAACAAAAATATTTAATAGTGATGTATTAAAAATTTACGAGTTTTGCGATTTTTCATAAAATAGTAAGATTGCTTTGGTTACAAAAAACTAGCGTGATCATCCAGGGTTAGCTCAATGCTAGTTTATGTTAAATCTCATATATGAATTGTAACAAGAAATGTAATAAAATTAGTATTCAACTAGTATCAAAACTACTAATGTTGTTTCACTCACCAGACATACTACGGTTCAGCCACCTTGCTTTTTATATATAGTGAGGCTGCTATAAAGTAGTAGGGAATAAAAATATCAACAAGCCGCCACAAGAGCACCCCTCAAACATGATTCAGGAGCCCGCCGCCAAGAGCAGCCCTCAACCATAGTCCAGGAACCCGCCGCCAAACCAGCCGCCACAAAAGCAGCCCTCAAATATAGTCCAAGAGCCTGCCGCCAAACCAGCCGCCAACATCAAGAAGCCACCACAAGAGCAGCCCTAGCCCCAGCAGCATAAAACAACAAGACCATAATCGCCGACAACAAATCCAAACAGCATCCATCTACAAAGCAGTCGCGGAAAAGAAAGCTACATAAAATCCATCCATACCGCCCCAGTCGACACAGCTACATCATGCAGCTTTCACAGGATCAAGCCCAACGTGCCAACAGCGCCCACCGGATCAAAACAAACGAACCAGTAACACCCACGCTATAAGATACTTATCAAAACACACATTAATAGTTCAAGAGCCAATCACACAAAATGGAGGAATATAATGAATTAACCAAAAAACAGCAAAAACTATCGGAACAACTAAAAAGTATTTTTTCAAATACGAAAAAAGATTCATCATCAAGAAAAAACCAAGTCTACATAATCCAACGGAATCAGGAAGCAAACAGAATATGGGAATCAGTTAAAGAAGAAAAGACACCTCCATCCGTGAATTTCTATACGCCGTACACGAAGCTCAAAAGGATCTTGAAAGAAACAAGCCTATCACCCGATATACGAGTTTCTGAAAGAGGATTTGCAAAAACAATGGGATCCAGTGCAAAAAATACAAAACGACCTGGCCCACCTCAAGGTTGACAAGCAACAACTGGGTCAACGCCTTGAAAATAGCACGCGAAAGAAAATAAAATATCATTCATACGTCGCCAGTTCTATGACCCTTTTGGAGGCAATAAGCGTCACCATTATCCAGAATTAGACGGTCAGCCACTGAGTGGAAAAAACTTCGCACCGAAGAAATATTTGAGCTGACTCAGCTTCGAGACTTGTCCACCACAGACACCCGCGCAGAGAGTGGGGAGCATCCCTATAAAAAATGATGCATACAAAAGTATAAAAAAATATTCAAAATGAATATATTTTTATACCTCTAATACTTTTTAAGGTATAAAAGGTAAAACAGGCATAGAGATTTGATACAATTTTATCATTGTTCAATACTTTTTCATTTTTGTACCGATTTAAGTATGAAATTGCAATATTTACTTATATTTTTTGAATACAGATGTTTTTTTTACTTTCGTAATCTGAAATAAGTATACAAAGCTTTACTTTTTATATACATTTTAATAATTTTTATTCCGATACTTTTTAACACATAACAAAGGGTTTCATAACAATATTATTTAATATTATTCCAATACCTCACAAAATTGTACTTTTTAAATACGCGAAAAGGTAAGAAATGTGTATACATTTGTATACCAAAGAACTATATAATAATAAATACATAAACAGGCTCTAAAAGTAAATGTTATTTTATACCAATTTAAAACCCAATGAGTTTATGATTTTGAATGTTTTTAAATGTATTAAAACTCTACATATTTGAATGTCGATCTAATTCTTGGATAACATAACATTTTGAATAAACAAATGGGATTTTAAAAAACTAAAATATTCAATAGTAATTTAATACGTGAAAAGTGTACTATTTTAAATACTTGAAGACATAATTAAAATATATATTTATATATACCATTTTTATACCTACGAAGTTAATAATTTTAAATGATCGAAATTATCATTAAGATTATCACATATTCAATGTATCTAAATACCGTTTCTATACTTGTCTAGCTCATGGGTCACTTATTAACTTAAAATAATAAAAACTACGTCAAAACTTCATATATTTTTATACTCTTTTTATATCTTAAGCATAGCAAAACTCTGTATATTTTTATTTCCTTTATATACCTACCTGTCTGGTTTGTAATTTTAAAGGTTTGAAAAGTTAACAAGATTCTATATGATTTTGCACCGTTTTTATACTTTCGAGGATTTAAAATCATGAGCAAACTGAATACTTTTTTATACCAGCTGATAACATTAATTATGGTTGAAATATTACCAAGAGCTAAACTTTAAATAATAAATATTACGTCAACACGCGCTGCCAACAAAACCCTATATATCTTTATACCGTTTCTAAACCTGATTAATTTATAATTTTAAAAGTTTAAAAATTCTCATGTAAAAACTTCATATATTTTTATACCCTTTGTATACTTAAAGCAAAACAAAGCCTTATATATTTTTATACCTGTTATAATTTAAATATTGAAAAATTCAACAATATTCTATACGATTTTATGCCGTGTTAATTCTTTGCGGGTTAAAAAAAACTTGAATACTTTTTATTCCAGTTTATAGTATTTGATCTATACCTTCTTATATCTGCCAAACTTAAAATAATACATATTACGTCAAAACTCTTATATTTTTCTACCCTTTGAATAACTAAGCAAAACAAAACCCTATATATTTTTATACCGTTTCAATTATTTATTATTTAGCAATATTCTTATGTAAAAACTTAATATATTTTTAAACCCTTTGTATACTTTAGACAAAACAAAAACTTAATATATTTTTATACCCTTTCGTTATACCTGTTAAAATATAAAGATTAAAAAATTCAACAATATTCTATACAATTTTACACCTTGTTTATACTTTTGAGGGTTTAAAATCAAGACAAAACTACATACTTTTTTATACCTATTTATAATATTAGATATATACTTTCTTATATCTGCCCAACTTAAAATAATACATATTGCATCAAATGATTATGATTCTTCAATTTACAGCATGGACTTCGGGCCAGTACCTGTTGTAATTTAAAGATTAAAAATTTAACAAAATTCTATACGATTTTATACTGTGTTCATACTTAATACTTTGAGGGTTTAAAAATTTAAAAAAAAAACTGAATACTTTTTTATACCAGTTTATAATATTTGTTCTATACTTTCCTATATTTTTCTAGCCTTTCGATACCTTTAAGCATAACAAAACTCTATATATTTTTATACCGTTTCTATACCCAACTAGTTTATAATTTTAAAAGTTTGAAAATTCAGCAATAATCTTATGTAAACACTTCATATATTTTTAAACCCTTTGTATACTTTAAGCAAAATAAAACCTTATATATTTTTGTACCCTTTCTATACCTGTTATAATTAAAAAATTAAAAAATTCAACAATATTCTATACGATTTTATACCGTATTTATACTTTAAGGGTTTAAAATCAAGACAAAACTGAATACTTTTTTATACCTGTTTATGGTATTTAATTGATATATACTTTCTTATATCTGCTCAACTGAAAATAATACATATTACTTCAAAACTCTTATTTTTCAACCCTTTGTATGCCTTTAAGCAAAACAAAGCCCTATATATTTTTATACGGTTTCTATACTCAACTTGTTTATAATTTTAAATTTTAAAATTCAGCAATATTCTTATGAAAAACTTCATATATTTTTATACCCTTTGTATACTTTAAGCAAAACAAAACCTTACATATTTTTATACTTTCTATACCTGTTATAATTTAAAGATAAAAAAATTCAACAATATTCTATACAATTTTATACTGTGATACCAGATTATAATATTTGATCCATACTTTCTTATACTTGCCTAACTTCAAAACTCTTATTTTTCAACCCTTTGTATGCCTTTAAGCAAAACAAAGGCCTATATATTCGTTTCAAAAGTCGTGGCCGACATTTAAAAAGCAAAGGAAAAATAAATTTCACGACTGAAGTGCACTTGGGTATTCACAATTTTTTTTTATAATAATAACAAAAACAATGACTGAAAAAAGTTCGCCATTCTTGTATATATACTTAAAATATATAATGGTTAAGGTTAAAAAATAAATTAATTAAAAAAAACTAATTAGCTTTTAACTTCTGCTACAGATTGCATTTGATTGTAAATGAGCTTTTATACCAACCGGACACACTAGGTGAGTTCAAACGTCGGAAGCGCCCAAAAAATATTGCCATCTTTATTTACCTGGGTTGATGGACAGTGACAGATACCAGCGACGATGTCTGGCGTGTAGTCCGATTGGGTTATTTGAAAGTGTGAAACGCGCGCCAGAAAACTGCTGTTTCGTTAACAGATTTCACGTGACCCCTTTCGGCCAATCAGCATTCGCCTCAGTGGTGCTTTAGGCGAAGCAGGCCATTTTTGCCCTTATAGACATTTTGGTTTTGTGCGTGTATTGCTCAGCTCGGTTTTCTTTGCAATTTTCTTAGGAAGTGGTTTATTACATTGCGGTAAATAGTGGGTAATTATGCAGTATACGGTTTTCTGCCATTTTTTAAGATTTTTGAAAAATTCCTTTACAGATGGTTAATATGCCTCGCCAGAAGTACGAAACCGTTTGCGCGTCGAAAAAATTCTTTTTTTTTCAAAAGTTACAGGCATAAAAAGTTTCAAAAACAACAAACTTACGGGACAGCGGAGTGAATAGGGGTGCTGGGCGGGGCACTCCCTTCATCTAAAACACTGTAAAATATGTCAAAATGTAGGTAAAGGATCAACCTTTATGCGTCACTTTTTTGTTTTTTTTTTGAACCTCAATTTTCCGAAAAATCATCGAAAGAAAACAACACAATATTTTTGGATTTTCCAACAAAACACGACATTTAACGTCATTTCAGTGTTGCCAACTACGAAACAGCGTCATTTGCAAAGAATCATGTGTTTTGTTGGTAGGTCATCCGCACGGGCATCAACTTGCCAATTTAGGCGCGTAATTTAAATTTGAAAATTTTCTTCAATTTAAAGGAAATTTAGGCGTTTGGATTTGGAAAGGCAGGGTCGGGTTGCGTTAGGTTGGGTCCGGTTGCATAAAAGAAGGGTTGGGTTGGATTGGTTGGGTTGGTTTGGTTGGGTTGGGTTTGATTTCATAATAGAAGGGTTGGGTTGGATTGGTTGGGTTGGATTGGTTTGGTTGGGTTTGATTTCATAAAAGAAGGGTTGGGTTGGATTGGTTGGGTTGGTTTGGTTGGGTTGGGTTTGATTTCATAAAAGAAGGGTTGGGTTGGCTTGGGTTAAGTTTTCGAAAGAAGGGTTTGTATAGTCTTTAGCCCAGACGTAGCGGGGGTTTTTAGTCCGTAGGCAGTCCTCTAGAGAGGCTGAATCGGGCATGCTCGGAAAACCATTTTGGCCAGCATCTTTTGAAGATTTTCCTTCGCTATAAAAAAAACAAAAAAAAAGTCTGGGCTAAAGACTATACAAACCCTTCTTTCGAAAACTTAACCCAAGCCAACCCAACCCTTCTTTTATGAAATCAAACCCAACCCAACCAAACCAACCCAACCAATCCAACCCAACCCTTCTTTAATGAAATCAAACCCAACCCAACCAAACCAACCAATCCAACCCAACCCTTCTTTTATGCAACCGGACCCAACCTAACGCAACCCGACCCTGCCTTTCCAAATCCAAACGCCTAAATTTCCTTTAAATTGAAGAAAATTTTCAAATTTAAATTACGCGCCTAAATTGGCAAGTTGATGCCCGTGCGGATGACCTACCAACAAAACACATGATTCTTTGCAAATGACGCTGTTTCGTGGTTGGCAACACTGAAATGACGTTAAATGTCGTGTTTTGTTGGAAAATCCAAAAATATTGTGTTGTTTTCTTTCGATGATTTTTCGGAAAATTGAGGTTCAAAAAAAAAAACAAAAAAGTGACGCATAAAGGTTGATCCTTTACCTACATTTTGACATATTTGACAGTGTTTTAGATGAAGGGAGTGCCCCGCCCAGCACCCCTATTCACTCCGCTGTCCCGTAAGTTTGTTGTTTTTGAAACTTTTTATGCCTCTAACTTTTGAAAAAAAAAGAATTTTTTCGACGCGCAAACGGTTTCGTACTTCTGGCGAGGCATATTAACCATCTGTAAAGGAATTTTTCGAAAATCTTAAAAAATGGCAGAAAACCGTATACTGCATAATTACCAAATAGTGTACAAAGGGAAAAGAAGCTGTAGAAAAAGTAAGTGTAATTGTATTTTATAAGAATATTGTTAAAATTGGATGGCGTTTCTCCGCCATTATGGTTTCCCATCTAGCCTTTTTCTGAGGATTCAATTTTTGAAATCTATTTGCTCGCGGCGTGCAAATCGCGTGACTTTCGGTTTCCACACGGTGCGATTTAAATAAAAATCGCAATAAAATAGTACCTGTTCTCTTTCCACGCAATATCGCATGGTCAGAAAGTAGCTTAGGGTCAGTGCATGCTCGTCGCAACTTAAGGCAATTTTTTGGTAATTATGCAGTATACGATTTTCTGCCATTTTTAATTTTTTATGAAAAATTCTTTATGGGGGCAACTACTAGGGTCCCTAGGACCCCAAATCCGCCTGCGCCCGTTGTTTTTTTTTTATTTTTTGTTTGTTTTTTTTTAGTTTTTTTTCACTAAAACAACCTAATCCAACACAGTCCAACCCAACCTAATCCAACCCAACCCAAAACAATAAAAAAAAACGCATTACAACCCCCCCCCCCCCGAGCACCCTTTTTTTCTCTTAAAAAAAAAATCGGGCGCAGGCGGATTTGGGGTCCTAGCATCGACGTTAGTACATCGATGGGTCCTAGGGACCCTAGTATTTGCCCCCATAAAGAATTTTTCATAAAAAAATAAAAAATGGCAGAAAACTGTATACTGCATAATTACCTTTATTTCTATTTTTGTCTATTTCCCTTTAAAAAGTAGAGAGAGAAGACAAAATTGTGCATTGAGCATTATGCCTGGGAGTTGTCCACCTTTGCAGTTGGTGTACAAATTTTTGGCAGCACTATATAGCAGTATTTGGCAGCACTCACACTACTACAGTACTGGCAGTATGTAAAAGTAATGACAATAAATCCCTATAATTTTGGCAGTAGGTGTATATATTTTGTGGGGGTGGATAACCCCTCACATTATGCATTAAAACCAGAGAAATGATTTTTCCCATTTCTCTGGGTTTTACTTGGGGTTTAGTCTATTTTAGAATGGTCTTAAGTTTAAGTGAAATATTTGGTTTTAGGCATTTTAAACCAACCCCTCCTTGAGTTTTGGACATAGTTTGATTTATAAGAAGAATTTTAATAAATTTGTTTATTGAATAATCATCTTTTCATGGATTTAAAAAGAAAGTTTCAATTTAGAAGAAAGGAAAATGACAAAATTTAAACCCATGCAGGGTGTAAATAGTAAATATTCTGTAGAACAAATTAAAATTGGGGTTGTATGTCACTCTGATTAAGACTTACCCTTGTTAATTAATTTTTCCAATTAATACTTGATGTCACACAATGATTTAGATACGTAATAATAAAATAAGGAGTGGATTAATTTTGTAATGGGCCTGTGTGTGTGTGCTTTAAAAGAATGTGGCTTTGTGACTGATCGATGTTTAAGTTTCAATACAGCATTGCATAGAAAATATAGGTCCACCATTTTCTGGTTTTTAGGAAATGACAACAGATCTATAAATTTTAATAAAAAACTTCATGATAATAAACCGGAAAGTTTCCTGCTTAATTATAATTGTTTAAAAAGTGTGTTTGTTTTTGAGCATAAATTTAAAAATTTTAAAATTCTTTGCAAAAATGTCTGTTCAAAATTTTTTTGTTTTTGACCTTATGTCTTGTCATCGACAATATAGTAGACTGGCAAATTTGATTGAATTAAGTAATTTTATTTCTGTGTGTAACAGTGTTTTTAAGTTTTTCTGTATCATGTTTTTTTATACACAAAAAGCATAAAAAAATACAGATTGCCTTTTTTTGACAAAATTTTTATAAAAATGTGCACTTTTCCCTTGCAAAATCATGTAACAGGGTGTCCACAACCTGGATAGTCAGGGAAAAGTCAAGGAATTTTCCCCAATGAGAGTAATTTGACGAGATTTTTCACAATGCTCTAGTGAATAAACTATTGTAGCACTGTCTCTTTTATTTCAGGAAAAAAGCAAACATGAAAATATATCTTATTTTTACGTATGCTTCCTACTTATTATGAAGCAAAGTTTGTCCATTTCTCTCGCAAATATTTGTAATTTTTAGTTAGTTAGGGGTGGTGGAGGCTGATTTTCTTTCCTCTTTTTTAATAAATAGGCACCTAATATGAGTTAAGTGAAAGTTTGAGTAAAATCACTCTAATTTTATAGTTAAAAATATCAGTCAGGGAATTTTTTAATCTGGTCAGGGAAAGTCGGGGCAAACTCAGGGAATTTTTTCTCTAAAAATATGTGGACACCTTGCTTAATTTTGATTATAATAAAAAAGT